>CM063504.1:103016373-103018873 GCA_032207245.1 Pardosa pseudoannulata
TATGCATTTCATTTCGGTTTTGGGGAATATGGCTTTTTCGGGCTACGCTCAAAATCGTGGTGTCCGGACGCTTTCACAGTAGCTTCTTTCAGTTGCTGAACAACTTCACGGACTGTGTAATAACTTGTCTCGAAAGTGTTTCTCAATTAAAGATGGTTTTAAATAGTCAGCAGTGTTCTCGAAATCGTTATGTTGTGGACGCTCAACAGTTTTTATGCATTTCATTTCGGTTTTCAGAAATATGGCTTTTTCGGGCTACGCTCAAAATCGTGGTCTCCGGACGCTTTCACAATATCTTCTTTCAGTTGCTGTACAACTTCACGAACTGTGTAATAACTTGTCTCAAAAGCGTATCTCAATAAAGATACTTTTAAATAGCCAGCAGTGTTTTCATGCTTATTGCGTTGCTTAGCTATTCGTGACATATAATTCACACAGTAAAATAAAAGAATACTGGACAAAACGTCAATTTTACGATATTAATAAAAAGTACTTAAAAGGAATATTATTTAAAATGATTCTCAAAATCATTATCTTGCTATCATTCAACAGCATTTCTTCATTTCATTTCGGTTTGGGGGAATACGCTTTTACCGGAATACGCTGATAATGGAATTCTGAGCACTTTCCCTGTAGCTTGTTTCAGTTGCTGAACAACTACACTGACTGTGTCATAGCTTCTTTCGGAAAGAGTTTCTCAAAAGAAATCTTATTTAATAGTCAGCAGTGTTTTCATGCTCGGTGAGTCGTGTTGCTCTGCTGCTCGTATTAGATAATCCGCGTATTATAATAAAAATCGTGTACAAAAAATGGTAATTTTTCGATAAGATATTAACAAAAGGTACGTTAAAATAGAACTGATAAATAAAATGAACTGTTTCTGTACAAAAATTTTTGGTACCACCTTTAATTCATATTAAAATGTTTTAATATCGCGTGGTTTCTTATAAGTGTCTAATACTTTAAAATGCCAGGCATTTGTATATATTTCTATAGTTAAACTGTTGGTAGCAATTATTACTATTATTAACTTATAATACTGCTCTTTACTATCCATTCTCTTTACAATGAAAATCTTGTTGAGATTGCAAATTGGGTAAAGATTCTAATTTCCTTAATATCAAACATTTCAGTATTATTGGGGTTGATTTTTTTTATTTTCCTACAAAAGTATTTTGTATAATTTATCTTTTAGATGAGCTCTTTAAAAGTACTGTAATTTTGCTTGAAATTAGTATTAAAAACTTAATACTGCACTTAAATGTTCTAACGAAAATATAATTTGAATCTTTTTTTAATCGAAAAAGGGCATACAGGTCATATAAAATCATTTCAGCTGAAATTTCGTATAGTAATATATTTTCTATTACAATACACATGGTTTCCGCGCACCTGGAAAGTCATGGAAAATCATGGATTTAGACAATGGATTAATTTTGTCATGAAAAGTCTTGATTTTTCAAGTAAAATGAGTAAAAGTTATGGAAAGTCATGGATCCGCTAAACTACCGATTAAATAAAAATGCATTGAATTGTTTAATTCTATTTTTACTTGTCATTTGGCTGAAGTTACTGAGTTTGGTATTGATGTATTATCTTATTGACCCTATTGCCAAGTAAAATTTGTTCACCAAGGAAACTCAAAGCAAGAAAGCTTAATGGGTGGGTAAATGTATATTATTCTGGTTTTTTCTTAAATTGTAGATTAAAATTTTATTAATATAATAATAATTATTTTCTAATAAAAATTAGTTAAGATTTTTGCACAAAATATAAGTTTATCTCTAGAGATATTGTATATAAACATTATAGGGTTATATTTGGCTATTATTCATGGTCACCTGGATAATACCAAAGTACCCTGAATTCAAATTGGAAACATTTTGATTGAAAAATTGCTATATAATTAAACTTAGGTAATTTCTCTAAAAGCATATATTTTATTTGTATGTACATCAGAAGTTTTATTCATATATACTTTAACGAAAGCTTTTTAAAGTCATGGAAAATGATCCGCTAAATCAGGGAAAGTCATGAAAAGTCATGGATTTGAAAAGTTTTATTTTGGCAGATACCCTGAATACATGAATGAGTCGTAAAATTATATCCATTAATGATAAATTAATTCGTTTTAATAAATACTAGTTTTATTATCTTTGTGTTCGTTTGGGTCTCAGCGGTAACACGTTCTTCTTTCAGACTGGCTTTAGTTACAAGCCGGACAATTTTTTCTTTGTTTACAAAACGCTTTTAATATTGTCTTTTATTTTAAAGCACAGCAGTATTTATACTAATATAATACTTAGTTCGTTTATTTGAAAAGAGCTTTTTTATATTTATTTATACAACGATTTCAATTACTATAGTAGGAATTGTAGGCTTTACGAACTGAAGCCTTGCAAGCTTTTAATCAAATAATATGGTTTTGTGTATATTTGCCTGTAACTTTTCTTTAAACGAACACTTTATCGGAATGTTCTCCTTTCCTTATGCTGAAGTG
>CM063504.1:103021373-103083873 GCA_032207245.1 Pardosa pseudoannulata
AGGGGCCTGACCAATTACAATCCTACATGTTCCTAGCGGACAATTAAGGAAATCTCCAAATAAAAAAGAGATACACGCTGTCCAAGACAGATTTTTCTACAGATATTTTCCTACAGATGTTGGCCCAGGTGTTATGGGTCAAGTACATAGAACTGCATGCTAGATGACCCTTCAGTTTGTCTTGTCCCTATGATGAAGTGGGAACCTGTCTACCAACGTTATCTTAATAAAGGTCTTTAGCTAAAACGGTATCATTTTTATGGCCATAACTGCAACCACCCACCGAGAAGTCCGTCTCATTACACACACACACACACACATATATATATATATATTAATGAACACAAAACATGATTGTTTATGGTACTGACTTTTCCAAATAAGATAGCTATACACAAATGTTTCAAAACATTATTTATGTTTATTTATAAGTGAGGAAAATAAAACAAAAAGTTAATGAATGAGACCTGAGATTTATGTAATTACTTATTGTCTAATCTTAAACTTATGAGGAAAAGTTATCTATTTTTAACATTTTAAATTCGTAATATCAGTTAGCAATCAGTGCTTAAAGTGAATCTTCTAACGTTCACCATGTTTCTAATATCTCTCAAATATTTATTGGGTAAGTAGCAAATGTGGAACCAAGCTCTTTGGAGGCTTTAGGAAAACTACAAGTGTGGCAAAGACATCGGTAATCCTGATTTATGCTGAGTATAGTAGAATCGGTAGTGATTTTCGTATTGCATGTTTGAATATCCCTGCTGGTATTTTTAGTTACTCCTAACAGTTTGATTGCTCGTAGCCATTCGGATTCGGCTTTAAAAAGCATTTCCTGATCTAATTAATTAAGCCTTGTGTAACAAAACATTGAATTCAGTGCTTCAACCAAACCAAATCAAACCTGGTTACTCCTTGTAAGGGAATATCATCCATTAGAATATGAAAATATTGCGCATGTAAAGAGGTATAATTTTGTCTTTCGTGTAAATAATCAGGTACAATATTGTTTTTAAATTAGATTATAGCATTATTTTTGGTTACTCCTAACAGTTTGATTGCTCGCAGCCATTCGGATTCGGCTTTAAGAAGCATTTCCTGGTCTAATTAAGCCTTTTGTAACAAAACATTGAATTCAGTGCTTCAACCAAACCAAACCAAACCAAACCTGGTTACTCCTTGTAAGGGAATATCATCCATTAGAATATGAAAATATTGCGCATGTAAAGAGGTATAATTTTGTCTTTCGTGTAAACAATCAGGTACAATATTGTTTTTAAATTAGATTATAGCATTATTTTTGGTTACTCCTAACAGTTTGATTGCTCGTAGCCATTCGGATTCGGCTTTAAGAAGCATTTCCTGGTCTAATTAAGCCTTTTGTAACAAAACATTGAATTCAGTGCTTCAACCAAACCTGGTTACTCAGTGTAAGGGAATACCATCCATTAGAATATGAAAATATTGCGCATGTAAAGGGGTATATATATATATATATATATATATGTATGCAAGGGAGTATGAATATATATATATATATATATATATATATATATATATATATATATATATATATATATATATATATATATATATATATATATTTTGTGTGTGTAAACAATCAGGTACAATATTGTTTATAATTTAGATTATAGCATTATTTTTGGCTACTCCTAACTGTAAGATTGATTTATAATCAGCCTCTTGAAATTTAGATGTTAAGAAAGAGTTCTTAATTAGAAACACAAAAATTTATTATAGTTGGTAAAGCAGCTACGTAAGTTACAACCATAGCGGACATCGACAACATACATCTATTGCCAACATTTGTTTTCACAAATTAACATAAACTAAACGATTACAATTCTTTCATCGATACACAAAAGTGAACCTTACATAACAGTTTGATTGCTTGTAGCCATTACGATTCAGCTTTAAGAAGCATTTCCTGGACTAATTAATTGTGTAACAAAACATTGAATTCAGTGCTTCAACCAAACCAAACCAAACCAAACCTGGTTACTCCTTGTAAGGGCATATCATCCATTAGAATAGGAAAATATTGCGCATGTCAAGAGGCTTTTTTTTTTATGTGTGTGTGTGTGTGTGTAAACAACCAGGTACAATATTGTTATTAAATTAGATTATAGCATTAGAACAAAAATCATATTTATTTCTTCCAGTACGGCAGTATTAACTAAACCTCATGTTCCAACAGAAAAATAAATTTTGGAGTGAAACTTAATTACAGATAGACAAATTCCCATTATTGAGTTCACCAGTGAAGAATTTTAATTCTAACTCCACCTTAACTAATAATTTCTTCTCTCTTCTTCAAACGGTCGCGTACCGCGAATGAAGTAGCGGTTTGTCCAGAGAGGTGCATTTACTGCATGCATTGAGAGAAGTACCACGCGAATGAAAGCGCAATTTGCCTGATTCGGCATTTCCTCTTTCCTAAGAGAGAACTACTCCCTGAATTTAATTTTCCTCAGACCGCCTCACGCGGGATGGCCTGGTGTGTTCACGAAATTTTCGTAATTCGGTAAAGGACCCGAGCCGGGGCGATAAACTCGTCGCCACCATGCTTGCCAGTTTTGCGGGGCCGATCGTGGGAGCAATTTCCGCGGGAACTCTGTAATCGACGGCGGTAATTTGCCACATCCGTGACTTGGGCTCTCGGGGTAATCAGTGTTGGGACAGAGACCGATGTTCTTAAAAGTCGAGTCCATCGTGGAAGGCATTCTGAACGCATTCCGTGGATGTGCATTGGATTTTGATGAGGCAGAAAAATGTTATTCACAAAATCACCTCGAAACGTTTGCGTAATTCATAGTCGTTACCGCTAACATGGCAAAAAAGAATAAAATGAACTAATTGGGGCTTAGTGTAAATTAAAGATTTCTTGGGGCAATCACTGCTGGGACAAAAAACTTGAGAACCTTAACAAGGCCCGTCCGTCTTAGAAACATAGGTGTCAGTAGATATTATTCAGGTTTGGTTGGTTTGGTTTGGTTTGGAGTGCTATGGTCTACTTTTTGCAACACGAGGGCTAATGAGACAGGGACCTACAGCTTAAAGCCAATTCCGAACGGCTACGAACATCCATGCCAAAGTGGGATTCGAACCCACTAACTCCGGTACCGAAGGCCAGCACTCTAACCACCCTATCGTTCGGCAATATTGTTCAGATTTGGTCAAAAATATATAAGAGCTGAATCTAAGTATTTTTCTAGTAGAATTAAAACACCAAATTAAGCTTCATTTCCAATAATCTTTCTTTCACTTTTTTAGTATATGTGTTGAAATTTTAATTATTATTAAGGTTCAGGCCTACTTAATTTGCGTGTAATGGAATAGTATATCATCTACGTAAATAATTTTACTTCTAGACGATGATAATTTTGTATAACGTGTTGAAAATAAGATAAACCTCGTTGGAAAAATCTCGTTTTATTGAAGATGAGTAAAATATAAATTTCAATACAACTTCAAGTTTTGTTTTCTTTTTTGCTGCAGAAATATTTTTAAAAAAGATCTTGTTATTGCCGAGGAATAAAATATAAATTTTAATATAACTTAAGTTTTTTCACAGTAATTACTTTTAATCTGAATTAATGATAACAAAATGAAATATTTAAAGCTCAATCTAAACAAAAAAAAATAATGATATTAAAATTGAAATTAGGAACAGATTACATATGGCAAACAAATGTTATTACGAACTGAGAAATCCCTTTAAATCAAAACACTTAGGTATAAAAACCAAAATTAATCATTATAAAACTTTAGTAAAGCCAATAATTATGTATGGAATCGAGTGTTGGACTATGAACAAATCTCAGGAAAATAAGCTATTAATATTTGAACGAAAAATACCAAGAAAAATATTTGGAGCTGTTAAAGAAACCAAATATTGTTAACCAAATATTGTGAAAACTATAAAGTTCTATCAATTAAGGTGGTTGGGACACATTTATAGATGCAATGATTTAAAACCAACAAAAAAGTTACATTTCAAAAAGTTGATTTGTTTGAGAAAACGCTGCATGAAATTGGAGTCAACCAGTGGAGAAGTGTAGCTGCGAATAGTTCCAGATGGAAGAAACTTTTAGAGACATCCTTGGCCTGTAGAAGGCTGTAGTGCTATAGAAGAAGAAGAAGAATGTAAACAAAAGCTTTGATACCCCTAGCTGCGTTTCTAGTCTTTGTTTTAGTAATACATCATGGGACATAGTATTGTACATACATCTATATTTGCACGTAAAAAAAGATAAGGTCGAATGCTATTGCACCAATTAGGCTGTGGTTAAGAAGGAGTGCCAGTTAAGAATAGTTTTCTTCCCGAATAAGATCCCAATTAAGGGATTCTTCTCAAGAAAAATGTTAGTTGACCTACAAGTGAATTCGTAATAAAGTAGTCACAGATACCAACAAATGTCTAACCACAAAAAGAAGAAAAAACTGTATACAGAGGAAAGAGCTATTAGTTTGAAGGAAATCATACAGTAGCCACACATTTCTTAGAAATGTTTTCTATAAACCATACTCTTTTTGTGAAAAAAAAAGTGAGAATGATTTCACCTTATTATTTCAAAACTGCAGAGTCGCTATTAGACCAAGAATCTTTGGTTTAATAATCATACCTTCATTTTGATTTGGGATATTTTGTAATTTCTTTATTTCCCTAACAATATTTTAACGATTGATTATCTTAATTTGATTTATATTTAAACATGAGAATTTTAAAAATGTTGTTCATGTATTGATGAAGACATCATGTTATTTAACAACATTTGCAACCAATGATATGTTAAGATAATTTTTTAATCACCTCTCTGAAAGTACATGCTATTTTTACACTGGATATATATTTTATAAAAATTTAGCCTCGTTTTTAGGAAAAGAAATATTTACAATATAAATGCGAATTTTCTTTATTTTATTTTCTTTAAACTAGACAATTTTAAAAAGTCGTAGCAATCGTATAAGAAAAGAAAAAATTCCTCATGCCTCAGAAATTTAACTGAAATGTTCGAATTCATAATTTTATTTTAAGAATTACGGTTAATCAAGTTTAAAATACATCTTTTTTGTAGATTCTGGTTAAAATTCTTCGAGAATCAAACTTTGTGCAACTGTGATTTTACTTTAAAAGTTGTATAAATATCTGGAAAATGTTTGGTAATAGCTGGATATACTACAACAAAATTATTGTTTGTTCAGTAAGGCGGCAAGTTCTTTGTCTTATGGCGCATATCTATTCAATACCGCAAAAATGTTTAAATTTTTACCATGCGATAAACAGTTAATATTGCTACCTCTGAGAAAAGCACAAACAAGACGTACATATCAGTCTTGATTTGATTATATCAGGGGTGGATTGCGTTGCGGGGCATTCCCGAATTAGATTAAAAATTCTACCATAGTTGTTTGAATTCAAAGAAGGAAAAAATGGAATAAATCAATAAAGTTTCTCGTCAAACTTTCGTTATCGCTTGTGTTACAGCAGCAGAAAGACTATTCCACTGTAGTCAGCCTTTCCGGTCATCGTGGGGTGTAGAAGAGAAGAGGGGACTACTGAACTATAAGCTTTGACCTTCATACGGGTGTTGATTGATTTGCTTAAGCATAGCATTGCGACGACGTATTCTTTGACTCTTGTGGGTGTTTGTAAGGTAATATTTTACTTCTGTGTCTGGCTATAGTTTAATATTGTACCAAAGAACAGATTTATCATAAATAAAATATATTTAATATTCAAGGTTTAAAAATTCAGTAACAAGGCTGGTTTGTTTAACATCTAAAAGTGAGATTCACTAAAATAAGTTAAGTTTTTTCTTTTAAGTGTTACAGTTAAAGCAGCCAGTGCTTTAGTTTGCTAACAATTAAAATCACTGCTTGAAATTTACTAACAATACATTAAATCTAATATTAGTAACATGCAATTATCTGTTTGTGTAACTAACCTTTTTTAGTTCCGGGTTTTTGATTACGAATGATATACATTTCAGGGTTTTTTAATTAAAGGCATAATCACCCCTGTTATATTCTGCTGATAACATATATTCTGCACCTCATATTCAGTTTTACCCTGTGATTTAATTTTGAAATGTGTAAATTCATTACGATAACTCTAGATTCTTGTATTTAAACTCATCGCTAGTACACTCGATCACGAAAATAAACGAATATATATATATATATATATATATATATATATATATATATATATATATATATATATATATATATATATATATAGAGAGAGAGAGAGAGAGAGAGAGATAGATAGATAGATAGATAGATAGATAGATATGTATATGTATATATATATATATATATAGATATATATATATATGTATATATATATATATATATATATATATATATATATATATATATAGATAGATAGATAGATAGATAGATAGAGTATAGATATATATAAAGAGTAGCTTTAAATATTTTCTATGTTTATGACAGTTATTTTATTAATTTCATGTTTTTAATACGTTGACTGCCGCATTGAAAAAAAAAAGTTCCTTGGAGAAATTTATTTTTGTGTTGCATTTAGCGCTGAAGTACTTCAACAACACATATGACAGAAGTACTTCAACAACACATGACATTTAATTTATTTTTATTTTATTTTATTAAATGTATATTTATTCATTATAAGTGTCTGCGTGTGTAATTGAGTAATCTGTTCGTGAGTCATATTCACACTGTGCCCTGAATGAATACAGTGTGTGAATCATACTTGAATTATCCGGTAGTCACCGTGTTAATAACCGTAAAAATAATTTTCATTAATTTTATTTCCTTCTTCATCTTCCTTGTTTTGAAATCATATAACTATTGTGAGACGCCCATTCATATTTCTTCTGTTTTATTCATCATTCTTATGCGAGAAAGGAAAGATTGATTAATTGCAAACCGCTTTCCGAAATCCATCTTAACTATCTTTGACCCTTCGTTTAACCGCAGGAAGCTTCAGACCTATCCACGACCTCAACTATTAATAGTATCACGAGATAGGAATTTAGACCGCCTCTGTTCACTTCTTTTTCGTGGAGGATAAGCTTACAAAATAATATATCGCGTGCTTATCACTCTACGCGTTACAAACCGGAACGTATCGAAAAAATTCGACTGGGCCCTACAAACCTTTTTCCTTCCTCTCCCTTCCTTCACCATTTTAATATCTTCCTCTTTGGCTCCATATATGAAAATATCAAAAAGTTAAAGCATGATAAAAATCACTAATTAAAAAAATGCCGCGGAGAAAGATAACTCAGAACTTTTCGAAGAAACAGCGAAAGACACCCTTGGCTTAAAAGCTCAACACTTATCTTGTATTTCTGCACTTTTTTTTTTTACTAGCTCTTCACGCGGAGTAATTTTCAACTTGCAATCCATCAAGCTGGAAAATTCCCCCCTCCTTAGAACTTTCTTTAAATAACAAATAAAAAAAGAGGACTGATGGAATGGAATCGGTTAATCTCCCCTCAAAATGCTAAAAAGCATTTTTTTTCCTTCTCCATGCCCCCGTTCCCTCTCTCTACCCTCTCTCTCTTTCTCTTTTTCACTCCTTCCTTCTTTCTTTATATTTCATTATCATTGCCGCCTAAATGAATGCTTTTCTTATCGGTCGAAGAAAATTTCCCACTGTAGAAGAAAATCCTCCAATCTTTGCCGGAATATGGATGGTTAGTTTGATTGATCAAGCCGTCCTCTTGATTTATTTATTGCTTTAAGCAACAACCTAACGGTTTAAACTGATAAAACTAAAAGGTCTTGAGTCGTGTCTCGACTAGCAATTATTCATAACCTAACACTGAACTCGCCGTTGGATTATTTTTATAGCATAAAATTCGTGATAATAAATGATTCTAATTAGTTCATCTAAATATTTTTCAAATCTGTTCATGTCTGTCTCTACGGAACCTCGACATTTCGAAAATAGCTGGAAGTTTAGGGTCGAGACAGGTGTCCACGAATTCGAAAATTTCTGGGGAATTCATTTTGCCATATCTGATCTTCGTAGGACCATAACTAACCGATATATTGATTAAACCCCTCAAAATGTTAATTCATTTGGTCTAATTTATTTTCTTTTCCAACAAGTGATTTAATATGGATAAAAGAATCCACAGAGTTAAATATTATAATGTCACAAATATTCTAACAGTTGAGCTTTACCAGACAACTTTCATCCATGTTAGACGAGAATTGCCTGCGAGAATTGCACCTCTCTCACAACTACTTTTGCAAGAAATTTATCTAAGTTTTGTTATTGGAATGCATATTAATAGCATTAGGACAGAAAACAATTTTATGGAAGTTTCTAAGATATGTTGTAACTACGTTAAAATTAAAACTTAAAATCTTAAAATATAAAAAAAATGTTGTGAAAAAGTTGTAAATAAATCTTCAGAACTATCGAATATATCTCATAACTGTTCTAAAGGTATGTCTGGATATAATTATAGTTCAAAGTATTGTTAGATTTGGTCAATGTATATTATTTTTATTATTTTGCCTTTAAATTTAAAATGGGGGAAGGAGAAACAAGCCTAAACGACCGGGCAATTTATGTTTGTTCTGTATTCAATCATGCAAAAACTTTGTGTAAAGAAAGTGTCTAGCATTTGTTAACCCCGTGTGACGGAAAGTTTTTCCTCGGGAAATTCTTTTAACTTGGTAACTTAGTTCTACGACATACTAACAAGAAAGATAACAGAACGAAAATGATGAAAACTTTTACATCACACAAATATAAAACAAAATCTCAAAACAAAAAATATTAAACAATCTAATATAGAACAATTAATTAAATTACACCTCAAATAAAGTATTTTTATATACCATAGTAGCAGAATCGTACCTTTTCTTAAAATGGTCTTAATGATTTATGAGTAGTTAGTAAAACTAAATTCTGCTTGAGTATATGCCTTATTCATCTTTTAGTTATCACTTCCTTGTATTTATTTGAATGGCAAAACTGATGTGGGGATTCTATTTCAGCTCCGGATTAACCTGTAGTATTAAAATTTGCAATTTTGATATGAAAAGTTGCCCCAAACTTTGCATCTCAAAATTGCAAATCTTTAAACTTTTTTGGTTAGTTGGTTAGTTCTGACCGACATGGTGAACTTTGAGTATACAAGAGTTAAATTAGACAAGACTCTTCTGCATAAAATCGTTTTTGAACGTTTACATGCATTTATGTTACTAGTAGTACCAAACTCTCGAATCCTTGTAACTAAAGACAGTAAGTACCTGTACCTGTTTGGAGTTTTCGAAGCTTAGTCTCTAGGACATGGGAGAACTATTCTATTTAATTGCTTCTTCTTCCTCTTATAAGATATTCTGTGTGATAGCGTAAGGTTTCTGTTTAAGAATTGTGGAATAAACATTCTGTAGCTCTCAAAGCAGATAAGTAGATGCTGAGTTGTATCTGTTTCCCTTCTGAAATTTTTTTCTTCAACCGTAGTCTGATAAGATTGTGGGTTAACACGGGAAATGCAGTCGCGTGTTCCAGTCTTGAAATTTAATAGCCAAATCCCTTGATCCATTACACATAGGCGCCTCGAAGGAGGGCAAAAATGGAGCATTTCATCTTTGTTCCAGCTCTTAAAATTTCCCCGGCTTCTGTTGTAATGAGTTTCCACAGTTAAGTAACAATGAACTGGAAGACCTTTCACCCAGTCCATTAAGAAGTGGAAAATGGCGGACTCGGTGTCTTTTAAAGACACCCTCTTTACGGACATTTATCCCGGCAGCAATACGCTTTGTAGCGTGTTCCACTTTAATATGCGGCGTATTTTTATTCATTTATATTGTACATATCCACATTCACACTCCTCTGTTCCTAATTCCGTATTCGCATTTTCCGCCAACTCAGTCTTAATCTGCGGAGGCATCCTAAAATAATTATCAAAACCCTTTTCCATGTTACGGCGAGCATCCCAAGTCATCAGTATCCATCCCTTCTCCCCGCCTTCCCCAAACGATCTCCATATCGGGGGAGGAAAATCTTTTCCCTAATTAGTCCAGGGAGCCAGACGATCGGAACGGTAGCTGACATTTGCCTGCCCGTCATTAACAACTTAACTGATGTGCGGGGTTAGCCATGCTTGACGAACTTTTCGAACATTCGGGGAGTTCCGCCACCTCCCTTTCCCCCTTTTCTTGATGTGTAGTGTCTTTAAAAGATGTTTCCTGGTTCTGGAAGTATTACGGGAGGTTATTGGAACGGGTCGGTGGTCGAATAGGTGGTTATGTGCAGTTAGTTCTTCAAACGTCGCGCGTGTAAATGTCTTGGACACTATCTGGAAGAGTAAATTATGCCATCTATGTTTTGGAACATCTCGCGTTGTGGGGCGGTAATGGCTCGTACTTATTTGGATGTCTATTAGGAACACGTGATTAATAATTGAATAATCCACTTCTGAGTTTGTTTTAAATTTAGAGGCAAAAGTCCAAATGAGATAAACACGGAGGTTCTTATCCGATTCTAATCATGCAGTCAGTAATTTCGGATGCTTGTTATGACACTATTCCGATATCCAAACCTATTTCCGTTAGGAGCAAATACCACTATTACTATATATATCTAGGGGCGTTAAGCTGTTTTCTTCTGCCCCAAAACATCGAATGTATTGAAGGGTAATTTTTAAGCATAAATAATGCTGTACTAGATTAAAAACTATTCATTCTGATTCAGGTAGACAGTAATTAATATTATGATACCTTTTCTAGTCCTACAACTAAGTATTCGAGAATTGTTTTGAACTAAAACAAGCGACAGTCTCTTAGAGACATCACCAGACAAATGGTTGCTTTCGTTCTTTCTTGGGTTGCTGCATTAGGAAATAATTTGTTTCACTAATTACATTGGCTTAAACAAGTGGGAGTTAAATTAATTATTATTAATTATTGGGTATACTTAGGATTATTACAGAGCGTGGCAGCGTGCCATTAGCGTATTGTTGTATCAAATGAAAAAATAAATAAAAACTAACCAAACGTTATTTAATTCATAAAGCTCAATAATCTTAAAAATAAATAAAGTTAGACAGTTAAAAATGATTTATAAAGTTTGGAAGGGTTTTTTTTTTCTGGTAAAAGTCTTCTACATTAAATTAAAGCGTTTTTCTAAAATGAATATATAAAGGCGGATTTCTTTAATTCTGTTTTATATGTACAAATGGTAATTTGTTTCATATCAAATTTTTATTTTACCGTTACGCTAAGAAATAACGCTGACCGGTTGATTGAAGTTATATATTCAACCTTTCAATCATTTATTTGTTAATTTATATTTTAAAATTTATTTAACTTTATTTTAAAGCACATTTCCGCACTACATATCTGTCGTAAGGCAATCGATAATCTGTTATTGAAAAAGGCTGTTTATTATAAATCTACTGTCCTTTTTGCTATTAACATTTTTAAATTAAAAGTTAATAAAATTTTATTTATTTATTTTTGAAAGTATATGTAATGCGTGCAACTTAAGTTGATTTACTTTACAACCGAATAATTTGTACCTCTTTATTCCATCACTTGTACACTGGTGAGTAGAAATAAATTTAAGCTTCAATCGTGTAACATTTATTGCTTGGTAACTGCACTGGAAGAGTTTTTCAGAATTTTGCTTAAAGATTAGTCACCTCTGATGATTACTGTAAAATAACTTTGGTAATAACAGGGATTTGAAAACTTGCCACTTTCCCCGTATTACTTCAAGGAATGTATATTTGCCGAAAAGCCCTCTGCTACCGCATAATGGGATACAAATAGCAAAAAAGCATCCTAGTGTATGTGGTTTAGAAAGATTTCTTATTCTGTAAACGTCAACAAATGCTACTGGCGAAAAACTGTAGACTTTGCGGTCTACCCGGTCTGAAGGTCAATACAGTAGTTGTTTGTAGCAGACATATAATCTTAACTTTACATTCCCGTAAAGTTAAAAAATATTTACACATTTGATACTGAATTATACTTTTTAGGTAAGAGATATCGGTATCAAAACTTTCATATTTTAAATTTCAAAATTGATTTGGAAAGAGTCATATAAAAAGTTTAACGACCCTCAACAACACTGCATTCTGCTCTTGAAAAAATTTCTCTACCTTATGGTTTATATTGAAAAACTATCTTGGGAGGATCATGTCGAATACTTGAAGGTTAAAGAACTCGATAGAAAGATTATCTGGGGCAAAATGAGGACGAAATAGAACTCCTTAGTAATAACCCCCTTAGTAATTAGTTAATAACTTACTAAGTTTTACGTACAGCTAGTTTTGAACTATTATAGTGTGTTTGACACCACTAATAAAGCTTTCAGAGCTATCTTCGAGTGCCAATTTTATATTATACGTTAAATCAGAAAAATGACACCTTTTTGCACTATTCATTCTCTACAATTCTAGTGGTCTAGTGATACTTCACCAAAACATAATTAGATTATCAACTAGTGTTTTTTTAAGTGTGGTTCCCTTCTCTACAAATTGTAAAAAATCAATCTAGTTCTTAAGTTCTTAAAAAAAATTTTGTTGAGAGCGATAAAAAAAAAGTCTGTGGAGGAAAATACGAAAACCAAGTTATACATTTTAGAAATGGCAGGACAATGACCGAATAGATGGAGTGTTGTTTTTCTGCACCGATGTCTGTGAGTTAGATTCTAATGGCGAGATTACTATGGATGTTTGTAACCGCTCATAATTAGCTTAGGGTGTAGGACTCATTATAATTGTTAAATGTAGAAAAATGTTGATCTTAACTTTTACAAATACGCAACTACAGTTAAAGATAAATTGTAGGATAAATGAGTCGTGGAACAACTGTAAAAACTTATGGCAAAATTTGCCGACTATTTACGGAGAACACTGGACTGGAACATCACATATGCAACTACGGTCTTGTTCACACTTTATAATGGAATCACCGAATTGGTGGTTCAGTTAACATCGTTCCCCACAACAGAACAATGTAAAGAACAACCAAGCCTTATTCTTGATTTAAACCCACAATCGCTAGCTCGATAAGCGAAAGTGCTAACGACTATGTCAACTAAGTGGCTCCCAATAGTTTTAGAAGAAATGTAAAAGTTTAATAACAAGATAACAAGTAGAAAACTGAAAACTGTTAATTCCCGTGGGTTGGCTATTTAAAAGCTTGTTCTATTTAAACTTTAAATAAAGGTAAGATATTTTATCCCTATAGTTGTATATTTGTATACGTATCTTTGTACTTTCTACCTTATAGAATATTTTCCTAATTGGATTGTTCACTATTCCTGTGTAATTCATTGTATAAATTAAATACGTACTTAGTCATAAATAGTTGATACAAAGATTCGACATTCATTACTGGTTCATTGTGTTTCTTAGTAATGTATGTTTCAGGTATAGTATTACACAAACAAAATATTTATTATTATTAATGCATATAGTAGACCTTTTTTTAAAGTACATATTAAAAAAATTGGACTCTCATTATTCTTTTAAAAAGGTTGAAACAATTTTTTGAAACTCCCAAAATGACACTCATAAAAAATATTTATTTTTTTCTTTATTTACTTTTAAGGAGAAGATAAAAAAAAATGGCATCACCTCTTAGCCCCGCATTAAGACTTTTTCCACACTTCTGTGGGAGTTCCAGCGGAGTGTCGGCGCATAACGACTGCATCCAGCTCGCCTCTTTGACACTGAGCTTTAATCACGGGACCGTCCCTCCCCCTTCGCACTCTATATATACTCTCAATCCTATATATACATCCCTTATTTCTCCCCCGCATCCAGTAAAAGTGAGCATCTTGTTAATCCGAAGAGATCGGGGCTTAACTTTAATGGACATCGTAGCGACTTGGAATCCATTATCGCTGATTGGTTCGCTCTCTCTCTCTTTCTCTCTCTACTCTCTGCTGTTCGCGCGCTTTTGTACGGTTGGAAGCCATTGCAAGAAGTTGGCGAGTTGTCGACGTTTTGGCGTATTTATCGGTCCCCACAGCAATTGGAAACAAAACAACATTGTATAAAATCAGCCACACGAATCTAATAATGTTGCGTAAGAAACCAGCTTGCATAGCGATTCTCTGGGATATTTTGCAGGAAGGTGGAACGGTGTTTAGGAAATATTTTGTAAAATGCGATAATAGTTCTTGTGACGCATGTGATAACATCAAGAATGAAATGTTTTTTATTAGTAAATTAGGGAAGTTTTTATGATAACAATTAAAAGATATGTAACGTTTCAGTAAATCTATGCTTTTTACATTTTTATGTTTTTATGTACACATACACCTTTATATACTTGCATATAACAGGGAATTTTAAATAGCACATTATGCAAGTTGTAAAATTTTATTATGCAGTCGTGTGGAAATACTTTTTATATATTTATTCACTTCCTAAGGAAATGAAATTAGAATGGCTTCTAAATTTTTATTAAATTAGTGTTCAACGATTATCTTTTAGGAATGAGCAGAAATTTTAGCAGAAATTAAAAGCCTGTATAATATACATTGTATTACATACTGACTTTTCGAAAATTCAGTGTGTAATATAACACTTGCGCATCTATTCATGTAAATAATAAATGATATTGTGTCCGTTATCAAATTTTCAGATGTAAGACAGTGATAACTTATTATTACTAATGTATTGATGTAAAAGGCACGAGAGAATTACACACACACACACACACACACACACACACACACACATATATATATATATATATATATATATATATATATATAATTTGTTAGTCTCACTAATAGTAATATTATAGTGAGTATAGTAATTAATTTCACTTATTTTATGCTTGAGTTTCAAAGTAGCAGTTTAGTTCCTTAGTGTAATAATTATACATTAGTATTTGATATATTGATGTTGTTCCTCGTATTTTAACACCGTAGTATTATTTTTCCAAACCACCGATAGTACTAGCTGTTAAATTCACTAATTGTTATTTTTGTATAACGCATCTTTACTTAGCGTTGTAGTATGAGATGTTTTTAATTTTTGGTTCTTTTTGTCACTGCACAAGATGTGTTTATTGTATAGATCACATCTTACAAAAACAACTTTTCCTTTAATAATATCTGTGGCTACTGATGATGAAACACAGCATTATTAAATCGTTGTTTTTTAGTTTGTTTTGGCTCGTTTTCATTTATTATTATCAACTTCTACTATGTACTATATTTGTGTATATAGTATTAAAGGCGAGGCTCTTCTTAACTATATATTCTACTATTATATATATATATATATATATATATATATATATATATATATATATTATATATATATATATATATATATATATGTGTGTGTGTGTGTGTGTGTGTGTGTGTGTGTGTGTGTGTGTAGTTTTTAAAGTGGGCTCCTCTTACCTATAAAACTTACAATATATTTATTCAAACATACATCTGCCCTGAATTTGAAACAAAAAAATTATATCTCTTTTTCCTCGAGGCGTATTTTACAGTTATCTGGCCTCAAGATAAACTAAATGAGGCCCTATTACTGGAATGATGTGCATACAAAATTTCAGAACAAATATATATAATTAACAACTATTGAATTAAAATTAAACAGCTAAAAAGATATAGAAGACAAAAAAAGTATAAAAAAAATAAAATAAAAAACTTAAGACTAAAAAAAAAAGAAAAGAAAAAAAAGAAACCCTTAAGACTAAAAAGAAAAAAAGAAACCCTACTTACATCTACCAGACATACACATTTGAAAATGCTTATTTATCTTCCATTTTTTAATTTTCAGAATTTATTTTTCATTTAAGTCGATGAAAATGTGACAAACAAAAATACATTATACACCTTCAAAAGTTCGAGTTTGCTTTACTGGAATCTGTCGCTCCGAAATTATGCAGGTGGTTGTTAACATTATAAAATTTGTTCATATGCATGCACTTAGCACATTGTATGCGGGACACGTTCTAGTACGTTTTCTGACGATTGATACTCTAGCGCTAGTCACTTACTAGTACGGGTTAGTGTAACAACATGGTTTGTTTATGGGTACAAAAATAACGGTATATACAGGAAAACGAAGCCGATTCTTCTTGTCTACTACACAGATTCATAAAAAATTTAGACAAATAAAAACTAGTTTTTACATCAGTCGATGCGGAACCACACAACGGGATGGTTGACTAAAAAAATCAATTTAGATTTAAAATAAACTTTTTACTTATTTTTACGAAAATGATATTAAATATATGCATATTTATATATTATATATTTGTATATATATATATATATATATATATATATATATATATATATATATATATATATGTGTGTGTGTGTGTGTATATATGTATGTATATATATGTATGTATGTATATATATATATATATATATACACATTTGTATATATATATATATATATATATATATATATTTGTTTATATATTTCAGTATAAAATACGAAAAGTTGGTTAAAAAATTAAATAATTTTCGATCTATTGAGATTTAACTGAATAACTAAATTTAAGCGCAAAACGCCCGCTTCCGGTACAATTCCGCTGCGAAATATATCCACACACAATATGTTAAGATCTCGTTCGTGAGCCGGTTTTTATTCTAGTCTCTTATTTTAAAGCCGGCACCTTTTCTCATTCCACTACATTGCAGTTCATATACTTTAAATCTTAAGATTATTCAGGTTCCTCATCCCCCTTCATCTGATGCCCTGGAGCAGTCCACGCCTCCCACCTCATCCTTAGTGCGCTTGCGCATTTTTTTAAAGGAGGCTTTACTTTATAATACATAGCTATTGTAAACAGATGGTAAATATTAAAAGAGTTGGCACTTATCCTTGAAATAAAACAATTCACCGTAATATTTGACATTATGCATATGTTGCCATTAAGGTATTCACAAAAATATCTTATAAAATGACATAATCGTCTACGCTTCGGATGAGTGAGTCGGGCATCCACCATACATTTCAAAACAAAAAGAACGTTAAGAGTAATTTTGCAGAAGGTGCTTATAAATTATGTATAAATTGGGTTTATCTGTTCTACAAATATCATTTAATCGAAAGCAAATGAGGAAAATCTTTTAATATTCCTCACATGTCTGAACCGCGAACCTCTGTTGTAAGACTGAATGGTAATAAATGCACTTAACCGAATTTGTCTATAAAAGTAATAAAATGGGCTTTGTGACTGATTTATTCATTCATAGCTGGGTGGCATCGTGTATGTATTCAGAACAGAAGAACCGTGTTCTCAGATTTGAACGTGTGTCTCGGAATATGCGCTTCCCCAAGCATCAATTAAGATTAAACCATTCTACCATGTAGATCTTTATCGTTCGAGTTGATGTTATTTCATCCTGTTTTTGTCATCTAACCAAAGCCCAAAAGCGCATAAGTGTGATGAAGCAGATTAAGATAAATAAAGTTAACGAAAATATATCATTGTCATTGACCTAAGGTGTAATCAAGCTTGCATGTAGTCTGTTTTGCTTTATGACATTCTAAATTTTAATTTCTGTAACTTCTCCCTTGATTTCTGTGCTGCATATATTTACCTTAATGTCTGCAGATGAAGGTTAATATTGCTTGCTTATACATCACATCCCTGCTTACTGCGGAATATTTCATAATTTTTTATGTTGTTTCCGGATAGATTTAGGTCAGTTATATTAAATTTTCGAATTCATAAATTTACCGTGTTTTTTTTAACTATACAATGACAATTATTATTATACTGATGTATTTTAAATGAATTATTGATGTTAATTAAAAAACCAAGTACTTCACGTTGTTTATATTTTGAATTTTTACGAAACGTATTACATAAACTCTTGAAATTTTCTCAAATATGCTCTGATACACACATATGTCATATATGCATGGATTCCGCGCACCTGGAAAGTCAGGGAAAGTCATGGAAAATCATGGATTTAGACAATGGATTAGTTTTGTCATGGAAAGTCTTGATTTTTCAAGTAAAATGTGTAAAAGTCATGGAAAGTCATGGATCCGCTAAACTACCGATTAAAAAAAATGCATTGAATTGTTTAATTCTATTTTTACTTGTCATTTGGCTGAAGTTACTGAGTTTGGTATTTATGTATTATCTTATTGACCATATTGCCAAGCAAAATTTGTTCACCAAGGAAACTCAAAGCAAGAAAGATTAATGGGTGGGTAAATGTATATTATTCTGGTTTTAACTTAAATTGTAGATTAAAATTTTATTAATATAATAATAATTATATTTTAATAAAAATTAGTTAAGATTTTCGCACAAAATATAAGTTTATCTCTAGGGATATTGTATATAAACATTATAGGGTTACATTTGGCTATTATTTATGGTTACCTGGATAATACCAAAGTACCCTGAATTCAAATTGGAAACATTTTGATTGAAAAATTGCTATATGATTAAACTTAAGTATGTAGATACAACAATTTATTTTTATGTATGTGAGTTTATTAACACTTATAAAGTAAGTTTATAGTTTTTTTATGATAAAATTCCTGTAATTTCTTTAAAAGCATATATTTTATTTGTATCTACATCAGAAGTTTTATTCATATATACTGTAACGAAAGCTTTTTAAAGTCATGGAAAATGATCCGCTAAATCAGGGAAAGTCATGAAAAGTCATGGATTTGAAAATTTTTATTTTGGCAGATACCCTGTATATATCAATTGGTAATAATATGTAAAGGTGATATTATTTATAAACAAAACGACTGCGAAGTATGAAATGAAGTTTGATGTACTATACTAAGTTGTATAATTTCTGTTTATGAGGCATATATAACTAGTTATAAATGCATACACATGAAAGAAAAATTACTTTTACAGATTCTAAGTTTTGTGTAGATATCTATTAAACTATAAATTCGATTTAGAAATGGAATTATCTTAGTATCGGAAGGAGTATGTTATATTTATATAATATAATATATTAAGTTTTAAAGCACTATGTACAAATTATTCATATTATAATAATATTCTACATATTAAACGCATTTTCAGTCCTTAAAACTTATATTTTCAGCTGTTTTTACCAGTCTTGTTGTTTTTATTTCTGCTAGACCCTACTGCCATTAAATAATGTCATTTGAACTGTTTTTAATTATAGTTTAGTAGGTTCCTAAGGTTCAGTCTATTTATCATTAATATTAAAATACATATAAATTATGACTTCATTCTTGTTATAGATGTTTATTTTATTGATGAAATGACGCCCGTATTTATCGTTTTCCTGACAGCTCTGCAATAAATATAAATTTTCGTGTTATGCACATATTCGTTTCTTCAACATCTTATCTCCCTGATATTATTTATGAGACGGATAAATCTCGTCTGACCTTCTGCTGTACTCTGCTGCACACCTTTCGAAATTAAAATGTTTATGAAGTATGGAGTGAATTATGAGATTTTTAAGTATCAACGTGTAGCTATAGATGTTGAAAGTGTTTAAAATGTATACTATTTTATGAATTTCGCTTTTGTTTCAAAATGCAGACGCACTGGTTGTAAAAACGGTTTAAATTCAGATAAAATTTTGTAATTTTATTTGAAATACAGAATATGGCTTGTATATTTACATTGTTTCCGCGCACCTGGAAAGTCAGGGAAAATCATGGATTTAGACAATGGATTAATTTTGTCATGGAAAGTCTTGATTTTTCAAGCAAAATGAGTAAAAGTCATGGAAAGTCATGGATCCGCTAAACTACCAATTAAAAAAAATGCATTGAATTTTTTAATTCTATTTTAACTTGCCATTTGGCTGAAGTTACTGAGTTCGGTATTTATGTATTATCCTATTGATCCTATTGCCAAGTAAAATTTGTTCACCAAGGAAACTCAAAGCAAGAAAGCAAAATGGGTGGGTACATGTATATTATTCTGGGTTTTTTTTTTAAATTATAGAATAAAATTTTATTAATATAATAATAATAACTATTTTTTTATAGAAATTAGTTAAGATTTTTCACAAAATATAAGTTTATCTCTAGGGATATTGTATATAAACATTATAGGGTTATATTTGGCTATTATTCATGATACCAAAGTACCCTGAATTCAAATTTAAAACATTTGGATTGAAAAATTGCTATAGGATTAAACTTAGGTATGTAGATCCAAAATTTTATTTTTATGTATGTGAGTTTATTAACATTTATAAAGTAAGTTTATAGTTTTTTATGATAAAATTCCTGTAATTTTTCTAAAAGCATATATTTTATTTGTATGTACATCAGAAGTTTTATTCATATATACTTTAACGAAAGCTTTTTAAAGTCATGAAAATGATCTGCTAAATCAGGGAAAGTCATGAAAAGTCATGGATTTGAAAAATTTCATTTTGGCAGATACCCTGAATAAAGAATATCGTCAAATATATGTTTTCCGTGTATTACTGTAGTAATTCAAAATCCATTTCCTGCAAAAATACTTTTAGTTTATTATTAGTACATTTTATGGTCACGAGCTAGAAAACTTATTTGATAAATAATCTTTCGCATACTGAAAAGGTTTAAAGTATAAAGTCGGCTGCCCTTTGCTGATAGCTAACATTCATGCCGATTTGAAATAAACAAGGCATGGAGGGAGGGTTGTATATATTTCAGTCACTTATGGAAGTTTAATTTTCCTTTCATTGAATGTAATAGGAAAGTCTAAAACTTTCTTCTTTCCCTGGCAACGTCGGCTATAATCAGCTAGTATATATATATGATTCTGATATATATATAAATTAAATAACTCTGATCTATATATATATATATATATACATATATATATATATATATATATATATATATATATCAGTCATTTTTAAACCCCTAGAAAGTACTGTTTATAATATTCTATTTTATCCACAATTTATTTTTAGTTTGATCACTCAAAAAAAACTTTTAGTTTATGTATGTTTTTCAAAATTAGTTTTTGTCAAATAGATTTATCTTATATTAATTTTTAGGCATATTTAAAAACTTAATTCTGAAATATTGTAGGGCATTTATTGAACATGCCTTGCCTGGTTCATAATCATTAAAACCCGTTCCTTATGTAATAGGGTTTATATCGTTATGCCGTGTGTTTCAAGTAGGTCCTTATAAAACGTTACTTTGGTCCTTAGAAAGTCCTTAAAAAATCCTTAATTTTTGTTCTGGAAAAAGAGTGGGTACCCTGTTGTTTTAGGCTATCTTACAATTAATGTACCTACTTAAAGCACTATAGCATGCAAAATAACTGAGAAATTTTCGAGAATCAAATTTATAAGCATTATGAAATCTCAGACTATTTACGCTTTATCGGATCCTGTTGTCTTACATCACTATCCAGGGGTGGTAATTATAGGGGGAATAATTTTACGGCATAACCACGTAAAAAATCCCACCTTATACCTGGGTTTTATTTCTTTGATATCAAGTGTATATGAAAGTGAAAACACACTTCATCGGCCGAATTATCCGAGCGATCTAGAAGGGAGCAGAGCATTCATCACTGGGGCGCCGGATTGGGGCTCAAGAAATTAATCAATCTCGCCAACATTGGCGACCGGAGCTAATAATAAAGAGCAAGAACCTCGAAAAAGGAAGAAAAAGGCCTCATCTAGCAGCACCCCTGTTCAATTGGCGCCCCGACCCGCTAAAAACGGCGTGGGGGGAACAATCCTCGTTTTTCACGCCGCCAATGCGACACTTCTAATTTTCCGTTCCATTTGTTTGTAAGGAACGGGAGTGCGCCATTCGCCCCCTTAATTTTCCGCACAACTCGAAGGTCCCTCGTAACGATTGAGACAAGGAATGGGGGAGTGAGTTATGCGGTGAACCCACCAGTTTGTAACGGCCCCGAAGACTCATTTCGCGGGATTAAAAGGAATGCTTTCTGTCTCTGCATATTACACTCCCGCGTGCCCGTCATGTTCGTGGTCGCTTTTTTTACTTCTGCCTTTTTATTTATTTTTTGAACTTATTTTACTTTACTTTTTTTTTTGGCGACTTGGCTGATGATCGTGACACTTGCCATTAATGAAACTTAATTTTGGTGTTACGTGAAGCTCGCCACAAAATGGGATGGAGCGAACTTGCTAACAGCAATTAGGAATCGAAGAAAATTGGAATTGTAGAAAAGTCTTGGTTACTTTGGAAGAGTTAAATAGTAAGATACTTTGTATACGGATGTACTGTCTGTTCTAGTTATCCTGCACTTGTAATTTTTCTTTCATATTTGCGACATTGAAAGAAAGAATTGTCTCTTCCGTGACTGCAATATTCATGGCTGCATTGTTTGCTACAGCTTTTTATTTACTTTGTGAATGAATTTTATTTTACATTCTGATAGTCATGACACATGTCCTTAATGAAACTTAATTATGATATTACGAGAATATTACTGCAAAGTGAACTTATTAACAGCAATCAGTTATCTAAAAATTAAATTAAGTTAAATCAAGAAAATTTTAAGGTCTCAGTTCAGAAGAATTAAATGTCAAAAAATGTTTTGTTTTTTTTTTTTTGGGGGGGGGATATATTATCTTTTCTGGTAATTCGTTATATAAAATTTTTTCCATTTATCAAATTTCCCAACAGTTATTTAGAGAGATTAATAAGAATGCTTTCTGTCTATACAAATTATTTATATTTTTTAAACTTACTAATTGCTTCACGCCCAGCCTAGGTATCTAATCGGTATCGTCAAATGATCGTTAAAAAACCCTTATAAAAGCTATTTAAATTTCAGATAAATTATGACTTGTAAAACTAGTAATTTTTGACAATATTTGGCAGTTTCTCGTTATATTCTCATAAATGAAAAGTATTCCCTATTTTTTTTTAATTAAGTATTAAAATATTTGTAAGATGATATGTTTGACTGTTCTAGTAATTTTATAAATTTAAATTCTCTTTCGTTATATTGTCCGATGATTTTAACACTTTTTCATTAATGAAATGAAGTAGAAATTCTGGGGCACATTGAATGCAAATCAATACGGAAATTAATTTCTTAATTGTGCCAATGGATGTAACGTGAAATTTGAATAAAGAACGTTTTCTGTTCAGCGTACGTGATATTGCAGATCACGAGACTTTATCGGTGTTTATGTAGATTTTACGATTTTTTAAAAAAGTTGCCGTATTGCACTTGAACTAAATTAGAAAATGTGCATAATAAAAGGTAATTTTATTCCGCATTAATTTGCATTTGTTAACACTCTATTTTCTATAACACAGCGACAAATATTCCCTTAGCGGTGACTTCTGGAACTAATTTGTTTTTTTGCCTGAATCCTTCGTCCCCCGTCTTGTTTAATCTTCCTACAAAATGTGACGTCATTCTCGCAAACAGATCGAGCTACAAAACACTGTGAGCACTGTCAGTTTAATTATGGCCACCCGGTATATATATATATATATATATATATATATATATATATATATATATATATATATATATATATATATATATGTAATATTAAAATCCCTTATTTACATATTTTAATATTAATTTAATAACTTTTGTTCATAAAGTGAGTTCGGGGTCTGCGCGATAATTCTGATTTTTCCCTCCAGACACGCTATAGAATTAATTCGGCCTCTGTCTGTACAACTTTAGCCAATAGTTAGCGCGTTCTCTTTAAACATTGGGTATTTTCTATCACGTGATCAATTGTGCTTAGGGATTATTCGTAGTCTTTTTACCAAAGGAATCCCTACTTGAAAAGTGTATGTGCGGGAATCACATTGTCTGTGTGCACGAAGCTATAAAGGTTTTTGTACGGATTTCATGTTTATTAAGAGAAATAAACTGTGTTCTGATTTTGAATGAGTCTCGCCCATATTACACACACACACACACACACACACACACACACACACATATATATATATATATATATATATAGATAGATAGATAGATAGATAGATAGATAATATATATGCATATATATATATTTATACATATATACATATATATATGTGTGTGTGTATGTATGTATGTATGTATAAAGTGATTACATGTTTAATAATATTTTAATTTTAAGAATTAAAAAATTTTATATACTTTAAAAAGATAATCTAATTTTAACGAATTTCCCTTATAACGAACTTTAAGAATTTATCTGCTTTGTTAAACAGAGTTCCGATTTTATAACAGTTCACAAAATGATTTTTTTTTCTGTGATTTTCATTTAAGAAGTGAGAGAGAAAGTTAAAATGTGAATGATTAATGACTACGGAGAGAAAAATCAGCTGATTTTTAGGACAGTAGAGTGCCTCATGAAATAATGGTATAATGGGGAAGATATGCAAATGTCAGCGCCGCGTTGCTGGTTCGTATAGCGGAAGACGAAATATTATTAGCTCATGACCTGAAAGGAGAGAATCCCCTTTCTCAAAAGGTGAGGAGAAATTGCCGGAGGAATTATCACCCCGTGGTTTATCATTTACAAATTGTGATTTGGAAATGATAAATCTCGACCTCGTGAGTTATCCGGCCTTTCCTGCAGACATAACTTGGCATTAAAACTTTTAAAGGACGCAAATACAAATTATTTAGGATTTAATTAAATTACTTTATAGATGTTATCTACAGTCGAACTTCGATAATTCGAAGTCCCAGGGGGACCCCCAAATATATTCGACTTATCCGAAGTTCGAGTTATCGAAGTTACCTACCATTCCTCTCAACTGGCACTTAAGATGGGTCGACATGGTTTAAATGATATGTACCATAATACTATTTGTAAGTATTTCAATTTTTTAATAGCTTATGTAAATAACAAGAGAAAAATGGGTTTAAAACTTAAGAAATTTGGCCTCATTACAGATTAATTAATATACATACTATGTAAATCTCATTTGAAAAAAGCAGTTATTTTTAAGATTGTTGGTATTCACAAAATCACTTAATTTTTTAACACAGTTAAATAGGGTGTTGTCTGTACCTTCGGTGGTCTCCAGGTATTGTTGTAAGATGTGAATAGCCTCCTGTGCTTATTCGTGACCTTCGAGAAAGAAGGTTCTCGAAGGTCACGAGTGGACTGGCATTCGAAGTTTTGAACAGAATTGTGTTTTTTACCGGGGAAATCTATCACAAAAACTTCGAGTTAGAAGATGTTCACTTCGAGTTATCGAGACAGTTTTTTTAATGAAAAGTATAGAAATGATTCGGGACTTGATTAAAAGTTTGAGTTAGCGGATTATTCGACTTGTAGGAAGTCGAGTTATCGAAGTTCGACTGTATAAAACTTATAAATGTAAAATACATGAAAAAAATTGTATTCTTTGGGAGGAAGAAGGGTTAGAGCAGGGATGGGCAAACTAATGCCCGCCGGAAGATTTTATACGGCCCGCGGATAGAATTTTAAGTTGCCGGTCCAAGGCAAATTAAAAGAAATATATATTTATACATCATATATCCATCTCTTTTTCTACTTTGCTTAAATATTATATCCCAAATTTATTATCGCACTCCCAGAAGATCAGCGGTATATTTGCTTTTTATATGTGAATAAGTGTTTTCAACTTTGAACCTTAGAATGTATATAATTTTGTCTTAAAATTGTTTTACTCCTTATTAACATTAATAAACAGAATTGAATTTTTACCTTAAGAAATTGCATTATAAATTTTTAAATAGTGAAATATTTTCTTGGTGTACATGTAGTGATTATCAGTTTAAAAACAAGCTATTTTACACTTCAGTTCGTATAATAGAAATTAGTAGAAGTTTAACACAATATATTGATAGAAATTTAAGCATATAGTGTCTGTAAAAATATGTAACTGTTCATCTGTAGATAGTTTTGTTACAAAACTGGGATTTCAAAGTTAGTTATAAAAGTTGAATAGCAATTATTTTCTATGGGAATAATCCTTACTTAACAATTCTGCTCTGAAAAAATACGAAATTGCGCAAACAATAATATATTCCCTGCATTATAATTTGTGATGCAAAAGTTTAAAATAGCAGTACAGAAAATATATTAAAAAAATAATTCCTTTATAAAGAAAATTTAGCAGTACAATATGCATTGTATGGGATACTATAAGAGTGTTTGTTATAAAAGTATTTTGAATTACTAAAACAATCTAGCAATCGCAGTAACCCAGTGTAATTTTTGCCTCGTTAAATTTAATAGTTATTTTAACTATGTGGATTTGCTTTAAAAAATTTCTGTTTTAGTTCTGAAAATCATTATCTTGAATCTATATATACATGGTTTCCGCGCACCTGGAAAGTCAGGGAAAGTCATAGAAAATCATGGATTTAGACAATGGATTAATTTTGTCATGGAAAGTCTGGATTTTTCAAATAAAATGAGTAAAAGTCATGGAAAGTCATGTATCGGCTAAACTACCGATTAAAAAAAAATGCATCGAATTGTTTAATTCTGTTTTTACTTGTCATTTGGCTGAAGTTACTGAGTTTGGTATTTATGTATTATCCTATTGATCAAGTAAAATTTGTTCACCAAGGAAACTCAAAGCAAGAAAGCTTAATGGGTGCCCAAGCAGCAAAAGATGGTTGGCCAATCATTGGCCAAACACCGCATTTCGATCTCGCGACGTCGGGCCGATTACCGTCTGCGACGTTGGAGAGTAGTTGTTTATGGCCGCCGGCAACCCGCCGGGCGATCATCGCCGCGGCGTGTTTCAGACAGTTTTGCCGATCATTTGCCGACGTTTATGATCGGATCACGACTTAGTACCAATCATTGAAAAAAGAAAATCTGAATTAATAACAAAATATTTTAATAAAAGACCAAAAATGTGATGCTCTAATCTTATTTTTCTTATTAAAATGTAATTAGTCATATAGCTTCCAGAATTTAGTGATTTTAAAAAGTCATTAAGAAGTTTCTGAAATCTGCATTTGTACTGAAATGTACATTTAATACATTAAAGTAATTTACGTCACACACATTTCTAATTAAAGCACACATTTCTCTTTTTCTTTTTCTTCACAATTTTATTTTAGAACTCTAATCTAGCTATGCACATATTTCAAAACATTATTAATATATGCAGAAAATTGTGATTATAAAATTAATGCATTGTATGTATTCAAATCTAATTTATAGATTTTCTTGAATAAAAAGCAATGTTGAGTTGTGTTAAACAAAATTTTTAACCTTTTTTGTATTTGACGCAAAAATCATGTCTTGCATGAATCATTTGATTTAGAGTTAAATAGAAAAATCTTAATAATAGCATCTGTAATGAAATCGTTTCTTTTTTTCAGTGTTTTGTCACTTTTTGGTCACTTATTCTGTATTATTTGTCACTTTTCTATTTTTTGAAAGTACCTCAGCAGTTGCAAGTATAGTTCCTTCTTTTCTGAAAGTGTAAGAGATACACTTGGACCTGATGTCTGGTAGGCAGCAACGAAGAAGGCTAAAGGCATTAACATAAAATTTGTTGATTTCACAATACATCTAATGAACTGT
Source organism: Pardosa pseudoannulata (assembly GCA_032207245.1). Classification (NCBI taxonomy): domain Eukaryota; kingdom Metazoa; phylum Arthropoda; class Arachnida; order Araneae; family Lycosidae; genus Pardosa; species Pardosa pseudoannulata. Next base: position 103,048,846 of record CM063504.1, read on the forward strand.
TGTGCCAGTTCTTCATCTATAGAAAGATTGTTTTCAAAGTTTGGAGTAATCCAAAATAAATTACGAAATCGTTTAAATTTAGAGACAACTACAAAACTTGTTACTTCTAACAGGTTTTTTAAATTCAACATAAATTACATATAAAACAGCTTGAATAAAAAAATAAGTAAAACATTTTTTGTATCGTGGTATTATGTTATATATATATATATATATATATATATATATATATATATATATATATATATATATATATATATATATATATAAGGAGAATTCTCAGGGGTTTTCAAAACTTAAATCAAGGGTAAAAATTACCGCGTCATTTTCCATTCCCCTTTTTAACCCCTAACCTAAATTGACCACTGGGGCTACAGGTTACGCCCTCAGAGAAGGGGCCTGGCCAATTATAAACCTACATGGCCCTAGCGGACAATTTAGGAAATTTCCAAATAAAAAGGAGATACACGATAGCGGAGACAGATTTTTCTAGAGATATTTTCCCATAAACGTTGACCCAGGTGTTACGTGTCTTGTACATAGAACTACATGCTAGTTAACCCTTCAGTTTGTCCCTATGATGAAGTGGGAACCCGTCCTTCAAAGTTGTCTTAATAAAGGTCTTTAGCTGAAACGGTATCATTTTTATGGCCAGGACTGCAACCCCCCATCGAAAAGTTAGTCTCATTACACACACACACACACACACACACACACACACACACACACACACACACATATATATATATATATATATATATATATATACATTTCTGGTATTATTCATATTATGACATTTTTAACAAATGTAACTTTCCTTTATCATATACTAGTAAACTATGTTCGATTAGTATTAAATATATTGAAAAGTGAATTTCATTGGTCAAAACTGGTCAAAATTAATCAGGACTATTAAAACCGGTTAAAACCACTGGTTTAAACCCCCATAGTCAAAACCGATACTACCCTGGTTAGAATGCAGCAATGAAGTGAGGGGAATATTAACCCATTAACGCCCAGCATCCTCATTTGAGGACAGTCAAAAAATGGTTTGTAGAGATTTTGTTTTCTTGAAACGATTCTTCCTTTTTATTGGAAATAGATATTAATCTTATGAATAATATCCCAAGTTTTCAAATATGATCTTATATATAATTTTGTCATTTCGATCGGCATTTTATGATTTTCAAGCTTAGAATAGGAACGTATTATGACCGGTATTCTGAACGTATACCTGTCAAAATCATGGCGAATAGTCATATCTGTAATAAGTCATCTCTTTTCAGTACATTTTCATATATGATAGCAAATAAATCTCTTATCTCGAAGTTTTCCTTTTTTTTAAAGACATCTTATTATGTTTTAAAATGACACCTCCTCACTAATGATGATTTGATGTCATATTCAAAGGTGTTTAAATTTCATATTTTGTTTTACTTCCAGGTGTCTATAATAGCTACTATGTTAGGTATTTACTAATATATAGTCATCAGAAATATCCGGGCGTTAATGGGTTAAGAAAACTCCAAACCTATACCCGAAATAAAGCACTTCAATTTTATTATCTAAATAATATTATTTATGAAAACAACCCGATATTATTTCTTTCGAATGAACAATTCTGTGCACAGTAGAATAATTTGCTCGGGTGGGGATGGAGAATCCCAAAAACCTACCGAAATAAGAAGCGAATGTGATGGAATGAGGAATTTATGATCATCTTTTTTTGTTAAAAAAAGATATTCAGAAAATAAAAAAATATGAGGAGAATGGGTGGCCAGAAAAAGCGGGGAGTGACAGTTAATATCACGGCTCGCTAGTTGTGACTAAAATTAGATATGAATGACATACTCAGCTAGTTGTCAGAGTAGTTTTGTGCTTCCGAATTTTCCGTAAGTGAACTGAGTCTGTCTTAAAAAAATTTTTTTCATGCATTTTTGAAATTTTTTTTCTTACAAATTAGAATCGGAGCTTCGAACTAAATATTAAATCCTTGCTGAATCAATTTCATTTTAAGCCATTTTCTTCTAAATTTCTTTATTAAATACAATAAAAAATATTTAGTGACTGTTATATTGTGTAAAACAGAATCTGCTTTTGATTAAAGGGCTTGCTCGTATTTGCAGCATGATTGCATTAGTTGCAAAATTTTTTTTCTTCTGAAAATATACTCTGGTAGGCAATATTTTGCCGATAGAGAACCACTTTCCTTGCAGGACTAGTCAAAGAATTCAAACCTGTGGAACCAGTGACTTTTTGTCACGTATCACAAGTTGAATTCCGCACCAGTGACCCATCCGTTATACTTACTGACACCCCTTCCTGGTTAGAAGTCAGGTCACCTTAAATCCTTTTCGAGAAAATGTTAATCTAGAGAAAGGTACCATGCTTCACTTCATCAGCTAAGCTATCCACTGGTAGCTAAGATTTGGGAAAATAGAAGGATTTTTTCTTTCTTTCTTTGCAGAATGGGGAGGCGAAGTGTTAGATAATTAACACTAGATTTACGGATGTTGATCATATACTTATTTTTACTGAAGTGAGCCAATTTGACTCATAAAAGAAAATTGAAGTTTTTTGCAAAGAAAATGGTTACAAATTAATTTAAATGAAATGTTTATTATAAAAAAACATGGAAAAATTTTTTTTACATATAAAATCTGTTTTTGAAACACATTTTCCGCAAACATTTCTGTTACATTTAGCACAATGGTTCTACATCTATATCTTTTGCATGATTGTTGAACTTGGCAATTCTTCCGTGCGTCAATAGCATGAATTTCTGTCATTGGAATGGAAGTGTTCTCGAATTCTTATCTATATTTACTTCTTAGCTCTTCAGCCAATTGGAAAATATCCCAGGTCTGATAGGACCAGTAAATTTCATGTTATGCGCTTAACTGTTAAACCATTCTATGAATCAAATTGACTCAAACCGTGAAAATAGGTATACCACATTTGATAATGCTAAATGAAGGGAAGAGGAATAAAAGTTTAGATATATTTTAACTAAAAACCAACGTATGTTTTTGAAAAGTGATATTAAAGTTATATATATATATATATATATATATATATATATATCAAAGTATATATATATATATATATATATATATATATATATCTATATATATAAGTGTATAACATATGAAATTGGCACACATACTTTTGTGCCGATTATAAATTGATCTTTACTTCTGTAGTAATCATATCAGTAATTTTGACAATCGTCTTTTAAACCTTTGAATAAGATATCAAACAATAAGTTTCAATGTTCTTCTAGTTTTTAAATTTTGCTTACTTTTAGCTTTACGATTACGAAATGCAACAAAATGGGAATATTAGTATGGTTAAAATTTTTAGAGACGAAATGCGAAGATTTAGAGTTGAAAAAAGAAATTAGTTTTAAAATATTACAGTTACACAAAGTGGTCGATTTATGAAAAGGTGAAAATGTATTTCTTGAGTAAAAATTCACACCTAATTTTACCACGTTTTGTTATTTAAATATTTCAAAGGTTTTAAAAACATTTTAATAACGAATTTTCTAAAACATATGTATGCTGAACGATGACCGAATGGTTAGCGTACTGGCCTTAGGATCCGGAGTGCGTGGATTCGAATCCCACTATGGCATGAATCTTCGTAGCGTTTCGGAATCGGCTTTAAGCAGTAGGTCCCGGTCTCATTATCCCTCGTGTTGCAAAGCATAGAACGCAGCACTCCAAAACCAAACCAAATCTAAAACACATGTATGGAAAGTCAATTAACAATTATTCACAATTATTTTTTACTGCGAATTCATTACAGAATAACGATGAAGGATAACTTTTGATAAAATACCTCTTGAAGTTTTTATATTTAAATTTTTTCCTTAGTTAGGTGAAAGAAAAATTATATTTCTTTGTACGTGTTTTAAGCTACTGATGTCGCCACACGTGTATGAAAATATGAATACTTATATTTACACCACGTTTTAACACAGTTTGTCTCTCATTGCATTTAATTAATTCTGTATAGAAACCGTTTACTTCAGTAAATTTTTACCGTAATTTTTTGAAGTTAAAAATTACAAAAAAAATCTTGAAAGAAGTCGTTGGTAGTTTTTTAAATTGCTTAAACTAATTTGAGTTCAAGATTACTAACAGTTAGAGAAAAGATTTAAATGGCTAAATTTTAAATCTGTCTAATTATTCATCGTTCAACGTAGATGAAACTATTTCCATTTGAGATTTCACTTTTACCTTCTTTTTAATTAGAAAATAAACTTTTATTTTTAGCAACAGAATTTCAGTTTTACTTCTTTAACTTGTAGAGAATAGATGGTCGTACGGATGAAGCTTTCAGCAGTGATTGCTTAAAAATAAAAATAAATAGCAGGAAAATATTTATTGCGACTCTTGATATATCAATGGCACTTCTTTATTAAAATACTTGATCAGTTCTTTTCCTTACTCCAACAAAATTTGACTTATAGTACGGTTAACAAAAGTTTGTTCATAAAATAAAAAAAAATGAGTATAAATGTTTTCTTAATTATTTGTCTAAGCACAGTTTTGCACATTTATTTCTACAAATATACATATTTTTTAAAATCAAAATTGAATGTCTTTAAAATGATGAGCTATGAAAAAATGTTCATAAAAAAATTCAAGATTTTTAAAGAAATTTAAGACAACTGATAAAATTTAGCTGTAGCCGAAATTTTTTTCTCGGAAATAGAAAAAATGTTTTATCATTTAAAAAAACACATATTGCTTTAAAAAAATAGTGTATTTATAAGAATAAATGCCCAATGCCGTGTGCATTCAATTGACCCCCGAAAAGTAAAAATTCAAATTTAACTTAATGTATTTTTAAATCGGGAAAATAATTGGAATATCATAATCCAAGAAAAGGTCTTACTTAACAGTCTGTAAAAACATCATTTCTTCAAAATATATAAATTTTTTTTAGTTATTAAAGGTTGAAAAAAAGGTTCATTTTGTAACAGTTGAAATGCATAGCATCTCTTAAGTATCCTGTAACTATATTTACAGATCATATTTAAATATATTTAGAATCGCATGTGAAAGGAATGTTTTCCGATATAAACAAAGTAAAGTTAGTGTTGAAGCTACCATTTTCAAGCTTAAAAAGAAATTTCTAGATATGAAGGAAAAAATTCTTAAAATATTAAACTATTTCATAATTAAAATTTTAAAAATAGTTAAAAAATTAAGACAAATTTTGTTTTAAAATTCTTAAAACATCACTTAAATATTTTGATCTTTTAAGAATTTAAGTTCATGATTTATACTCATTAAAGAAAAACAGTGAAAGAGATGTTCAAATTTCAGATTATAAAAAAGGCACAAGCTGGGCTACGCGAGGGATAACGCCGAAGACCACGATTGTGGATTAATTGTCGTATGACTATTTTATCTCCATTTTGAAGGGATACTTTTTTGACAAGCAAAAAAAGGCAAAAGTTGCCAAAAAGCATTGGGAACTTACTTAAAAGAAATATTACATAATTATTGTCTCGCATCGAGTTTCCTCGTCACACCAAGTAGTGAGCGCGATTACCTCTTGAGTTGCGACTTAAAAATATGTGTTGAGTGAGAGTCACCCCTCGATTGTAAAGCATTAAATTTCCAGGTCATATTTTAAAGTATTTAGAATCGTACGGTAAAGAAACATTTGTTAATAAATGACAATTTTTTTCCCATCATCCCCAAAACCTCCCTTAAAAATAAATGTCGAACCAAATCTCCTATTTAGACAATCCAAACTTTTCATAACAAAAGCCGTGCAGCAAAATCTCCACTTCCCTGGCAAGGGGGGAAATGATTCATTGCACCAAGACTGTTTCTCTATCCCATTACGGCAACCCTGGCGAGCAAGAAAGAACCCTCACACCGAAAAATAATTGGCCCGTGACCACATGATCGGGCGGAATTATAATTTCCAGTCCGGCCTTCGAACCTGAACACCCCCTGACCATCAAAACCACCAAACGATCTGACCTTCGGACGCATGTGCTCTATCCAGACGGCCCCCCTCTTTTGCCTCCTCGTGGGCCCCCTTTTCTTTAGGGCCCCCTGCGGCAACATTGAGGTATACAACACGGTGGAATGCGGAACACGCGGCAGTTCTGGAGATGAGGTTTTTTCTTCTCTTTGTATTTTTAACAGACTCTGTAGCGGGGGAACGTGTACAAATTAAGGAAAAATAGCTACAGATTCGGGCTATTATTTTGCAGCCTGATTCTTGTATTTTGCGAGTAATGCTGTTTCTTCAAGTCGGAACCATATTTTGTTTTGTATATATTTGTGATATTTAAGATGTTGCTTACCGGGATATTTTTTATGCCTTTTAACCCCTGTCCCGGCGAATTTTTAAACCGTTTTCCCTCATTGAATTAGGAAAAATTTCACAACTTCCTTAAAAATGAAAAAGGATTCTACTTTATGAAAAATTAAGTTTGTTTATAATGAATAACAAAAAAACCTGAAAAATAACTACCAAACACGTATATGACGTTATAATACTTCGTAATGGGTCACCTACCCAGACAGGTGTGAGACGTTCATTATTACAATGGATATTTTTCTTAATTTTGATCACTCTCTGGAGAGGGGGGTTGGATTTCCTCCTGATTCCGTACATCTCTCCTACCTGCCGACCTCCCAGCGAGAGGTCATCCAGACCTACTTGGTTATCCTTCTTGTCCTCTGGGTATACAAAGAGATGTTTAGTGCGCCTATTAAACTCGAATCCGTCATCTCGGGATTCGATCCCAGCAGGTAGGCCATGCAATCTGGAATCCATATATAATGTTATAAAAATGTCCAGTTTTGTGCTGTTAAATGTTCAGTTTTACCAAATGATGAGAATTATCTTCAATCAGGAACGTTTCGAGAGGTCAATGACGAAAATTCTGCCATTGTTTAGGAATTCTATGTTATGTCATTTAAATTCCTACTTAATGACGTATTTTCATCGGAAAAAAACAAGAAAAAAAAACAGCAATAGTCCAAAATGGTATCATGCACGAAAATACAATAATACTTCAAGAGAAGTTTAGTACAGAATTCAGATGAAATCGGCAAGTATTTCTCACTGGGAATTAAGCCATTTAAATTACTACTTAATGATGTATTTTCGTTAGAAATCGTCCTTTTTCCATATCATATTCGGAATCTAGACCACCAACTTTTTTATTAAAATGAAAACTGGATCGTATATTTCAAATTCTTGTGTTTAATTAATGACAAGTGTGTTTTTATTCATACATTCAAGGATAGAAAAAAATTTCAGCGGCCAAAAGTCCAAAGGGGTATAGCATCATGCGCGAAAAATAATTCTTTAAGGGAAGTTTAGTAAAGATTTCTTATACAGTGGGTGGAGCATTTTTCTTCTGTCTCATTTCTGCTGTTGGTATTTTAAATCTTCAATGTTTATGAAAATAAATGACTTGAAAAATTACTATTTTTATTCAAAGTTATTAAAAAACTTTTTTGTAGTGCTTGGAAGTACATTTGGTTCCAGACAATATAATTCAATATTGCATATATCTTTAATCATGCATATATACTATATTTAAACCACTGTACTTGATTTTAAGAATCCGGTTGTGCCATTTCTCTTTGACTCAGTATAAGTATTATAAATTAATTGTTATGTTAGGGAACTTGAAAGATATTTCTAACACACGCACGTTATTATGTTTTCTTTTAGACGTGAACTTTAAAAAAATAAAATATAATAATTTTTAGTGTACCTCTTCAATGATTTCATATGGGCAAAGAACTCTTTTTCTACTTAAATTTTCCAGTAAATTACTTTCTTGGAGAAAAATGGGTACAAGTTATCTTCCTTGCTATTGTTGTGCCGTTATTTTTAACTCTGATCTGTTTGCGTGTGTAAACTTATCCAGTTCGTTTTAGTGCTAACCAGTAAATTAGAGGAAACGTTTGACTTACATTACTTCTAATATACTTCTACTGTAAATAACAGTACTGAAGAATCTACGGTAGCCTGTATATGGTACTGTATATGGTTCTAAAATAAAGTTTATGTCCTTAAAAACACCCTATAATGTTCTTTCGTGAACTTTTAGAAATTCATTATCTGAAAATGATTATGTATTCTACAAATTGATTTAATAAAGTCTGACTAAAGGCAAATTTGCTATTGCCTAATAATATACTCAAGTCCATTCTTACTTGAGAACAATGGATTCCTCCCCCAATCGTGCTTCACATGATCTCTACTACTCATTAAGCAAGTTTCATCAAATCTTCCTATTTTGAAGAGTTCCAGTAACACATTATCCGTAACGTCTCAAATCTGTTTCGTAAGAAGAAAAAAAAAATCTTCATTCTGCTGTCTATTTCTTTTCTTCCCTCGAGATTAAAACATCCGGGTCTTAAAAAGGCCATGGTTTAATCACGCAGCGTGAAGGCAGCTTAAAAGGTGGTGTTTGTTCGGGTTGAGTGCAACACGAGCTGTATCCTCAGACGATAGTTTCGTTTCGGTTGACAGGAGAATCTGCAATTTGCTACAGAACTTCATCGATTTTTTTTCTTCTCTTTATAAATTTTGTTTTATTTGCTTCTAAAATGCCTATCTTATTAATCTGTAGAAATCGATAAATCTATTTTGTGATAAGATTTTGATATCGATAAGTCTCGAGGTTATTTGATGTAGTTTTATGAATTTGAAAAAGTGGCTGTTCTCAAATTCTTGATAATCCAGATTTACCATTTATCTTTAATAATGCGGGAGAAAGATGACATCAAATTTGGTCGGCAAAAAACACCAAGAGATTAAATGACTGATCGATTCTAGATACTGTGAGGATGATAAGTACACACAAGCCTGACCGTTTAAACTGCTTTAAAATTATAGGTCATTAGTCAGATGTACCGACATCAAAATACCTAGAGGATTATAGCATTTTGCTACACAAGGATTTTTTTTTCTGTTCAGTGGAATAATTCAACATACTGGTTAAGAGATTCAGACACCAGTTAAATCTACGCTTTTGGTAAATTGTTGTAAAACAGTTTCATTTTTTATGGGCTTTCGTAAAAAATAATTTTAACAACAAATTATGTTCGTTTATATATATCGTTACCTATAAGGAATATCAATAATCTGTCTTGTATATTTAACAAAAAGGGTATGTACTAATCAAAGGTAATAAACTTTGTTGTAACCATTAGTATATTAATGCAGTTTCAGAAATTTATTTTTGATTTAAAAATTTAATTGATAGAGTAACTAATATCGAGACGTATTTACAACTTGACAAAATTATTCATTCTGGTAAACTCAAAAGAATTGATGTACTATGAACACGTTATTCAGTATAATTTAATTATTTAATTATGAAATGTGAATCTAATGTAATAAAAAGTTGTTTTTTTTTTTAATTGTAAAAGTGTTTCCAGTTTTTAATTCTTATTTTCTTCTTTTACAGGTAAGCTTTGTTTTCTCTGACCCTTTGTATGTAGAAGATTTGGTGAGACAATATTTACGCTTTTCTGTTGTGAACTTAAACCTTTCTATCACCACAGCTTCTATTTGGAAAATAATTACTATTTCAAATCTGGAAAAAATAATTTCAGAAAATTTAAAGCATAAAAATGAAAATTTATTGGCAGAAATGTCTATTTTTAGAAGCAAATTTTATAAGCATATGCATATTTTTTTTATAAATATTGAAAATACTTTAAATCCCTTTGCACAAAAATTGTCTCCTCTTTACAACTATCTTTTTGATAAATGTTCTTCTGACCACAATTCCACCACTCCGCCCCATATATATATATATATATATATATATATATATATATATATATATATATATATATATATATATAATATGGGGGAGACTCATTCAAAATCACAACACAGTTTATTTCTGGTAAGAAATATGAAATAAATTCAACAAGCAAACACTTTTACAACTTCGTGCACATAGGCCATGTGATCCCGCACATACACTTTTTAAGTATTGATTTCTCAGGTAAAAAGACTACGAATAATCCCTAAGCACAAGTGATCACGTGATAAAAAATACCCATGTTTAAAGAGAACGCGCTAACTATTGGCTAAAGTAGGATAGACAGAGGCTGAATTAAGCCTAAAACGTGTCTGGAGGGCAAAATCAGAATTGCCGCGCAAACCCTGAACATACTTTATGAACAAAAGTTAAATTAATATTAAATTAATATTAAAATACGTAAATAAGGTATTTTAATATTTCATATACATATATTAACAAGTCCATAATTTATTTCAGTTATAACCATCTCATTCGGTCAAACGATAAATAGAACTTTGATATGCAAATTAAATCCATTCAGTATGACCATTTTAATATTAATCTTATTAGCAAATAATGGGAATTACTCTGTTCTAATAATCAACAAAACCGTCTTTCAAAGGTCACTTTCTAAATGACGTCAATTTTTCAGTGCGTTGCAGATCTGCAGCTCGATGATACAAAGGGTTAGTTATGTTTTTGTTTACATAAATCTACTAAGTAAACCTGAACAGAAATCTTACCATTATAATTTATTTATTCTGCTTTCAGAAACATTAATTCTAAATATTTAGAAAGTGAATTTTGAATACGAAATTCGAAAATTTGCCTATTCTTATAACAAGGCATAAAAAAAGACAACAGATACCATTAAAATTTTTAAATTTCTTATTTTAACTAGCTAAATCCATTTATCTCATCACAATTCAAAGAAAAATTAAAATTTGTAATGCAAATGTTTATGAAATGAAGTCTAAATTTAACTGTGTGTTCATTAGCTGTACCATTTTTATTCATCTAAAAACATACGAAAGAATTGTCGTGTTGTAACTTATGGCTTTACTCTTAATTTTAATTTTTATTCGCATTTCATTTTATTAATAAGGTTATAATGGGAAACTTTATATTACAAGTTAGAGCTATTGAAATAAAGAATCGCTATTTATTCTCATCTCATTGGATTTTAAGATAACATGCGAAAGCGCCATATAGTAACGTTAGTTTATTCTTAGATTTAGTTTTGTATTCATAATTTAATACATAATTTGCTTAATGTGTTTAATTTAAATATTCGACGACTTTATACGTCAAGTTTAAAACTAATGGAATTAAATGTCACGTACATGCTCACGTATTATTTAAAATTTTTATTTATTTTAAACATGAATATTCTGAAATATAAACTATCTTATTATAATGATCGTAACTGTAATCGTCAGAAATATTTTCTTGGCAAATATAGCATTGTTGAATACAATCAGTTAAACGTATTGAGTTCTGTTTTAGACGGATTCTGTTATTAGATCTGGTAGAAATGCATGCATTCCTAACGTATATCGATATCTCAAAATACTGGCTTTCTCGGTGTCATAAATTTCAAACGAATGTCAAAGTACCGTCACCGAACCGATATGATTTAGAGTAATTTGTCATACAGATGTTGTGACATCTATATGTACAGCATATACGCCGTTCTCGGAAATTTCTGATTCGTAATAATTGCTTTGCAATGGGACACTTGCTTGTATATGCGTCAATCAATAGTATTTATAATAACAACAAAATAGTAATTTTTATTCAATTATTGAAACTTCTAGCAAATTTTTTTTTATTTAGATACGTTATTAGTAACGATTAACATAAAATTAAGTTTTAAGAAATTACATATACATGCATATTTACATATATATTAGTGCGTATTTATATTTAATTCGCTTTTATCATGCAATAAAATTTGTGTATAATTATACTTCAAAGACCTAGAAAAGTATTGGTAGAGATGAGCTCTAATTTTTTTTAATCAAATTCTGATCAATTACTGTGTTTATATGCGAATTGTGCACATATTTGGACTGCATTTAGAGATCTTATTTAACTTATCCTTATTCACCAACAAATCTACCAAATTTCTTCAAAATATATCATATAGTTTTTGAAAAACAATACGCGCTAGATTAAAATTTTAGAAAATTAGAAAAATGCAATTAAAGATAAGAATGCTTCCCTTTAACTTTGAAAGAGTGATTATACATTTAATCATTGCTCTAGTTCTATTTAGAATTTCGAAAAATGAATGGTACCAAAATGCACAGAAAAGATTCTAGTTTAATGTATAGAAAAATTGAGTCCTTTGCTTTTATGTTTATATCATTTATGCTTACATTATATTGCTTAATAGTGTGCTTCAAAAAGTAGAGATAAACTCATGCTTCCTGTATACATGAAGAACTTTAATGTTGCATTTCTTCTACATGTTATAAAATCCTTTTTCATAAATACTCCAAAGATTCTATTCTAAGGAAAAAGATAAACGTTTTGAAAGTTAGTACAGTAAACAGCCTCAATTCTGGATGCCCAAAATTCGGAATGGTCTCAAATCGGAACATTTATCTAACTGTCTGTTTTTCAATTTGGTATAAATTTTATACCTTACGATTTAAGATTGAATTTAAAATCCTTGTTATTTATTTTATCTACTCATGATATTTATTGATTAATTAAATTATGTATGTTATAGTTAGCAATTTTTAAATACGGATTGACAGACCTTTACTCTGTTAACGGTTTCTGAAGACAATGCTTTTCGCATTTTATTGAACAACCGTCAAGTTTCAGCACCCCAAAGCAATTGTCAAAATAAAAACGATAATCGGAAGGTCTACCCAAAAATACAGACATTCAAGCATATATCTGATAAGAGCTAATTGTTCAAGAAACCTAGTCACTAGTGATTACAATTTCAAGCAGAAAATGATTTCGCATTTTCATTTTCTTTCGTAAGATTGCAAAGTTAACACGTGCTTAGTGTTGCAAACGAATTTTGGATGTAATATGTGCACAAGTGTAAAGGAGGGGAGGCTGATATTATATTTTTCACAATAAAAATTTGTTAAGGGTTTGAAATCCAGAAAAGTTTAAAATTTGGAATCCGGACTTGAGGCATACCAATGAATTTGGACGAACGATAGCCGATTGGTTAGGGTGCTGGCCTTCGGTACCAGAGTAGACGTTCGGAATCGGCTTTAAACTGTAGGTCCCGGTCTCATTAGCCCTCGTGTTGCAAAAAAGTAGACCGTAGCACACCAAACCAAACCAATGAATACGGAAATCACCACATTTCAAAATAAATAAATTCTATTTTCGATTGTTAAATACGATTGATTTTTAACAATCAATCGTATTTAACAGTCGAAAATAGAATTTAAGTAAAACGAGATTAGAAAAAAAGATAATAATATGCCTAAATAAATGCAGACTGATTTAAGACTGTTTTATAAGAATGGATCAAAATATGTTACTTTCCCTCCTTTACTATAAAAAACATCTTTATTTCTGACTCAGTTCAACAGTTCGCTGATTTTCCTGTACTTTACAAATTCGCTTTCCACCTCATAAACATTCTATAAAAGATTACATATCCTGCAAAAGTATGTATATGTTCGGAGAATACACATTTTCTTCGAATTTGAATATTCAGCTGCAAATATTAAACAGAAGAAACAAATATTTAGGGGGATTACGCATGAATATATCTTAATCTAAATCACCCCGGCTGTGTTGAAAATTTTCTTTTTTCTTTCTTTCTTTCTTTTTTTTTAGCAACATTGGGGGATGTTTTTATTTATGCGTTTGTGTCTACGAATTTTCGCATCTCTATTGTTTTCAGGGCGAGATAGAAATCGTATTTTTATTGTTTACTCAGAGCAGGAAATGTCCAATTTCAAATCCTCCCAAATAGATTCGGAGATGTTTAGATTTTAGATCCAGAGTTTTGCTTTGCGTATTCTATTATTCTAAAACTGATGGTTATCTTGTGTTCCATGTGTTTCCATGTACCATAATTATGCAAATTATTTTGGAAATATCTGACATCGGTCGTTATTCTTTTAGATATTTATGTACACTTTCAAACGCCGGGTAGTTTGTGAACACAGTCTAAAGTTGTTTGTAACATTGTTAAATGTTTTTTTTTTTATCTCAAAGAATTTGGTGCGAAAGGAATTTTAGTGGTAAAACATATTTACCACAGGGTATAAGAGGTTAATGTTTTTAACTCATGTATTGGTGTTATTAAGTAATATTTAACTCATGTATTGGTGTTATTAAGTAATATTTAAACACAAATTAAACATACTAGATTTAAGATAGCAAGAAACATGAATTTTTAGTAATTTAATTGGTACAACTTTGATATACCCCCAAAAAATTACGCGCCAAATCTGGCACTCCCTACGGACTTTTCAGGGTTGCTGTTTCTTATTTTGATGTTGCCAATTTAGGTTTTTTCAGCTTTTAGGTTTTTGCTGTTGCCAAATTTAGAGTTTTTTTTTAAAGTTTTGTGGCAACAATTTTTGGATTTCATATATGTTTTACCGCCATTTCATTCATTCGCCATTTCTTTGTGAAGTGATCAAGAGGATTTCTGACTTGCTGTATTTTGCTGCAAATCTGGTTGTATTTTCCAATTATAATTTTACGTTGCGATGTACATGTTTCGTAAATCATGTTTAGCGGCTAATGTTGATTGTTTCAATAAATTTATTGAAATTGCTGCTGGGGTAAATTGGAAGGAATTCAAAATTTCTGTTTAAAAAATTCTTTTAATTAGATTACCGACACGTATTTTCAATTGTATTTGTTAAAATTTTTGTGTAAATTGCATATAATATGTTATTCAGTGTCATTTATTTGTATTTTTTAGGTATTTTTTATTATTATTTAATAATTCCGTATTTTTTATGCATTATTTGTATTTAGCGAGAATCCATCTTGGCGAGAAAAAAAAGGCGCAAAAAACAGATATTTTGCTTGGCGAGAAAAAAAGTCGCCAAATTTCCGATTTGGGGGTATATCAAAGTAATTCCTTTTAATTGTTAAATAGCAATGAGCGTAAAATAAATTTTTTCACCATTCTATATTATTAAAATAGGATTCGTATATTGAACAAATATTTTCAAATATGAAGAATAATATTAAGTTTTCGATAATTAATAGCTTTTTCACTAATAACTTCTTTACAGTCACAGTTTTGAATTACTCAATGTACATTAACACCCTCAAGTGATTTTTATATTTTACTGATGTATTCATGTTGCTTAAGAATAATAACGAGGAAAGAAAATGTATTAATTTTAAGATAGCAATGAACATAAAAGTTTAGTATTTTAATTTTTAAATAGCAACAAACGAAAAAGTAAAGTTTAAATAAATTTTCTACTTTACTCTTGTAGATATATTTTTCTTGGTTTAGAATTCTACGGTCAACTTTTTTTATTTTTATTTTTTTTTTCTACAGGAGATAATTGTTATTCTATGTAAACAGGGTTCATGTGTTGAAAAAATATTCTTAAATTTTACAAATCAATGCAAAATTTTCGATAACTAATGACTTTTGCAGCACATGAGTTTTGGATTTCTCAATATATATTAGCATCCTGCATTGGTATTAAGACTTTTAACGTCTGTGTTTACGTTATTAAGAAAAAACAATGCAAAATGAAATATATTAATCTCCAATGAACATAGTTTCAGTATTTTTCATATATGAACATAGTGAAAAATCTCACATATTTTTCTCCAATGAACATAATTTTAGTATTTTAAATTTTCAGTGTTTCAGTATTTTGATTTTTAAATAGAGAATATAAAAATAAATTTTCATTTATTTTTCAATTTTTAAAGTTCAAGTAATTTCAAGTATTTCAAGTAATAAATCTTCTTACTTTAATCCTCTTTAAATAAAAAGGTTAAATTACTTTACTATTCTATTTAAAGAAGGTACGCATATTGGAAAAAAATTCTGTAAATTTTATAGAAAAATAAAGAATAAAATGTTTGAAATTATCTCTGGTATAACCAACTTATAACGAGAGTTTATAACTGTTGAATATGCAATAGAGTTTTTTTTTTTCAGGCTAAAATAACGTATTCGTTGTTTGAATATAAGAAATATATGAGTAGATAGATTCATTTCCCCAGAAAAAAAAGTATTTTTGAAGACCTCATAGAAAAGTATACCTAAAAATATTGTTCATGGTGCATATTTTAACTTGCTGTCTTAGTTTAAAAAACATAAGTTGGGTTTTCAAAGTCATCTCAGTGTCTTGTTTGCTGTTTTAGTTTAAAAAAACGTAAGTGCGGTTTTCAAAGTCATCTTAGTGCCATTTTAAAAGTGTTTTTTTTTATATATAATTTAAAAGTAGGCCTAAAATACTGTTCATGATGCATATTTTAACTTACTGTCTTAGTTTAAAAAACATAAGTTGGGTTTTCAAAGTCATCTCAGTGCCATTTTAAAAGTGTTTTTTTATGTATAATTTAAAAGTATACCTAAAATACTGTTCATGATACATAGTTTAACTTACTGTCTTAGTTTAAGAAACATAAATTGGGTTTTCAAAGTCACATCAGTGTCTTGCTTGCTGTCTTAGTTTAAAAAACATAAGTTGGGTTTTCAAAGTCATCTCAGTGTCTTGCTTGCTGTCTTAGTTTAAAAAACATAAGTTGGGTTTTCAAAGTCATCTCAGTGTCTTGCTTGCTGTCTTAGTTTAAAAAACATAAGTTAGGTTTTCAAAGTCATCTCAGTGCCATTTTAAAAGTGTTTTTTTATATATAATTTAAAAGTATACCTAAAATACTGTTCATGATGCATATTTTAACTTACTGTCTTAGTTTAAAAAACATAATTTGGGTTTTCAAAGTCATCTCAGTGTCTTGCTTGCTGTCTTAGTTTAAAAAACATAAGTTGGGTTTTCAAAGTCATCTCAGTGTCTTGCTTGCTGTCTTAGTTTAAAAAACATAAGTTGGGTTTTCAAAGTTATCTCAGTGTCTTGCTTGCTGTCTTAGTTTAAAAAACATAAGTTGAGTTTTCAAAGTCATCTCAGTGCCATTTTAAAAGTGTTTTTTTATGTATAATTTAAAAGTATACCTAAAATACTGTTTATGATACATAGTTTAACTTACTGTCTTAGTTTAAGAAACATAAATTGGGTTTTCAAAGTCACATCAGTGTCTTGCTTGCTGTCTTAGTTTAAAAAACATAAGTTGGGCCTTCAAAGTCATCTCAGTGTCTTGCTTGCTGTCTTAGTTTAAAAAACATAAGTTAGGTTTTCAAAGTCATCTCAGTGCCATTTTAAAAGTTTTTATATATATATATATATATATATATATATATATATAATTTAAAACTATCAGACATTTTTCTATAACACAAAAGGGTTCTTTTTGTGTGTGCAAAAGGATTCCAGTTTCGACGAAGCAATCATAGTTAATTTTACATTTTCCCGTAATTAAAATTAAAACTTTTTCTTGTGAGTTTTTGATTACGCGATGTACGAAAACATCCTGCAGTTGTATTTTTGTTATTTTTCACAAATGACCATTCGACCTTCTGGTAGCATAAAGCTGGAAAGCTTTGTCTGTACTTAAGTAATGAAGCAAAAGAGCAAATCCAGTGAAACATGGTTTCAGAAACATCATTATTCAAATCGTAGTTTTACGCTTTAGTTCTTCAAATTTTCTCCCGTCTTATTGTCAGAAAGGAAAGACCACGGCAACAAGTGGTTGGAAAAATTCCAAAAAATGTTTCATCATTTATTTAAGCTAAACAGGTTTTAAGGCTTCCCGATTTTAAAAATCGCTCATATCTCGGCTTTCTACGAATCTAAAAGGAAGGTACCCGAGTATTCGACGAAGCGAAATTGAGTCCCCTCTTTTCGCACAGTACTTATTTTTTTTTTCTTTTTTCACAATCGTTTTACGGAAATCTTGGGGAAATTTAATAATCTCTATGTTCAATTTGCTCAACTTGCGGTTAGTTGTTAAGGTTTGAAATTGAAAGTGAGAGAAGTTAAAAATTTTTGGTGAACAGAGCAAATAGTTTATGTTTCGATGTACGACTCGGTTTTCGGTTCTTCTCATGCGAAATTAGTCAAATTAATCCTTTATTAATTTTTAAGGAAGCAAAGTTGTTCTGAAATCGTTACATTCGCTTCATCGAGTTTGTATTCTGTGAATCTTGCAAATATGTGATTGAATGAGCAACGAACAGATAGTTTGCAATTATGCAATATTTGACCAAATGCTTTTAACTTTGCGTGTTGAACATATTCCCTTATAATTACTTCTGTAATAGCAGCGCTAAGATACTTTCAAAAATTATTTTTCTCCAATCCCCGATGTACATTTAAAAATGATTAGTTGAATAAGATATTTTGTTTGTATTGAGTTACTTATTGTAATACTAAAAATATTTCTGAAAACTTAATTGGTTTATTTAGTATTGTCATTTATAAAATTAATCATTATCGATCTCCCAAAATATAATATGTCTAATTATTAAAACAATTAACAGAAGGCTGCGTTGAACGGATTATTTAAAAATATAAATAACGTTATCAGAGAAAATCTAAATTCTAATCACATTTTTTACTATCTAAACTTTTGAATTTTTCACAAGATGCTGTGAAAATAACTTCTATTAGCCCGATGTAAATTTAAAACTCATTAACTGAATGTAACAAGTAAAATATTTTGTTTGTATTGAGTTACTTATTGTAATACTTAAACTATTTATGAGAAAATAATTGGTTTAATTAGTATTATTGTTTATGAAATTAAAGTTAGATCGAACTGAAAATATTAATCATCAGTCTCTCAAAATATGTGTTTAATTATTAAAACAATTAACGCAAGTATTTATTGCACGAATTATTAAAAAATAAATAATATTCAGAGTTTAAAGCTAAAGTTACATCAAAAGAAGCATTATTGTAAAATTCTCATAAAGCAGTAAGATGTTGTGAAGATATTTTTTCTCTCATATTGATGTAAACTTAAAAGTGATTACTAAGCGTAAATAAAATATTTGTTAGCACTGAGCTCGAAAATAAAAATCTTTTTGAAAATTTAATTAGTTTGAGTATTATCATTCATTAAATGAAAGCTAAACTGAATCTAAAATAATTATCAATTGTTCAAAATAAGTTATTATGTGTCTAATGCAAATTTAAATGAGGATAATATACACATAATTATTTATAACTACTTTATATTAGGAAATGTTACTTAAAACAATAAACAGGAGAATTTGGGTTTAGACTATTAAAAAATAAATAATATTCGCAGAGAGATTAGATTCTCACCAAAAGAGAGTATTCTTGTTAATTTCCCCAAAACCTGTAAATGCGGGGAAAATTATTTTTCTCTCAGATGTACATTTTAAAGTGAATAGTTGACTATAATAAGTAAGATATTATGTTTATATCGAGTTTAAAGTCAAAAATATTTCTGAAAACTTAAATGGATTTATTAGTATAATGTTTATGAAATTAAAGTTAGATTAAATTGAAAATAATAATTATCAATCATTCATAACTGACATGCGTCTAATCGTAAATTTAAATCAGTACAATATATCACGTTATATTCTTTTTAATAATTTGCATAAAAGGAAACTTTGGTACTTTATTTCTTACAGGAAAAAATATCGATCAGTAATGTATTATTTTGCAATATATAATTCTTTGTATGAAATAAATTCAAAGGGAATAATTTATAGTCTATTTTATATTTCATAGCTTTGTTACGTATGAATAATGAAAAACGATAAGTTTTAGAGCATGGATTTTTTAATATTTTACCCCAAAATTTCATTTAAAAATTAATTTCATATAATTTTTCTCATAGCAGTATATTAATTGAAAACATTAGTAAAGTTAACGGAAGCTATATTGCCAATATATTATTCTGATTCTGCATAATGGTTAAATAGTTTTATTGGTTTACTGATAATTTTTTTTCCGGAACTCGGCATGTTATGCACAGAATAACAGTACAAGTTGCTTAACACTTAACTAACCTATTAATTTACCGACCGCTGCACAAAAGTTGTTGCACAGTTTAACTGATTTTATTATTCAGAAAAGGAAACATATATTTCAGCTAACAAGATCAAAAGCAATAAAAACAAATTAGGCTTAGCCTAATACGGGAAAACGTCTACAGAAATGAAGCAAACTATAAATTACTACTAAATTTCACATTAAAATATTTTCTCTGTTGCTCGTACAATGAAATTAATGCTTAATTCAAAAACCCGTAAAAATACATTTAAACTCATTAAATGCTTTAAAAAAAGGATTATTTTACGTAAGGTAGAGATAACTGTTAAGCATTTGAAAATAAAATATTTTTAAAATACTCTTATGTTTAAAGAGTACTATACCCGATGTTCATAACTACGTATCGTTGTAAATTAGCATTAGAGATAACTGTTAAGCAATTGAAAATAAAATATTTTTAAAATACTCTTATGTTTAAAGAGTACTATACCCGATGTTCATAACTACGTATCGTTGTAAATTAGCATTAGAGATAACTGTTAAGCAATTGAAAATAAAATATTTTTAAAATACTCTTATGTTTAAAGAGTACTATACCCGATGTTCATAACTACGTACCGTTGTAAATTAGCATTAGAGATAACTGTTAAGCAATTGAAAATAAAATATTTTTAAAATACTCTTATGTTTAAATAGTACTATACCTGATGTTCATAACTACGTATCGTTGTAAATTAGCATTAGAGATAACTGTTAAGCAATTGAAAATAAAATATTTTAAAAATACTCTTATGTTTATAGAGTACTATACCCGATGTTCATAACTACGTATCGTTGTAAATTAGCATTAGAGATAACTGTTAAGCTATTGAAAATAAAATATTTTTAAAATACTCTTATGTTTAAAGAGTGCTATACACGATGTTCATAACTAAGTAGCGTTGTAAATTAGCGTTAAATTAATATTTTTTTTATTCAAAAGATACTTTTTGTTATTTTTTTATTATTGTAATGAACAAACATATGTTACGCAGTGTTTAAATAAATTTAAAGCGTGAGAAGTATATACGTATTTCATGTAGCTATATGGATTTGAAAAATTACAAGTCAAAATTTATTAAACCTTTCACTGTAACTAAAAAGTGCCGCAAAAGTTTTTAATTTATAAAATAAATTACAATAAAAGTACGCTTTTCATGTATTCAGGCTTGCAATTCCGTCACTTTTCTCACCTTTAGTCACTTTTTTACCAATTGATCACTTTTAGTCACTTTTTTAAGTAAACAGTCACTTTTAGTCACTTTTTTCATGGTGTATCACAGCAAAAGTCTGATGTTGAAAAATGAAAATCCGAATTAATAACAAAATATTTTAATTAAAGACCAAAAATGTGATGCTCTAATCTTATTTTTCTTATTAAAATGTAATTAATCATATGGTTTCCAGAATTTAGTAATTTTAAAAAGTCTTAAAGTTCCTGAAATCTACATTTGTACTGAAATGTACATTTAATACATAAAAGTAATATTTACGTCAAAGCACACATTTCTCTTTTTTTCTTTTTCTTCACAATTTTTGTTTAGATACTCTAATCTAGCTGTGTACATATTTGAAAACCTCATTAATATATGCAGAAAATTGTGATTATAAAATTAATGTATTGTATGTGTTCTAATCTAATTTATAGATTTTCTTGAATACAAAGCAATGTTGAGTTGTGTTAAACAAAATTGTTAACCTTTTTTTGTATTTGTCGCTAAAATCATGTCTTGCATGAATCATTTGATTTAGAGTTAAAATAAATAGAACAATCTTAATAATAGCATCTGTAATCAAGAGGAGAAAAAAATTGCTTTTTTTTTTCAATGTTTAGTCACTGTTTGGTCACTTATTCCGTATTATTTGTCACTTTTATCACCTTTTTGAAAGTACCTCAGAAGTTGCAAGCCTGTGTATTTAAGCACATGTTTCTTCTATATGTCAAACGTATTAAAATACTAAATGAGTGTAATTTTATTGTATAGAATAATATTGAATGTTTTAGAAATAAAATAAAAAAAATTTGAGAAAACTTTGCTATTCTTTGCCGTAAATACGGATTCACGATAATCTTCAAAGTATACGCTATTCAGTACAGATTACGGAGATTCGCGGTAAAGTTTTGATCCTTTCTAGGAAATGCAGAAATTACTTTGAAAATAACCGCGTGCCTGTTTATAAAATCATTGGAGTGTTGGATTAAAGAATTGTTCGGTTTTTCCCTAAGCTGTCGAAGTAATGGCGCGTTCGTAGATTATGCCTCTTAAATTAAAAGATTATTTGCATTTGCGTTTTTCTGAAGAACTTTTGCACATGTAAGTCATCTGAACTTATCCATTCATCGGATTTATTTCTTCCCTTCTGATATATCTCAGATAGTATAAATTATTTTTAAACCAAAACTATGTTTGGATGTTCAATTTGCTTATTCATTTATAGTAATGGTAACTGGAATATATATTCAGCACGTTTTAAAGAAATTACTTCTGTCATATATGCGTACATATATGGCAGAAGTAATTTAAAATTATTAAAACAATCTTGATGAATACATCTGTGATTCTTATAACGATTATAAACAGTTACTAATAATCGTATGCAGTTTATACGCAAGACAAACACAGTTAAATAAGGATATAGTTAAAAAATTTACATCAAATATAATATTATACTTGTAAAAACATAATTTACCATTACAAAAAAACATGCTACCTGTCGTAGAGTAAAAGCGTCCGCTTTGAAAACGGACCATTATGTAGATGGCTTTGCCATAGAAGAAATACATATATCGCAATTATCTTGCAGTCACTTTATGTTTCATGACATCACATCTAGACATAGTTTCACCTGTACCAAATTGCAATGGTTTGGCCGTATGCGAACATATATGTTTCAACTAGTTTGTTCATCAGACATAATTGAAAGAATCTGTTGGGCATGTTATGTAGATATAAGATTGTAACACTGTTGATATGTTTATAATATTCCATGTGCTATATCGGGTACACACACACACACACACACACACACACACACACACACATATATATATATATATATATATATATATATATATATATATATATATATATATATATATATATGTAAGGAAAATTCTCAGGGGTTTTTAAAACTTAAGTCAAGGGCTAAAAATTCCCGCGTCCTTTTGCATTCCCCTACTTAACCCCTAACCTAAATTGACCACTGGGGCTACAGTTTTCGCCCTTAGAGAAGGGTCTGCCCAATTATAACTCTTCATTACCCTAGGGGACAATTTAGGAAATTACTAAATAAAAAGGAGATGCCTGCTGTCGGAGGCAGATTTTCCCTGCAGATTTTGACTGAAATGTTGACACAGGTGTTACGGGTCTTCTACATATAACTTCATGCTAGCTGACTCCTCAGTTTGTCCTGAGCCTATGATGAAGTGGGAACCCGTCTTCCAACGTTATCTTAATAAAGGTCTTTAGCTAAAACGGTGTCATTTTTATGGGCCATGACTGCAACCACCCATTGAAGTCCATCTTATTACACATATACATACATACATAGACACACATTTATACTTCGTGCTTCGCGCCTCGGCGATAGGCAAGCCCCATGCATCTACCCCCATACATTTTTTTCTCTATACTCCAAATAGAAAATAATGTTTTTAAATGACATTTTAACAATAGTAATAGTAAAAAAGATAAAGATAAAAATACACGATTCCGTAACGTAAAATTTCCTAATACATGTGAGCCTGTAAATGGTATGGTCATTAATATGATTCCGATCTTTTTCGATCTCTTCTGAATTCAATGGTGAAGCGCAAAGACTAACAACTACCATTTTCGCATCTTTTGACTACAAATGGATGTAAATTTAAAAATTTCATTACACATTTTTGTCATTCATTTTTCTGAAACAGGTGAGCCTTAAAATTACATAGTTATTGATATATACTGTGTGTATGTTAATATTCTATATATATATATATATATATGCATGTATCCATGTGTACAATATGTCTATTATCTATAAGAAAGTGCACGTTTAAAAAAATTGAAGATGGAATATTGTTAGTACATATGAAATCATGCAAGCATGAGAATATTGCCCATTAAAAATTCTCTTCTTAATCTCATATTATATTGAAATTACTTCTCAGTAAAAACCAATATTGATACAAGATTTATTGAGGAATAAGATAATTCAGAATTTACTTTTAAATAAAATGAAATATTTTGCCTTCAATACTAAATTATTTTTCTCAAAAGAATTAACACAATTTCTCCGCCCAATGTTTAAGCACATTGACGTCCATACCCGAAAGTAAGCCACTAAAGGATAAAGACGAATAGCATACATAAATGTATGCATTCCTATGCAAACTTATATATGTGCATGCGAAAATATAAGTACTGAATCATCATGTAATGTATGGTTGGGAAAATAAGGTGCATCTTGCTCAATTTGAAAGCATAATTAACCTCTAGAGAACCTCTTCGTTTGAAGTTTCTGTTCTTTAAAAAAAAAAGTATATTTTACTGTTCTGGATACTTTACGTTAAAAAAAGGGGAAAAAAAACAAGACCAATAAATTTTCTATCAGCAAGATGACTTGCTCCCACTTCCTTTCTAAGTGAACTTTGATATATCTTTCCCTCCAATATTTTCTGAACTTTATCATTAGAATGATTGATACATAAAGTATCGCTGACGAAGAATAAAAAAAAAAGCAAACGAAAAATACCGAACAAGCTAGCTCTCCTCTCTAGCGCTGAACTTTTACCGATAGCTTGCCTGTGCAGGCATTAGCAATATTTGTGGAAAGATACTTAGAAATCTTCGATGGGAGACTAACTCTTATTTTTTCCCTTTTTCTTTTTTTTTTAATATTTCAAGGCATTTTAGCATATTACTGAGAAGAAAAAAAAAGAAAGCAAAAGAAAGACTTCATGTCAACATTGCCAGCATACATTGGAGGATTTAGCACTTAATGACTCCGAGTTTACTTTTTGCATTTGAGATTTTTACCTTAGAAGAACTCCTGTTTAAACCGAGTTCAAAATATTTTTCCCCGTAAAAATTCGTAGATTTACTTTTGCTTTCTTTTCCCCCCCAGTATTGCTTTCTTTTTTTTTAGTTCTTTATTTATTTTTCTTTTGCGCGAAAGTTAATGGAGAAGACGTTTATGCAAAGTACTCAATGAGGGAAAGAGGTAAAAAGCAAGCAAATATTTATAAACATAAATGCAAAATGTTACCAACCACTCTTCTGTACTACAAATCGGTTGAACTGAAAACTTTTTATCGCTTTTTTTAAAAAATATTTTTATTATTTCTGCAGATTCAGAAGTAGAGTGGCACATGTAGTTACTCAATTCTGTTCACCCCTTTAGAAAAGTTTAAGGTCGTCAACCGTGGTACCTATTTCTGACTGAAAAATTTTTTTTTCCTTTTTTTCCCCTTGAATTTTAAATATGACTAAAACTTTAAATGGGAGTGTGTAGTGAGGACAGTGCTTTAATATCCATCAGCATCTTACAATGAATATAAATATTACCATATTTTATAGTAAATATTATTACTAAACTAATTTAAATATTTTTTTCTTAGCAGTAGCTTTTTTTTATGAATATTTAAAACATTTCCGGCTGAAAGATTTTTAAAATTTTTGTACGAATATTGATATTTTTTACCCCAAATTATTTTTAAAGACCTACACAAGACTTTATATGGATTTTCAGATCCCTAAAATTATATTCTAAAAAAATATCTACTGACACGTTTATTAATAAACAATGAAATTAGATAGTTCCTTTCACACACACACACACACACACACACACACACATATATATATATATATATATATATATATATATATATATATATATGAAATATATATTATATATATATAGGTATGTGTGTATGAATGTGTATATGTATATATATATATGTGTGTGTGTATGTATATATATATATACATACATACATACATACATACACACACACACACACACACACACACACACACATATATATATATATATATATATATATATATATATATATATATATATATATATGGGGGTTAAAATAACAACGATCCACGAATTCCGGTACCAAATAGTAGCATCCTATTCATTCGGCCATCTTCGGCATGTTATTTGTTTTAATCTATCTATTTAGGCAAGTAATACAAAACTGGAGAGGGCAAAAAGATGCTGCTACTGAGTGAAAAAAAAGGTAGCATAAATTGATATTATTTTTAGTTTGCATGTTTAGCAACATATTTAGTTTAAGTGGCCTCGCAAATATCAACTAATTTACTTATGAATTTAGCAATAATGTATTTTTGTCGGATAGTTGCGAAGAAACGGAAAAACTCATTTTTGCGACACATTTTTATCGTTAAGATTATTATAATTTAACGTTTAAGGGCCATAAAGGATTTGAAATAAGGTATCGTTGTGTGAAAACTACTATAACCGGTAATTTTCAAAATTCAGCTGATCACTGTCACTCTCCGAGTAAAAAACCCTTCAATGTCTCTCTCTAAATAAAGGATCAAATTCTGTGATATCCTCCGCTTCAGAAATTCAATTTTTCACCCTGTTTACCGTCACGTATAAAAAAGATAATCCAATAAAAACGACACGCTTTGACATGCAGTTTTTTTCTTTCTGTTTTTCTCTGTGCATTTAATGTAAGCTCCTTCCACTGGAATATTCCAAGTTTCTCCAATAAGTACACTGATTCTATAATAGTCATAAGTTAACTATAGGTTTACAATAATAAATAACCAAATGGAGAACGGTACATTTATTTGGTTCGATTCACGGTTGAATCGATTCAGTGGGTTTCGTTGTGTTTACCTAGTTTCTCAGTCACACAGGTCAAACGCCCAGGAAGGTAGAATCTGATCTTCCTGGGCCAAGCCAACACCTCCTAGAGAATGAGCGGTGATTTTAAAATCTCGTGGTATAGCGGCTATTCATCTTGCTCGAAAGTGCTCGTCTTTTGGAAAACCGAATATAGACACTCTTGTATTATAATTTCCTTGCAGTTGGGAACACAACATGTGTTAACCATAGTAAAATATTACTTGAAAATAAGAAAAAATAGGGAAAATGGTCAGATTATTATGTAGAACGCAACGAAGATTTGGGCGATAACAATAAGCGCTTAGTACAGCAGAGATCTAAGTTGAGGGGCACAAAAGCCCATGTCAGAGGTCAAATGTTTGAGGGGAGAGGGGTTAGTGAATGCCCTTACTGTTGTGACGTCACATCAGTAAAACGGACTGGTTCAGCGGCCTTGTCTCTGGAGGTGTTGGTCAAGCCCTCTTGATCAGAGTTACTGTTCATGAGCATTGAGAGATATCAGATGTTAAGCACGATATTGAGGACAGTTAAAATTACTATTAAGCATAAAAAGCTTACCAATATTAGCTTAAAAATATGATTCACCAGCTGAGTGTGAGATGTTATGATACAAATAGTAGTTTCTCTTACGTGTAACGCAAAAAAAAATCTTCCGGTAATGTAATTCTTTTCCCTAGAGACCTAATGAGGATTACTCCCTCTGGTGCACTCAATCTTGTCATCAGTTTGATACATTTCCTTCATTAAGATTAGTACAAACCATTATTTGAGCTCACATAAGAACTAAATAGGGTTCATTGTATGGAAACTACTGTAGCCTATAGCATGCGGTTCATTTTTTTGATTACTGAGGGCTAATTAGACCAGGATTTAATGCTTAAAGCCGATTCCATTACGCGCAAACATCCATGCTAGCAACGATATTCAAACTCCGGTACCAAATGGCGGCACCTACCGATTCGGCCATAGTCCGGCGGTAAGGAAGAAAATGAAAAAAAAAAAAAAAAAAAAAAAAAAAATCTCTACTCGAAGCAGTTGTCATTGAAAAAATAATATATTAAAAAAGTGTACTTCTTGAAGCTGGTATGAAAAATAGTATCAAGCATGTGTTTTTGCAGGACGGTTATTTATAAAAAGCTTAAAACTGTCTGGTAGTTAATGAAATATTCTATGTAAGTTACACCGAATTCAGCATGTCCACTACAATCCATAAAACGTATCTCTTCCAGTTTCGAATTCAGTTACATTTCGAAAGGCCTCAATTTAAAACGAATTCCCACTTGCGTCGGAAATTTCTTTAGCTTTGTTACGCTTGTTCTTTTCTATTTATCTTTACACAACCTCGCAAATATCTCCAAATTTCCTCATGACATTACAACAATACATTTAAAATAATCATTTGTCAGTCGTCTCCGAAATGTATTAAAAAAAGAAGGGAGACAAAAAAAAAGTTATGTACCGTAAAAGGAGGAGGAGGGGATGAGGGCGTAAGAATGATGCCAACAAGAAATTCCCAAACTATTGTCTACTTGTCAAAGGAGTCAGAGAGGGGTTGAGAGAAAAAAAAATATTTGTTATTAAAATTAGTTTCTCGAGGGCATGAGATGATTCATATTTTCTATAAAAAGTATTTTTCTTAAATGTTTTCAGCTTCTTTTTCTTTATGTCAAATTCTTTGTTTTTTCATTTATATCATAAATCTTTCCGGGCACCTTTTTTGTCGTACGGGATTTATAAAGTTCAGAGTTGTTAAAGTCTTCACGGTTCTTTTTTCCTTTTTTTATTGTTGTTTCTTTTTGTGTCACACAATTAAGTAATGGGAAAAAATCTTCATAGATAAGGGTTGATTTGTAAATTCAAATATTTTTAAAAGTTGATATTTATAAGCTTTCGTGTCTTTTCAATGTGTATTCTTAACCCGTTCGCGACCAAAGTCTCTTGGACGCGACGCAGCTATTCTACTCTTATCAGCCTAGCGTCGCCTCCACGCGAAGAACTCCGGTTGATACTGAGAGGACCAGCGTCGCGTATGCGTAATCGAAGATAGGAACGTTTTATTTAAATTTTAAATGCGAGATTTAATTACTAGATGGCATTAAACGGTAATGGTTTTCACAACTGTCTACTCGTATAGCATTTACGTGCTGGTCCTTAAGGGGTTAAGTACCTTTTGTCCTCCTCTGAACTACACAATATCAGTATTCCTAATATTAACTATATATATTACTTCCTAATTATAAAAAGAAAGTTACGTTGATTTAGTGTTTCCGAATAAAAAGTTAAAACTCATTAAAAAACACATGGACAAATATGTCTTGATTAAAATATTTTACACAATTAAATGCCTAAGGAATACAACTGAAATACAACTTATCATTTATAGATACGGAAAAATCCTTTCGACTCGCCGTTGGCCCTAAAAAAATGGACACGCTCTTCTTTTTCTCGTGTCTTTCCAAAAAATGTATCCCGCAAGCAGCGTTCACCCTCTGTTTTCCTCTGTCAACAACCTTGTCCCCTAATAAATGCCCCCGGAGAAAAAAACAGGGCTCCACTCAAGAACGGAGGGGTCAGAATCCCGCCAAACTAACGGGCCCTTTTATTCGTTGGGTGTCTGAATTTTCTTCCTAGTTCAAGCCGGTCTTGTTCTGTATGTCTTTGACGATGGCTCACGGGAAGAGGTGAAAAGAGCTGAACCGAATGTAACTTATTGTTACACTAATATAACTTTATACGTTAAATAAGTGAACAAAGAACCTTCAAAATAACAGAATTCGTTCAAAGAATATTAAATATCTTTCTATTACCTGAACAAAGTTAAGCTAGACATATGTTTCATAAAAAAGAAATGTAATTTGACTAAAACATGTTTTTTCTTATACATTTCTATTTTTAAATTTAAGAAAAAACATTTTGTTTAATGTGGAATTTTCGGCCGTGTATCAGGGACACATAGGTAACACATTTTCGAGCTAAAAAACATTTCATTGTAACAGCCTATTTTTGATTCAATATGAAATTTAAAAAATTCTACTCTCACCCAATCTGTATATGAAACAGAACAAAAAATAGCATTCACGCTACAACGCTCAGTAATGATGCGCGCTAGATAACATTTTCGGCGAACTGAACTGTCGGGTTAAAAAATAACTTCTTTTGTAACCACAAACTAAATGCTAAGAACAAATACGCCATTGAGGTTGTAAGTTAAGTATATTGTACCAAGAAATACAGGGATGCTGGGGTAGCGCTTCACGCTCCCACGAACTATGTCCGAGGTTCGATCCCCTGACTGGGCAAGGTTGACTTTCATCCTTTTAGCGGGTAGGCAAACTGAGGATCAAGCATGCTGGATAACTAAATAGTGGGGGTTCCGCGTAAGGTTTATTACCTATCCTGAACCTATGCTTCGCACCCCGGGGTTCTTGGTCTCGGAGATTGGCACCGTAGGCCCTCGTCCCCTAGGGGCTGTTGCGCCGTTTAGTTTTTTTTTTATATTGTACCAAAAAATATAATTATTTTACCGGGAATTAGACAGAGGCATTAGTCACAAAATGTTAACGATGTTTTCCAAGAAACGACAATGGGAATCATCTATCTGTCTTCGATTGTAGCTCCCTCTTCTGGCTGCATGTTTCCACAAAGGTTAGTCACAGTCAAAGTCACAAAGGTTCCACAAAGTTAATCGCTAGTACTGTTAGTGAATTAGAAAACTAAAACCAGAAAGCTAAAATACGATGGAACAAAATCGAAAAGCCAAATACTAATGCATAAGTATTATACTATGACACTAAACTGTTATTCGAAAGCTTAAGCATGAAATAAGTTACTTTAATTAATTACGATTAATTACGGTATTTAAACTTGCAATAATAGTAATGTTATTGTTCATTATAATTGAATTCTTTATTGTATAATTCGTTATAATAAACACAATGGAAAAGACATGTTTATATCAATAAATCACTCTCCAGTTATTGTGTTACTCGCTCATCAGTTTTTGCTTCCCTTTCGCCTACAGTTTAGGAAAATTCATTCACGTAAAAGAAAAATCTTTACTCGCGCACTTATTTTCAGATAATTCATTGATTAATTAAACGCTAATATTTACCAGTCATATTAAGCATCACAAAAAATTAAAACATTGCGAAAAGCATTTCTAGATGTCTTTATATTGCATTTATAATAAAGTTGATTTTTTTAAAAAATACTCTTACATTTTCCTTTTTTTTCTGCGTGAGTGGGACGAGGAAAATTATTAGATTATCTGGACCTAATTGTGGCAAAACAATTTTTCGGTTAAATTGTAAAACTTGGATCAACCCTTTTGTTTCACACCACTTTCGTTCCGATTTAACCCCAGGAAGTGTAATCATCCCCCCTCCCCCAAGATGAGTTCTGAGAAGAGAAAATAGTTAGATTTCCACCACACCACCTCCCTCTTTGGAATTTTTGTCTCCAGCATATAAAGAGTCATGCGGGGAGGAATGGAAGAGGAGGGGAAAAGCATCCAGGCTTCAGACAGTGAGTGAGATACGCTGGATTTTATAAACACTCGGTTTTATAAATTTTCGAGAAGATTCTCGCTGCAAATGGAATGCAAATATAATTCCGGGTTGCAGTTCTTAGGCATTTTGTCTCCGCTTCGGGTTTGTTTTGCGTGCAAGAGCCTCTTGCGGAAGAGATGATTTAAACCTCCGAGGGTTTATATCCAAAATGGAGAGGAAAATAAAAATTTGAAGGTCTATAACAGTTTGTTAAATCACGCCAGACGCTTTCAAAATGGTTTAGCGTTTTTGATTATTTACTCGCCAAACACGCTGAAACAGAGAGAAGTATTCTTAGAGGGCATTATAATTCCGCGCTAGAAATACGGAAATGTTGTGCTCCCGAGGTAATAGTACATTTTAGGTTAACTCGAGTGATATTTGCCTATAGATGCTTTTATAAGAAACGGATATATTTTTTTTTATGTTTTGGATAAAATATTTATTTCTGCGAGGCTTTTCCCGGGAATTCTGAAAAGGAATTAAAGATTTCTCCAATGCAGTCAATTTTTACAGATAATGTACCTCTTTAACAATTAACAGCGTCTTTTTTTACACAACGGAAAGACAAGCATTAACTGCTGTCGCATTAATGCAATGCTTTTTAACGATAAAAACCAATTAAAACACCAATTTATGTTTTTATGAGGCATTTAGCAACTGAAAATTTTTGAAGTTGTATTTTTTCCAGTATTTCTTTAAGAGTTTAACTTTCTCGTTCACTTGAACCTCGTGTGAGTCGCTTCAAATTTAATGTAATAAAAAATAGATTAAAATAATTTTCTAATAAACTTATCTTCGGTGACAACTATCTTTTATACATATAAACCTCATATGTAGTTTCAAGTTTCATTTAGTTCTTGATAATAGTAGCACGCAACTGAAATGTGGATGTTTCAGATTTGTCAAAGACATGGGGAATATTGTTAGACAGCATTATAATGCCTCGTTAGAAATACGGAAATATTGTTTTTCTGGGATAACAGTACATTTCAGGGTAACTTGAAAAATGTACCTATACATGCTTTTATAAGAAGCGGTTATCTTTATGGTTTCAATAGGATTTTTATTTCTGCGATGTTTCCTTCGGGTATTCTGGAAATAAATTAAGAATATCTCCAATGCAGTCAATTTTTACTTACAGTTTAACTCCGTTGAAGTTAACTCTTTATTTACTTAATACAGTTTTTTCTACTGACCGTAAGACTGGCACAATCCGGTATCGCATTAATGCAAGATTTTTAACGATAAAAAACATCAGTTTATATATTTTTTTAGCTTATTAGGTCTGTTTCTGTGAAAAGATTTAGTTAACTTGAATATTTTTGAAGTGATTGAGGATATTTTAAACATTAATCCTTTCACTCACCAGAACCTCATGTGAAGCTTCAAGTTTAAAGTAAAAAGATTTTAAAACTAATGTTTTATTACAAACTATTATTTTTATAGCATTTCTTATAAATCTGTGCTTTATATGTGGCTTTAAATTTGATTTAGATTTTGATAACAGTTAGCAATACGAGACTGCAAAGTTGATGTTTGAGATTTATCGCAGAATCAAGTAGCAAGCTTCGTCAAAATTAAAATAATTTAGTTACTCATAAAAAAAATAAAATAATAATAATAATAATAATAATAATAATAATAATAATTGTATTCGACATCGGCGACAACCTCCGCTCCATTTTGTTTTTCAACTCTTTCTTTCCATTTTGCCAATCACGGAAAACTAAAAACAGCCGAATCAATCTCGAGCTCGCGACAAAAACGGACTGTCTTGGTAGTTCTAGTGTTAAATACCAAGGTGACAGAAAACGTAGTCAGATTGACTAAAAATAAATTCATTCTATCATTAGCAATATATGGGCTAAAATTGTGGGATAAAATAATTCATAATTATTAATTGTTTCAAAATAAATTCCGTACTCCATACGCATTCCAGTTGCACAATGTTAATTTTTATTCGTGCTCATAAGATACTTTTTGTATTTTAGAATAAAACTTGCTGTGGTAAACATCCCTATAAAATAAAGAAAACTCCTAATAGTCAAAAATATCCATTTTTCCAGTACAAAATATTTATAATAGTTCGTTTTAAGTGCGAGGTTGACAAACTACACTATCGAAATGTATTAATTAAAACTTTTATTCTATAAACTGTGGAGTCTATAAAATATTTGATACAGTCAAGACAGAAATAAATATAAAACTTGTTTAAAAAATCATAAAATGATATAACTTTATTTTTCGAAGGACCCTTTAACATTCGATTATTTGAGGTTCTTAATTTAAGTATAAAAAACTACTTTAAAGTAAATTTTTAACAAAGTTCTACCTTGGTGTAACACTTTTTGTTTATCAAGAATTCACATGTCAATACATTTTCTTTTTTCTTGCGGAACTGTAAATAATCTTTATTTACTCAATGTAAAATATTCTTTGTATGTAGCATTGTGTTGCAGAAAAATTAACCTATCACTTCAAACCAAACTAAACCTAAAATAATACATGAATTCTTTCAGAGAATTTTTTTACTTAAGGGAATCTGCTTGTTTTGCTATCAATTGTTAAAGAGAATAGAATCGTAATTTTTAAGATGTAAGTGGATAATTAAAAAAAATAAAAATGCAACAGTTTATGAATAGATATTTAGTAGCCGAACCTTAGCCCAATTAACGCTATTACCTAAGTGAAGGATAATTCGAAACTTAATTGGCTATTGTTCTGAAAGCTCTTTATTAAATAAACATTTTATTCAACAGCTGTAAATTCCAGGTAGTAAATAAGGGGAAAATTGTAATAGTTTTTTTATACATATATCTATTACGTTAATTTGTTTCAATTTTATATGCGGTATGTTTTAAATATTTAAAATTAACTGAGTTTAAACATAGTTTATTTATTAATTTGTGGAAGTTCTTGTAATATCAACTGTCATCTTTCATGAAATACAATAAAATTGTACTAGACCTGTTTTTCCTTAATTTATACTTGAAAAAGAAATTTAAAACCTCTCCCAAGTATTTTCATTGTTGATGTAATTATTTTAATAGTCCTTTATGAAATATTTATCAATTTTAAAAATCTCTTCGGTCTTCCATTTCTTTTTTTCCCGCTTTGTGAAGTCAATTTCTATAAAAGTCACATATTACCGCCATCTGTTGGTGAATAAGCGAAACATTTTTCGCCAGACACATTAGAAGTAACTATTTGTTCAGTTCATCGTTGGTGTTTAGAATACATTGTAAATGTGTTGTGTCTTATAAAGAATAATGTCTATGTTATAACGTTTTTGAAAGAGGGAAAACTAAAAAAAAAGTCATAAATAAATGCCACATTTTTTTAAAGAAAGTAATAGATTTAATAAAAGTCGTTACTCAAAACATGCATTTTTTTAGAAACTGTTCCTATTTCTTTTACCTGTAAAGTATCTTTGTTAAACTTTTGCTCATTTACTTTTCTTTGTGGCCGATGGGGATGCATAATAACTATTTTTGAACTGCAATTCTGATCGGTAATAATCGGTAGATACAAAAAGTTTTATTCATAATTTTTTTTTAAACTTTGTGAGGATATGTTCATAAAAAAAATTTAGTTGTCTTTAATTTTCAATTATTTCTATTTATATATGTCTTTAAAATAATTTTAAACTATTGTAATTCTATAGAAATGGCGTAATTTTAAATTTGCG
>CM063504.1:103088873-103121373 GCA_032207245.1 Pardosa pseudoannulata
TATGTGTGTATATATATATATATATATATATATATATATATATATATAATATATATATATATATATATATATATATATATATATATAGGTGCACATATATATGTACATACATTATTATGTTTCCTCTTTCATCAATTCTAAGCCAGATTTGGCAATATACCGACCAATTTGGCATCGCGGTGACATTATTTGCACCGATTCCAGGTCATGATACATTTTGCTACACGCTTCCTTTACACATTTTCTTTGCATAATTTTCTTAATGTAATTGATATTAAACTGGATTTAATTGTGTATACACACACACACACACACACACACACACACACACACATATATATATATATATATATATATATATATATATATATATATATATATATATATATATATAAATCGAAACTCGTACCTTACGTAGACGTTAAGAAAATTTTACTTTTTCTTGAAGCTATTGTATATCAGTGTGTAACAAACAATCTTTTGCAAAAGGCTTACCTCATTTTTTAATATACTTTATGTTTATTACCAAATACCCAACTATAATAACAAGGAAAATCTATAGTACGTAGATGATAATTTACATGAAAGTTTATATATATATAAAATATTAGAATTGGTGACTCTAAGTTAGGTTGCTGTCTATTGCACCCTATAGGTATTTTACTACTAAAATTTCCACCTCCTTGTCTAAATTCCCGATCTTTGAGAATGAATTTACTTTCTTCTGGAGAGTTTGGCTTTTAACTTCTTTGTTTCTTGCACCTTAAGTACTGGAACTAGAATTAATGAAAGCAGATGTACAGCATTAATGAAGCTACTTGGATAAAATTCAAAACACTAGATAATTCCAAGGAATCTTTGAAGAAAGTGCAAATAATTGCGACCTAATGGGTTGTTTCTAGATGAGATTCCAAGATAATAAAATACTAATTACCTTGAGACTCCATTTGAATTGAAAGGGATCGTGTAGAAGGTGCTCTTTATCTGATGAAATGCGATTGAGCAAGTTTCAATTTATTCTGAAGTTCTATTTAAGAAAATTCAGGTATTTCCTACTGTGTGTGCAAGATATTATTAGAGATAGGCTCGTGTAATCATTCACTGGTCAGAAGCCAAACAAATTCAGTCAAAGAAATTATTAACGCGTATTCCTTATCCAGATTTAAAAAAAATATCATTACCATGATCGAGTTTAAACAATTAATATGATTGATAAAGACATGGTTTCCGCGCACCTGGAAAGTCATGGAAAATCATGGATTTAGACAATGGATTAATTTTGTCATGGAAAGTCATGATTTTTCAAGTAAAATGAGTAAAAGTCATGGATCCGCTAAACTACCGATTAAAAAAAAATGCATTGAATTGTTTAATTCTATTTTTACTTGTCATTTGGCTGAAGTTACTGAGTTTGGTATTTATGTATTATCCTATTGACCAAGTAAAATTTGTTCACCAAGGAAACTCAAAGCAAGAAAGCTTAATGGGTGGGTAAATGTATATTATTCTGGTTTTTTCTTAAATTGTAGATTAAAATGTTATTAATATAATATTCATTATTTTTTAATAAAAATTAGTTAAGATTTTTGCACAAAATATCAGTTTATCTCTAGGGATATTGTATATAAACATTATAGGGTTATATTTGGCTATTATTCATGGTCACCTGGATAATACCAAAGTACCCTGAATTCAAACTGGAAACATTTTGATTGAAAAATTGCTATATGATTAAACTTAGGTATGTAGATAAAATTTATTTTTATGTATGTGAGTTTATTAACACTTATAAAGTAAGTTTATAGTTTTTTATGATAAAATTCCTGTAATTTCTCTAAAAGCATATATTTTATTTGTATGTACATCAGAAGTTTTATTCATATATACTTTAACGAAAGCTTTTTAAAGTCATGGAAAATGATCTGTTAAATCAGGGAAAGTCATGAAAAGTCAGGGATTTGAAAAATTTTATTTTGGCAGATACCCTGTAAAGAATTTCTCGAAACTGAAATACAACTTACTGAAAGCAAAGTAAAAAGTTCAGTTATAAATCGTCTTAACATACGCAGTTTTCTGAAAAATTTCTGTGTTTCGATATGAATATTATATGAGATATGTAAAATAAAAATACGACACCCTACAGTAGTATTTTTTGTAATTTATTCTAAAGTGTAATTTGGCGTGTTGAATTTAATCTGTGTCAAGGATTATTTGATTTTGATTTATGCTCTGCATGGTAGAATATCAATTTAAGTTTTAAATAGGAATTGCGAAATGTAAACCCAAAAACTCGTGAAATTTTTATTTGTATAGCTTCTTATGATCTATTCCTTTATGCTTTTAAACGAAAATGATCTCATACAGCCTAAAAAGATTTTTAACCAACCTTAAAAGTTCTTAAGAGCTTCTTATTCCAGTTACTAAGTTGTCTTTAAAAAGATTTTAAAAATACTGGTATTAAAGGCTTTTACTTTGTTTTCTCTTCCTATTGTTTTAACGTATTATTAAAAACACGCATTTTTCATATTTTAATATGCTAGATTTTTTTTAAACTTGTATCTGCTAACAGTTTGTATTTTTTTATTGGGCGGGAGCACGTTTTTGATCACATTTTGTGACTCAGCACAAGACGTAATGCGTAATGAATGTAGAATTAAGTTGATGGAAATGTAATCATATTGTAATTTGGAATACAATTTTGCTATTCGTTTATAGATATCAGAAATTCATGAAGTTAATATTTATGAACTTGCTTTTCAAACTTGGTATTCAAATACAAATATGTATATGGAAGCAATTGAAATTTCTTTTAAGGTCCAATAATTTTATCCTTTCTAATTATTATTACAGTAAGTTTTGGGACGCTGTCCGGAACTGAAGATTATTTGACTAGAGCTACAGATTAAGTATATACAGGTTATGCATACTTCAGATAAAGGCCTTTATAAATGTTTAATATCTTTAAATAGTATAAAGCTAATACATGTGTATTTTGTAATGATTAATTCTAAGACAAACTTCCCAATTAAAATATACTTAAATTCACTGTGAAATTGAATTTTACTTAAAACACTGGAGGGATATCTTTCTTACGGGATGAATCAGTTAAGTGGCTAGTATGATTCCTTTATTTTCCAACTTTCAAACAACACGGAGGTATCTCATAGTTTCCTGGTATACTAGGCGATATACCAGGCTAGGAGATATACTAGCCAGATTTGTTGGCTTTCTAGTTTCCTAGTATCTCCTGTATTAGTGTAAAAATATCTGGTTTATTCTTATTTGTTCAATTAGATTGTGATAGTTTGGGGAAGAAAATTCATTTAAATTTTGCAGAGCTGTGTTTAATTTTATTTTGATTTGATATTATTGTGAACACGTATTCAGGATTTTCTCAAATTTAAAGGATTCATTTTCCATTCATTTAATTTGTTTTAATTAAACGGAATCATAGTTATAACTAGTAAGATTTTAATTAATGATTTTATTCTACAGTGGACTCCGCTTAATGTGATCAGTATGGGACACCTTGATTTTGATAACATTAACCGAATAATAACAATAAACGATATGAAAAATTGGATAAATTTCCTCCCCCTTTAATTCACGCATACTAAATTTTAAAACAAAATGAAAAAACACACCTTATATTTATGTACTGTATATTATCCTTTAAAACATAAGAATTGTATGCAAAATTTAAAAAAATTGATCAGTTGTTGACTGCCTAAAATTTTTTCTAAGAAGCTCATTGATAAATTGTTCGTAATCATAATCAACCTGTCATAACGATTTGAAATTTCGATCTTTTGTTTTAATGTTAAATCATTTAGCTTCCTGGATTCCATATCGACAAGCTGCATGTAAGGGAGTAAGGCATAAAATGTGAATACGCTCCTTCTCAGTTCCGATAATAATGTGTTGCCTTCTGCTAATCTGACAACCATTGGCCACCAGCAGAGTGTGCGTATTTTTGAAAAGTTCCAGGAAAGTGTAATTTCCCTAGGTTGAAGAGGAGAATTCTCTTAAATTCAAACAACAGCAAATGGAAAGAAACTAATGGGTTTCTTCTGAAAATATTGTGAATATTCCTTTGCAATTTAA
The DNA here is from genome assembly GCA_032207245.1 of Pardosa pseudoannulata. Taxonomy (NCBI): domain Eukaryota; kingdom Metazoa; phylum Arthropoda; class Arachnida; order Araneae; family Lycosidae; genus Pardosa; species Pardosa pseudoannulata. The sequence goes on from CM063504.1 coordinate 103,092,978, forward strand.
AAGGAGGTTCGAAAACTGATCCTATTAACCGATATAACGATCACATAAAGCTATAATTTTAACATACAAATGAATAGAGAAAATCTTGACCAAGTGATTTCGATAACAATAAGCGATTGATAAGAAAAACCGCGATCACATTAAGCAGAGTACACTGTCCCTTTTTTTTCCTTTTAAGTAGAATAGTCTTGTTGAATTTAATTCCATTTATTTATTTGCAAATCGGAAAAGAATTATATTGGAGGTATGATTGACCTAATTCGAACTTTTCTCATCAAAAAACTTCCCATAGATATTTTTATGTAGTTTATTTTCATTTTCATGACGCAGTGGGAGGTGCATTTATTTTGAGGCTTTTTTTTGTGGCAAAGTTTTTTCCTTGTTTTATTTTCCTTTGTATTAATATTGACAGCAAACAACGAGGAGGTGAAGTTAAGCATTTTTTTAAGCATCTAGATTCTCTCTGTGCAGTCCTAACTTGTCATAGAATTAATTCGATTTCTATTTGCTTATTTATTCATTCATTTTTTTTTCGTTTCCACTTGGGCCTTCTCTAAGCGATTTTATTTATTTAATTATTTATTTATTCGACGTTACTCTGAGAGATTAAGCACTGATCACATTGTTGCAAGAAATAAACGGGTTTTTCTTTTGGGGGAAGCAAACAACTTCCGAGAGAGAACGGGATGAGTGAAATATGTGTCAAGGATGTGTGATATTCTGGCATCTCCCTCGTTACCCGAATGCTTTTGCATTGTTTATCATTGTTGTTTATATTCTCCCAATCTCGCGCGGTGGGATTAAAGCTCTCGAAGAATTAAATAATTGCTTATTGAAAGAGAGAAGCCTCTTAGCATATTTTTCTCGAAGCACGTAGCCAATTTTACAAGTCAGAATGAAAAATGTTTAACTAACGAGAATTTTCCTCCTAACAAGTGCGATTGATGGTAGCCACGGGTAGCGCATTTGACACAATGTGGGGAAAACTATAATTCATCTTACGGCCCCCGAACAGTTTTTTCTTGTCTCTCTTTCGTCGGTTGTGTGGTATTGCTGTAGAATTGCAATCCGGTCTTCGTCCTGTCTACAGTGGGGAATTTTGTTTCATGCTGTGTGTGCACTATTCATATTAGGACAGCTTAAAGTACTTCTAGGGGGAAAACTCAAGTTAAAAATCTTTTTTTTTTTCTTTTGGTAATTGAGAGAAAAATTCAGAAACTTATGTTTGAAATATTTTATATTTCGTTGTAAGCAAGAATATTCTAGAAAATTTTTCAATATGGAAATATGTGAAATAATGTGCTAGTATTTATATAAAAAGCGCGAGATTAATCATTAAATTCGAAACTAATTTTTCTGGTGATTAAATTTATTATAATTGAAATACAGCACGTGGATAGATACCTCGTGACTAACTCGACTGTGATTAGGTTCGGCTTGGTTTGGAGGGATACAACCTTAGCTTTGTTACACGAGGGCTGATACAGAGAAAAAAAATTAGACATCAGGAGAAAGTTCAATAGATTTTGCTATTTACAGGATTTTACGAAGGAATTTGTAAAATATTCTCGGGTCTAACAAACAAATCGCAAAATAGAGATTCGTTAAATAGAACTTCGATTGTATTATGTATTTCACTGAAGGAATATTCCAGAAAATCTTCCGAAATAGAATCTTACAAAATTAACTCTTTGCGAGTGTGTATGTATATATATAAATATGTGTGTGTGTGTGTGTTGTTCTTCATAATTCTACAAAAAAAAGTCAGTTCTAATGTCAATATAGTTTAACCGTAAAATCTAGTTCTAATTTCCAACACTGGTTCCGGTTTTGCAGAAAAATATATATATTTTATTATTCTGTCGCTTTTGTTTGCCGCAATGCGATCTACTATTTTGCTACACTTCGGCTATTGAGAATAAGAGCAACTGCTTAAAGCTGATTTGGAGCAGCTACTAATGACGATCACAAAAAAAAGTAATGTTATTATTCGTCAGATAAATGTTTCTTTTCTACTTTTGAAAACAGATAACTGAAAAAAAAACAGCTATCATATAGTCGTTATTAAAACTATGCAGATTTTGGCAAATAAAAATATTTCAAAAATATTAAAAGTATCAAAAATGTCAAATGTATTTTTTTTAAATAGAAATGCAAATTTTTAAACTGGATGGTAAAAAAAGGAAGGAGTTAAAGGAAAAAAGTAATTCCGCCGTCAATGTTACATAGTTTTAATTCCGTTTTCTTATGGATGTAACTAGATAAGTCATCTCTAACTCTTACGCTTAAACTACTAATTTGAATTATTATTATCACTTGATATGTTGGACTCACAAAATAAATAAATAAACAAAATGAGAAAAATTGTATGGAAAATCATCTGAAAAATAGGTTTGCTTTACTTTAACGGGAGAGAAATTTTAACACTAGTGTAATAAAATCTTTTCCATTCCTTATTCCAAATAAATACTTTTCTTTTTATATACTTTTTAAATATTCCTAAAATTCCGAACATCGTAAACTAGAGTTAGCTCTCGAAAATTCATAGGTTCAACTTATAATAGTACTACAGGTAGTTTACTTTAAAAAATTATACAGATTTTGGGGATAATAAAATTTTAAAAATATCAAAAGTGTGTTAAATATTTGTAAAAATTAATAATGCAAATTTTTAAACGTGTGTAATAATTATGTAAAAAAAACAGATCTCTTACTCTGTGAATAGTTTCAACTAGTTTTCTTCTGAAAATATTTAATAATATGCCGAACGATGGCCGATTGGTTAGGGTGCTGGCCTTCGGCTCCGGAGTACGTGGGTTCGAATCCTGCTGTGGCATGGATGTTCGTAGCCGTTCGGAATCGGCTTTAAGCAGTAGGTCCCGGTTTCATTAGCCCTCGTGTTGCAAAACAGTAGACCGTAGCGCTCCAAACCTCCCTCCCCCTTCCTGAAAATAATGCTAAATACTAAGAAATTAATGTTTGACTGTCTCTCTTAACATATGAAAGCACTTTATTTCAATTTATTTTGCTCAAAATTAAGATTATATATCTTTTCTGCATTATATTTAACTTAAATATAACGAACTTTTAATTTTCAAAATCTATATTCTTATATACAGGCTTGCAATTCCGTCACTTTTCTCACCTTTAGTCACTGTTTTTACTATTGATCACTTTTAGTCACTTTTTTAAGTAAACAGTCACTTTTAGTCACTTTGTTCATGGTGTATCACAGGAAATGTCTGTTGTTGAAAAAAGAAAATCTGAATTAATAACAAAATATTTTAATAAAAGACCAAAAATGTGATGCTCTAATCTTATTTTTCTTATTAAAATGTAATTAGTCGTATGGTTTCCAGAATTTAATGATTTTAAAAAGTCGGAGGGAAGTTCCTGAAATCTACATTTGTACTGAAATGTACATTTAATACATTAAAGTAATTTACGTCAAAACTCACATTTCTCTTTTTCTTTTTCTTCACAATATTTGTTTAGATACTCTAATCTAGCTATGTACATATTTCAAAATATCATTAATATATGCAGAAAATTGGGATTATTGTACGTATTCAAATCTAATTTATAGATTTTCTTGAATAAAAAGCAATGTTTATTTATGTTAAACAAAATTTTTAACCTTTTTTGTATTTGACCTAAAATCATGTCTTGCATGAATCATTTGATTTAGAGTTAAAATAAATAGAAAAATCTTAATAAATAGCACTTGTAATCAAGAGGAAAAAAAATTCGCTTTTTTTTCAATGTCACTTTTTAGTCACTTATCTGTATTATTTGTCACTTTTCTCACCTTTTTGGATGTACCTCATCAGTTGCAAGACTGTATATACCAGGGTCCTGTAAGTAAGACTGGGTATAAAATTTCCACTTTACTATTTTTTTAGTTGTCCTTTAAATAGGACAATGGGATAAAATGGGTTAATTTAAATTATATCTAACAAATGATAAGATAGAAGACAAAAATAAAATAAAGTAAAATAAGAGAAGAATTATCTGGAAAGTCAATTGAAAAATTACCCTGCTTTATTTTAATGAGAGAGAAATTTCGACACCTGTCCAATGAAATCTTTTCCTTTCCTATTCCAGATAAATACTTTTTCTCCTGGATATACTTTTTAAATGCTCCTTAAATCCCGAACATCAGAAACTGGATTTAGCTCTCGAAAGTCCTGCGGGTCGAACCGGTTGACTGATCTCCACCTTTGATGGACGACAACCGGAACCGGATTGAACCAAAATCCTACCCACCTCAAACCCGATCTACCGCATAAACGAACCATTTGTTTCGTGGGGTTGCTAAATCGTCCTCTAAGACCCTGGGATCAGAGCTGGATATGTCCGGCATATCCCCGGATTTTTTTTCCCTCCGCCTACGTTCTCTCTTCTAATACGGCAGAAAGATGTATGTTTGAATTTTTTTCTCTCCCCCTGCCTTGTCTAATGTGCTACTGATGCTTAGTGGTTTGTAAGTTGATTTTTTTGTATTTATTTTGAGATGGAATTTTTTTTTTTTTCGCGCCAAGAGAAAAATGTTTTATTCTATGAGTCAGGGGACTTTTTGCTGCATTTTCTCCGTCCGTTTGTCGCTTTTCGAAATCCTTGTTGATGCTCATGAACAAATATGATATATTGAGTTCTAGGTTTTGACCAAATCTTTTTGGGTTTGCGCACACGTATAAAGATACGTGTTGGTATCAAGAGCTATGTTTTTTTTCTTTCCCTAAACGTCTTTTTGATTCTGTTTTTGTTGTTATTCATTTCCCTTTAAATAGTAAGTTTTTAAATATGTTTTGGTCATTTTAACACTTTATTCCTTCACACGGGAGTAACTAGCATAACTCTCTCTCTCAGGCACAGTCTTAATTTAGAGCTCACCTATGAAACCGTATCTTTTTAAATTTACTCACACATATAGAGATTCGATTTAATATTACGAGGTATTTTTTCTCCTTTTCTAAACGTCTTTTTGATGCCGATTTCACTGTTTTGTTATTACAGTCAGTACCATCTATATGGGCCCCCCGCTTATAAGGCCCCACCCGCTTATATAGTCAGTTTTCTAAAGTCCCGTCTAACAAGTGGTCATCTGTCTGTTTATTGGTTGAAGTTATCTCTCTCATGCATGACCTCAAATGTTATTTTACTATTTCCGAAGCAGCAGATGATGAGCATTTAAAAGCTATTATGGACTTCTAAAAATTTGTGTTAACAGCCAACAAAAGAAAGAAAACTTACATACCTGATTATTTTTAAATACATTAAACATAAATGTACGTATGAACGTGTGCTGTACTTTGATTAGTAAGATAACCTAATAAACTGCTCCCCCCCCAAAAAAAAAATTGTATATATTTAATGTAGTTTTTACTTCTCGAATTAATTTTTAAAATGTTTTTAAAAGTAGTGGAATTTTTTTTCGCTCCAAGAGAAAAATGTTTTATTCTATGAGTCAGGGGACTTTTTGCTGCATTTTCTCCGTCCGTTTGTCGCTTTTCGAAATCCTTGTTGATGCTCATGAACAAATATGATATACAGAGTTCTAGGTTTTGACCAAATCTTTTTAGGTTTGCGCACACGTATAGAGGTACGTGTTGGTATCAAGAGCTATGTTATTTTTTTCTTTCCCTAAACGTCTTTTGGATTCTATTTTTGTTGTTATTCATTTCCCTTTAAATAGTAAGTTTTTAAATATGTTTTTGTCATTTTAACACTTTATTCCTTCACATGGGAGTAACTAGCATAACTCTCTCTCTCAGACATAGTCTTAATTTTGAGCTCACCTGTGAAACCGTATCTTTTTAGATTTACTCACACATATAGAGATAAGATTTAATATTACGGGTTATTTTTTCTCCTTTTTTAAACGTCTTTTTTATGCCTATTTCACTGTTTTGTTATGACAGTCAGTACCAGCTATATGGGCCCCCCGCTTATAAGGCCCCACCCGCTTATATAGTAAGTTTTCTAATATCCCGTCTAACAAGTGGTCATCTGTCTGTTTATTGGTTGAAGTTATCTCTCTCATACATGACCTCAAATGTTATTTTACTATTTCCAAAGCAGCAGATGATGAGCATTTAAAAGCTATTAGGGACTTCGAAAAATTTGTGTTAACAACCAACAAAAGGAAGCAAACTTGTATACCTGATTATTTTTAAATACATTAAACATAAATGTACGTATGAACGTGTGCTGTACTTTGATTAGTAAGATAACCTAATAAACTGCTCCCCCCCCAAAAAAAAAAAAAAATTGTATATATTTAATGTAGTTTTTACTTCTCGAATTAATTTTTAAAATGTTTTTAAAAGTAGTGGAATTTTTTTTCGCTCCAAGAGAAAAATGTTTTATTCTATGAGTCAGGGGACTTTTTGCTGCATTTTCTCCGTCCGTTTGTCGCTTTTCGAAATCCTTGTTGATGCTCATGAACAAATATGATATACAGAGTTCTAGGTTTTGACCAAATCTTTTTAGGTTTGCGCACACGTATAGAGGTACGTGTTGGTATCAAGAGCTATGTTATTTTTTTCTTTCCCTAAACGTCTTTTGGATTCTATTTTTGTTGTTATTCATTTCCCTTTAAATAGTAAGTTTTTAAATATGTTTTTGTCATTTTAACACTTTATTCCTTCAGACGGGAGTAACTAGCATAACTCTCTCTCAGGCATACAGTCTTAATTTAGAGCTCACCTGTGAAACCGTATCTTTTTAGATTTACGCACACATGTAGAGATACGATTTAATATTACGGGTTATTTTTTCTCCTTTTCTAAACTTCTTTTTTATGCCTATTTCACTGTTTTGTTATTACAGTCAGCACCAGCTATATGGGCCCCCCGCTTATATAGTCAGTTTTCTAAAGTCCCGTCTAACAAGTGGTCATCTGTCTGTTTATTGGTTGAAGTTATATCTCTCATACATGAACTCAAATGTTATTTTACTATTTCCGAAGCAGCAGATGATGAGCATTTAAAAGCTATTAGGGACTTCTAAAAATTCGTGTTAACAACCAACAAAAGGAAACAAACTTGCATACCTGATTATTTTTAAATACATTAAACATAAATGTACGTATGAACATGTGCTGTACTTTGATTAGTAAGGTAAGCTAATAAATTGCCCCCCTCTCCCCCCCCAAAAATTGCATATATTTAATGTAGTTTTTACTTCTCGAATTAAATTTTAAAATGTTCTTAAAAGTAGTAGAATTTTTTTTTCGCTCCAAGAGAAAAATGTTTTATTCTATGAGTCAGGGGACTTTTTGCTGCATATTTTCCGTCCGTTTGTCGCTTTTCGAAATCCTTGTTGATGCTCATGAACAAATATGATATATAGAATTCTAGGTTTTGACCAAATCTTTTTAGGTTTGCGCACACGTATAGAGGTACGTGTTGGTATCAAGAGCTATGTTTTTTTTCTTCCCCTAAACGTCTTTTTGATTCTGTTTTTGTTGTTATTTATTTCACTTTAAATAGTATATTTTTAAAAATATATTTTTGTCATTTTAACACTTTATTCCTTCACACTAGAGGACTGAGAGTATTAACGTAACTCTCTCTCAGGCATAGAGTTTTAATTTAGAGCTCACCTGTGAAACCGTGTCTTTTTAAATTTACGCACACATATAGAGATACGATTTAATATTACTAGGTATTTTTTTCTCCTTTTCTAAACGTCTTTTTGATGCCGATTTCACTGTTTTATTATTAAAGTCAGTACCAGCTATATGTGCAATAGTAAAAAGGTAAGCTCAACAAGTGGACCAGTCAAGCCATACAATGAAAATTAACCCACACTAGTATAAGATTCAGTATCACCATAAAAAACAGATACAAGAATAAACAAACCTCACTAAAGAGGCTAAAGGGCAAGATTAAAATAATTTGAAAAGTCGTCGCGGGCTATATGTTCAACATGTTTTCCTTAAAATCGTACTTTAAAATTCTCCCATACTGTTACTATCTCGGGAATTTATGAATTACTTTGATTGTAACTCTATATTGGTATGTTTTTGTGATTTTTTTGCGAACCGTAGACATTTCTTTGGGATAAAAAAGCGTCATTCACACTTTTTTTTACAACTATAAGCATACTTTACATGCCTGATCTACATTTTCAATCTTTCTTTATTATAACAAATATCGTATTCCTGACATCTCTCCTTGTTTGTAAAACAGAGGAAGGTCGCTATCTCTTGTACCAGTCCCTAGATCCGGCCTCGAAATGAGATGCAAAACCCGCTGGTCTCTGTATAATAATAATAAAAAAACAGAAAATGAGTCCAGCAATTCCAAATTCTTGTGTAGTAAGTTCAAGGCACGCTCTCGCAACCCCCACACGTATGACCAGGCATGACCAATCAATTACACAGCACGCTGAAAAGAGCCAATGAGCCCCTACTGTTCCTCATTGTCCCACCTCCCCTCTTTTTAATGTCTTTAACGTGCCACTTAAAATTATGGCACACCATTTCGAGTGTTGGACAAAACTCCAGTGCCATGCTTCAAAGTGCCACATTTTTAAGGGGGGTCGCCCTGGAAAAGAGGCATTAGAGCAGCGACGGGAGGTCAAATGACGAAAAATATTTTTCCCCCTTTTTTTTTTCCTTTCTCAAATCATTTTCGTTGCCTTAGACGTGACTTTCTGTTGCGTTTTCGAAGAGTCGTGTCTCGCGATCCCCCCTGCTGTGATGAATGAGGTTTCAGTTGCGTCTTTTTGACGAATGAAAAGGAGCAAAGAGGTCGGTCGTTGTTGTTTTTTATTCTTTCCTCTCTTTTAATTTTTTTTCTTCGTTATTGAAATGCTTCCCCGCTGCTCGCAAGGATAGCTGGATTAATCACAGGTTATGTGATTACAATGCGGGAGTTAATGCCGCATTCTAATGAAGAGAAATAGTGCGTCACAAGCATGTTATCCTGTATAAACAGAAAACACTTGTTGCTCTCCGAGAGGACGTCTTATTCGATATATGTGACTTGGAATTAATTTACAACCGTTTTCCTTTAACTGAAGCTCTGAAATGGGGATGATGATTGACTTCCCGTATACTTTTCGTGATGCGCACAATATACAAGATTACTTGCATTTCTTTTCTAACGGATTAATGCCGACTTGCTTTTTAAGAGAATGTACTATGAGTACTTGTCGTATACTTGGATTCCATGCATTACATTTCGCTCTGTTAGACTTAAACATTTCTTTTGCTGGAAACACAAAGCAAACCATGTCATTTTCGTACCTATTTTGTGTTTTGCATTTTTCAGCCTCTTAATTTAAACATCATTGTATGGCATGTTTCCGTCTCGGTCCTAACTTCTGGTATTCTCATTGAGTGATTATTACCGTATAAAATTTACAACTTCGTACAGAATCTGTTATATTTTCTGTTATATTTTTTCAACGAATTCTTAAATATTAAAATATTTTATTTGTTGTGTACATACAGTAAGTCATTTCATCGATCCTTAATATCTAGTTTTCCATTCAAACATTTCTGTTGTCATTGAGATTAGTCATTACGAATTCCTCTCATTTTTAGTTTATGTGATGCTACATAACTGGAAATTTCTCATTCAGTTTCTGTAGAATAAGTAACGTAATGACGTAAATAAAAAAAATTATGGGTCTCTCAGTAGATTTTTCATGGTTTATTCTTCACTTTTAAACTGCTTTATTTATTTTCTCTCATCCTGTGTGGTCTCAATTTTTTCCTCCGTCATATATTTAGTTGTCGAATTCATTTCTTTTTCAATTATTTGGGCGTTTCTTGTCATATTATCAGGATTTTGCTACCTCCCAGGTGGATCAGTTTTTTTTCTGTTGTAGAGAACTTGTTAGTTCTATAATAACAATAAATAATTAGAACCATTTCCTATCTTGTACTTTATACTCCATGTTTTAACTTTAAAAAAAAAAAGCCTACAACCAAATGCTATATACTTTACCTTGGGCTTTTTTTCAGTTGTAGAGAACTTGTTAATTCTATAACAACAATAAAGAATTAAAATCCTTTCCGATATTGAACTTTGTACTCCATGTTTTAATGTTTTGTCTTTTGTATTTTTATTTTTTAAAGCCTACAAACAAATGTTTTATATTTTACCTTGGACGGATTTAATTTTCTTTAAATTAAAAAAAAAAGTATTTTCAAATGCACAAACCTTTTATGATGATTTCTATGAAGTGCCTTTGTACTTCTATCAAAACCACTCTACGTACAAATTTTTCGAAAAGCGAACTTCCCACATTACGTTCAGGTCTCTAAATAAGCATTTTTGGTATTTTTTTTTCTAGATAAAATTGCAATGCCATTGTAATTTTACTGTTAAACTTTTCATTTTTCATTCGGTGACTATGGAAAATTATGAAGAGACATAAGAAAATCACACTAGAAACTGAATTATTGTGGGAGAATTCGATAAAAAGAATTAGTCAAATTGTCTTGTCCTAGCAATATACCTTGTTCAAATCCACTATATTGACAACCATCAAAAAAGAAAAGAAATTTAGGGGGCAGGGTGTATGTATTTTTTTATTCGTCAAATTGTCCTGTTCTAGCAAATACCTTGTTCAAATCCACTATATTGACAACCATAAAAAGAAATTTAGGGGGCATGTGTATCTATTTTTTTAGCTCGAAAAAAGTAATTCAATAAAATTAATTCGTCAAATTGTCCTGTCCTAGCAATATACCTTTTTCAAATCCACTATATTGACAACCATCAAAAAAGAAAAGAAATTTAGGGCGCAGGGTGTATCTATTTTTTAGCTCAAAAAAGGTAATTCGATAAAAAGAATTAGTCAAATTGTCTTGTCCTAGCAATATACCTTGTACTAACAACCATTAAAAAAAAAGCGAGAAGAAATTTAGGGGGCAAGGTGTATCAATTTTTTTTTAGCTCTACAAAAAAATTAGCGGAAACAAAGTCAGGGAAAATGCGACAATTTAGCTACTCGTATAAATTAATAATATAAAGCTGAAAAGAGGTAGTAATCTCAACACATACTTGCTTAAAACCTAATTGTAGCTACAAAGATGTTGAACAAATGACAAACATTTTATAACTTCTAAAAGATAGGTCACAAAAGGGAATTTATTTTCTTCAAATTCTATCACCATGAGAACGTATTAACTGACTCCCCATCAGAAGAAAAAAAAAGAGGGAGAACAACGGCTTTTCAGTTGAAAATTAAAAAAAAAAAAAAAAAAAAAAAAAAAGAATTAATTTGGCAAGTCAAGGTACAGTTGTAATGTGTTGGAAAATTGACTTTACTACGATAGTATGCATCAATTCATCTTCACGTAGAAAAAAAAAATTGTACACAGCATGACAATAGACAATTGCCAATTGTCATGAAATGACCAGACAAACAGGTTTTCCAATTTATTGGTACATTTTATCATTCGATAGGTCCTACCTCCAGGGCTCGCAATTTTATGATTTCCTCTTCCGAGTCATCCAGTTGAACTCGAAGCTTTTCATTGCAATTCTACATTGTGCTATGGAGGTCTTAATCTTTTATAACGTTATGAGAAAACTGTGAGATCTTTCTAATTATTATAATCGACTTAATTACTCCTATCAAATGTGTTTGGATTTTTTTTTAATTGACAATTCTGAAAATGTTTTGAGTAAAACCTTATTTTAAAATGACTTTGTTAATGTAAATTCGTCTCTTTTTCAGACGACAAAATATATATTTTCAATAAAATACACTTTATAATTTAAAAATAAAGCTCTAGTTAGCATATTTTAGTATAAAATTTTGTATTGGTCGCCTGTGTGCATGCATGCTTTGTACACCTACGAGCCTCGTCTTTGCTACATACATAAAATTTAACTTAAACATTTCGTGAAGCTTCTGTTTCTTTCATGTGTAACAACAAGCAAACATCAAATACGATTCTACAAGTATGACTCAGAAAAACAGGGGCTGAACGATGGCCGAATGGTAGAGCGCTGCTCTTCGGTACTGGGGTACGCGGGTTCAAGTCTCGCTGCTATCATGGATGTTCGTAGCCGCTCGGAAACGGCTGTAAGCAGAGTGTGACTGTAAAACAGGGGCTGAACGGGGGCCGAATGGTAGAGCGCTGCTCTTTGGTACCAGAGTACTCGGGCTTGATTCCCGCGGCTATCATGGATATTCGTAGTTGCTCGGAAACGGCTGTAAGCAGAGTGTGACTGTAAAACAGGGGCTGAACGGGGGCCGAATGGTAGAGCGCTGCTCTTTGGTACCAGAGTACTCGGGCTTGATTCCCGCGGCTATCATGGATATTCGTAGTTGCTCGGAAACGGCTGTAAGCAGAGTGTGACTGTAAAACAGGGGCTGAACGGGGGCCGAATGGTAGAGCGCTGCTCTTTGGTACCAGAGTACTCGGGCTTGATTCCCGCGGCTATCATGGATATTCGTAGTTGCTCGGAAACGGCTGTAAGCAGTAGGTCTCGATCTCATTAGCCCTCGTATAGCAAAACAGAGGACCGTAGCTCAGGGGGTTTAGAATCCAAACCGTTTTTTATTCATTGGATGACTAAGTTGATGCATTTCTCTGCATCAACTTGTTATGTAAAAGTTTGCTAGTTCTACGTAAATTTACGTAAATTTTGCTAGTTCTTCGGAATTGTAAACAACTTGAAATATATAAATTTATTTCTTCATTTTATTTATTTAGAAGCAAATTCCACAAATATTTAAATAGATGTATTCCAAAGCAATTTTTACTTACGACTGATCCCGGAAGAAAGAAAACCACTGTAGATGATCCCTGAACAATGATCTATGCACTTTAATGTCGAACGTTTCTTTGGAGATAAAACCATTAATCCACTTTCTGAATGTCACGCACCTAAACGTTGAGCAGCAGGTTATGGCTTTAATCGGGAGGTATGCGATCGATACGAAACCATGAATCGGTCTTAAGGACAACGTTTTAAGGGTTGAGCGAAATCGTTAAGCTTTAAAGGGTTTCTCCCTCAGTCAGAGTATATCACAGTTATGTTCCCCCATCCGCAGGAGTGTTCGAAAATAAATCACTCGATAATGCAGAAATATTTATGAGAGAGACAGAACATTTTGCCCTTTAACAATCGATTAAAAATTTTACTGCCCGAATAAAAATAGCGCTAAATATTTTTCCGTTTTTAATAGGGCATTGTCAATGCGCCACTGAAAATGGAAATTTTTAGTTTAAGGTGTTTGTGGGAATAACGAATGATTCATGCAAGATCGCATAAGTTCGGGTCGAATACCGGTCCTGTCACGGACTAAGCACGGTCGGAAATTAAAGAAGACTTTTCGACTTGGGTTTCGAACGGCCAAGGTACGTTCCCGAACGGATCCAGTGTAAACGATTTTATAGAAAAACATTTAAATTACTAGTATATAGCCTTTCATAGGACAGGATCAGTAAAATTAGTTTTCCAGAATTGGAAAGTACCCTATGAAACAGGTAAAAAAAATGGTTTGATTTTTTGCTGAGAATTATCTAGTTTACACCCAATAATTAGTTTTATCTTCAAACTCCTCTAAAGTCTCCCGATACTGTGAATGCAGTTTAGAATCACGTTGAATTCGTTTAGTCATACAGTGTGGTTATGTATAAAAAACAAACACACAAACTTCTTACTTTTCAAAGAACTATATCTTAAACGCTAGATATTTATTAATCCGTGAAATAGACTCCTAGATTTTTATGAAAAGAATATGTTGTTAATAACGGTGGTAAAATTCATAGAAAAAAAATCGATTAAATTTAAAATTATCACATATGTACCTAATCTATTATTGATGTCCAGATATAAAAGAAAATTATTTACGTAATATCTAATTTCAATCATAAAACGTATGAAAATAATGCCGACGATATTTAAACAATTTAAAATTTGAAATAATTACATGAGATGATGAAAGGAACGACGTCATGATGCTAGAAAAAAATGTTATTTTTACCTATTTTTTATGTGATAAATTGATAAATTTAATCGCCTGCTTTTAACTGGGGAAAATAGAGCTTGAAATAATGACATTAAACGCTCGAAAAGGAGGGAAGGGGTGGATTACGAACGACAGTATTTTCCGCTGTGATATGAAGCATATTTAAACCATATTGAAAAATTTATTTTAGAATCGGATCGATAGTTTAGGAGAAGATAAACTTTACTCGCTTTGAATATTGCTAACCCTAATTCATCAAGAATCCAATATGGATGCCTCTATCCATTCCAGGTCCAACTGCTTCATAAATTCGAGGACAGACGGACAGATAACTTAATCTATGATTATACAGTTGATAGTCTTGCGCAGTCTGGGACACAACTGTGACTCAGCGAGAATTATCCTTTAGCGCTTGTGCCCCCTTAATCGTCGGGCCCGTCTTTCATGCGGGACACCAATTCGAACAAATTTTGCCTCACCCGTATCTCACACGGGCTACGCTTTTCAATTTTTATCTTTTTTAAAGGGGAAATTTGAAATTTTATCGCTTTCGTATCATTTATAATAGAAAAATGAGGTATTGTAAAAATTACTATCCATATCGTGTTTCAAACTTTATGAACTCAGTAAAATTTTTAAATTTTCAAAAAAAAAAAAATATTGTTAAACCCTTTTGCACTCCAGCGTAGTAACTCATAGAGGATACGAGTAACTCCAGCACTATATTAGTTACAACTACATACCTGTGATGTAAAAGAAAAATGGAGTCGTTGCAATAAAACAAAACATTTATTTCTTAGCTATTTTTATAAAGAAGCATATGATAAAGAAACAATGGATTTAATGTTAGCATTTTAATGTCGCAAATACGGCGACAATGGAGTGCAAAGAGTTAATATTGATATTGAATAAAAGCAATATATTTTGCATATAATAATGTACATCAAGGCCATAGGCAAGGGGGGGATTAGGGAGACCGGGCCCCGGGGGGGGGGGGGGGGGGGGGGGGGGCGGGGGGGGGGGGGGGGGGGGGGGGGGGGGGGGGGGGGGGGGGGGGGGGGGGGGGGGGGGGGGGGGGGGGCGGGGGGGGGGGGGGGGGGGGGGGGGGGGGGGGGGGGGGGGGGGGGGGGGGGGGGGGGGGGGGGGGGGGGGGGGGGGGGGGGGGGGGGGGGGGGGGGGGGGGGGGGGGGGGGGGGGGGGCGGGCGGGGGGGGGGGGGGGGGGGGGGGGGCGGGGGGGGGGGGGGGGGGGGGGGGCGGGGGGGGGGGGGGGGGGGGGGGGGGGGGGGGGGGGGGGGGGGGGGGGGGGGGGGCGGGGGGGGGGGGGGGGGGGGGGGGGGGGGGGGGGGGGGGGGGGGGGGGGGCGGGGGGGGGGGGGGGGGGGGGGGGGGGGGGGGGGGGGGGGGGCGGGGGGGGGGGGGGGGGGGGGGGGGGGGGGGGGGGGGGGGGGGGGGGGGGGGGGGGGGGGGGGGGGGGGGGGGGGGGGGGGGCGGGGGGGGGGGGGGGGGGGGGGGGGGGGGGGGGGGGGGGGGGGGGGGGGGGGGGGCGGCGGGGGGGGGGGGGGGGGGGGGGGGGGGGGGGGGGGGGGGGGGGGGGGGGGGGGGGGGGGGGGGGGGGGGGGGGGGGGGGGGGGGGGGGGGGGGGGGGGGGGGGGGGGGGGGGGGGGGGGGGGGGGGGGGGGGGGGGGGGGGGGGGGGGCGGGGGGGGGGGGGGGGGGGGGGGGGGGGGGGGGGGGGGGGGGGCGGGGGGGGGGGGGGGGGGGGGGGGGGGGGGGGGGGGGGGGGGGGGGGGGGGGGGGGGGGGGGGGGGGGGGGGTGCGGGGGGGGGGGGGGGGGGGGGGGGGGGGGGGGGGGGGGGGGGGGGGGGGGGGGGGGGGGGGGGGGGGGGGGGGGGGGGGGGGGGGGGGGGGGGGGGGGGGGGGGGGGGGGGGGGGGGGGCGGGGGGGGGGGGGGCGGGGCGGGGGGGGGGGGGGGGGGGGGGGGGGGGGGGGGGGGGGGGGGGGGGGGGCGGGGGGCGGGGGCGGGGGGGGGGGGGGGGGGGGGGGGGGGCGGACCCCCCTCTCTTTGTTAATTTCAAATTCTTAAGATCGATCGGTAAAGAAAATTTACATGTTTGTCTTCATTTAATGTGAATATATAACATTTTAAACAAATTGTTAAAAAAATGCAAAAAGATTCGACGTGCAAGAACAGACTGACTAGTCGTTTGGCATCTCATCACAATATTGTTGCATAATCGAAGAGTTTTTGGCGAAAATTTCAAATAGAGCATATTTTATAATATTCAAGCAAAAATTTGAACGTTTTCATTTTCTTTCAAAATTATTCCTTTTCTACAGTTATACTTCTGTTTTAAAAATTATTATATATTTTTAATGTTAATTTTACTATTAAATCCACTATGTAATTACTACATGACTCATTTAAGGCTATAAATTTGGTCATTATATCATTTTTTTTATTATTTTGACATTTTAAAATCACGTTGTATTATGATACTCATTAGGATTATATATATAGGAAAACCTGTAGTTTTATTGAAGTATTCTTCACAAAAAACAATGCCCCCCTCCGAAAGTAATTTCTGACTACGGCCCTGATGTACATGACTTTGTGCGAAAATAATTTAAAAAATTTAATGTACTTCTTAAACACCAGTCAGACTTTCCGACCTAATTTGAGGGTACAAGGAAAGCCAAATATAAAGTAAAATAAGGAATCAATGAGCAATTTTATACATTTTTAACACCCATTAAATTTAAAGTAAAATATAGGTGTTTTTTATTAATCGATTTAGAATTTTATAAATATCAAAAACATAAATAAAAAATTTGATTATTTTTTATCAATTTTTTTTCTAATATTCCGCCATGAGTTAGAAATTAAGCCTACTTAAACCTCAAAGGAAGTGAGAAAGAACATGACATCGCATAAATACTAGCGATTCCGTGGGTCATTATCATAGTTCTGTGATTGACGAATAATAAATGCTCTAGACACACCCTGACAGGGTGAAAAGCACAATCTCAAACAACATATGGCTAACAGGTTTGTCTCTCTGTACACTCTCTCACTCCCAAGGGTCAACCCTTACAAATCAGTGTTTTTTTAATTAGAAGCAAATTCCGTTTCAACGATAAATTATGTTTATTGCTCCCGAGCATTGATTAATTACTTGCTTTTTACCTCTGATAAATGAATTACAATGACAGTAAAGCGTAATTTTATCTATTAATTTTGACATATTTATGGTTATATTTTACATATATTATGATATATAACGGTCATGGAACCCATCCATAAACTGTTTTGCGTGGTGTATTAAAACTCTTGACAGAAGAAGTTGTTTTGAATGGATTATTTAACTATTGACTTTTCGGTAGTAATTTAGAAATAAAGGGTTTGAAATTTAAAAATGTAATATTGATATTTATATAAATAATTTTAAACTTCTTATAGACAAATTTCTATCGTGTATAGCAGTGGTGCGCAAACTTTTTTCGACTGCGACTCCTTTTGTAGAGAGAAAATTTTTGGCGATCCCTAGAGATAAATGTTCACAAATACGCTGTATATTTCGCGCATTTATTTCGTTTCATCGAATAAAAACATCCTCATATTTGACTCATTAATTTTATTTATAATTTTAAGAAAATATTTTTTGTATAACACAAAAATCAGTAAATTGTCCTTTAATGAGAAATATGTGGCTGCAAGTTTCTAATTATCTCATCGATGTTTGGATGTATGTTGCTAATTGCAATTCGCATATCATCTTCAGGGTTTAAACGAGAGCGGTATTTAGTTTTTATTGAAACTAGTTTGCTAAATCCAGTTTCACATAAATACGTTGATGCAAATTGTATTAACACTCTGATGGCATTCTTGCATAAAACGGGATATTGTTTTTCCACGGATAGCCAAAATTTTTGGCAAGGCTGAGTCTTAAATTGATTTCGAAGAGTATAATCTCTAATTAGATCTATCAATTGCTCTTTTTCACTAATTTGAAGAGTTGAACTGCATATGTCAAAGGAAAATGGATCACGAATCCAACCAAGATCGTTTTCAGGAAAATCCTCGAATCTTCTCGAAAATTTTTTCTTTAACTTTTCAGTGACGGCGCTTCACTCTTCATATGTACACTGTAGGATATGCAGCATGCAGGGATAATGCATTTCATAAAAATTTGGCGACCCCAAAAAAACTTCTGGGGACCCCCACAGGGGTCGCGACCCCTAGTTTGCGCACCACTGGTGTATAGTATTAATTTGAATTTTGAAAGAAACCTGTGATAAATTCACATTTTTTTCATTATACATAAATGCTCTTAACAAATAAATAAGCAATTAGCAATCTAGCTTTTATATATTATCACGTTATCCTTTTCTGTAAAATAACCCACATACACATTTATCTAAATGTTGGATAAAAAAAAAAAAAGATTATGAGTTTTCAATTTACCTACCAAACACAGAAAATATCAGTTGAATAAAATAAATTGTATAGTAGTAGCTAAATAAAGCAATTAGTACAAATTCATAGTAGTTATAATCCTTTTTCGAAATTATTATTGTTGAATTCTAAGTTATAACAAAATATTCTTTTTGACATTTTGGATTTACATGATAATATTGGGTTTCTTAGGTTTGGTTTGGTTTGGAGCGCTACGGTCTACTGTTTTACACACGAGGGCTAATGAGACTGGGACCTACTGCTTAAAGACGATTCCGAACGGCTACAAACATCCATGCCACAGTGGGATTCGAACCCACGAACTCCGGTACCGACGATCAGCGCTCTAACCAATCGGCCAGAATTCGGCCAGGTTTCTTAAAATCAAACCTTATTTTCTTAACATGATCTTTCATCCTACTTCACGGGTACAAGCGTGAACTGTATACATGCGTGAACTATAGGTTTATATGATGTAAATACTTATAATTCTATTTACGAAATGTGTATTTTCCTATTTACTTCTCGATATAAGATTAAAGTCTCCATCTAATTTAAAATATAATGTTGATGAATTTGAGAAAATATATTTAGGTTTAAATTTTTATTTAATTTAGTTTGAAAACTATTAATTGAAATATACACCAAACCCATTCTAGGTGAAATTTCCGTATTAGAGTACATAAATACAATTCATGTTTTTCTGACAATCAAACCTTATTTTCTTAACATGATCTTTCATCCTGTTTCACGAGTACAAGCCGATCACTTAAGTGAACTATAGGTTTATAGGATGTAAATATTTATAATTCTATTTACGAAATGTGTATTTTCCTACTCACTTCTCGGTATCAATTTAAAATCTCCATCTAATTTAAAATATAATGTTGATGAGTTTGAGAAAATATATTTACGTTTAAGTTTTTATTTAATTTAGTTCGAAAACTATTAATTGTAATATACACCGAACCCATTGTAAGCGAAATTTCCGTATTAGAATACACAAAATTCATGTTTTTTTTTACTTTAATGTTTAACCGTGTAATTTTTGTTGTACAGAATGCCATGCACAGTTTTCCACGTCATGAATGGTTATATATGAAGACATCAATTGTGACCCGAAAAATCACCTCAACTCCTCTCTGATCTTTCTTTCTCTCCATTTGTGGCCGGTCCCGACTTTCCTCATTCTTATTCCTTTCAGGTAGACGCCGCGTCATAATGAACCAACCCTTACATGCCCTGTTATAAAAAAAGGTTCATGTTTGAATCGGATCTCCCATTACTCCCTCTCATTCTCCTTGAAGTTCGGAACGCTGACCCCTTTGCATGACCCCCCAAAATGTTCGATTCGAACAGCGCACCTCGACCCCCCCTCCAGGAATCTTCGCCGGGAGCACGCCTATTCGCTGTTTTCGCAAGACATTTGGAATGCTAGCATCATGATGGTCCCCACGGTGATCCTCGTGCACATTCGGGTGTAATTCTGCTTCGGGAGTAATTAGGGTAATTGGGTGTCGGAGTAATTGATGAACTCCGTGGGAGTTTCGAGCTTTGTTAATTCTGATGACGTGGCAGCTCATGAACTCTGCTTCGAAATGGATGTCCCGAGTGTGTGGACAAGTATATTGAACCCCGTTTTGTTATGCAGTCGAGGAGGAAAAGTTCGGTTATTACCGAATCGCGATTATGGTCCTCCGCTTTGTTTTATTGTGTTTTTTCCCGACGCGACACGATCAGTTTGAGGACTTTTCGGGCCGGCAGCACATTATTATTGGTGGCTTTAGCGTTAGCCTCTTGGAAATTGATCGGGAGTAGAGATAACAAGGAGCGATATGTTACGAAAAAGTTAACTAAGTAAAGTATCATTGCTAGGTTGCAGGTAGACTGTTTATCATTTAAGTTCGAGAGGGGATCGTCGTTTCGAGTAATGAAACCGCTGTGCTTTTAAACACATCAAAAGTATTAGAAGTTCAAAAAGAAATATGCTATTTTAGTTATTTATATTTTTATGTTGTCATACATAAAATTTTTCTCCCATAAGTGACTTAAAAATTGAAATGAATGCCAACGAAATTTAAGTTAGTTTATTAAAAAAGCGCATTTTCCTTTAATTGTGCTAGACGTGTTTATATACTTAAACACACGACAAAACGGCAATAAATAAGTATTATTAAATACGATTTGCATATAAGATTTATTTGTGGGTGTATCTTCGTATACAATACATCGTACATCCATACATTCGTACATCCATAAATAAACTAACTTACTCATTATTGGAATGATTTTTCACTTCTTTGGGACACAACGCTTCTTGTTATCTCATGTTAGTTTCTAAAATCAAATATATATTTACTCACTCACTTACATGTACACACACATTATATGCATATATATGCGTATGCACTTATATATAGACACACGTGTTCCTGTGTATGTGTGTATGTAATATATATATATATATAATATAATATATATATATATATATATATATATATACATATATATATATACATACACACACACACACACACACACACCACATATATATATATATATATATATATATATATATATATATATATATATATATATATATATATATATATATATGAGATGTTGTCCCAAGTGTTAAGGGCCTTTAACTTATAACTTCATGTTAGCTGACCCCACAGTTTGTCCTGTCATGAAATTGGAACCCGTCCTCCAACGTTCTACCAATAAACGTCTTTGACTAAAAACGGTGTCATTTTCATGGGCCATGACTGTAACCACCCATCGTGAAGTCCGTCTTATTACCTATATGTATGTGTATATATATATATACAGGCTTGCAATTCCGTCACTTTTCTCACCTTTAGTCACTTTTTTTACAATTGATCACTTTTAGTCACTTTTTTCATGGTGTATCACAGCAAAAGTCTGTTGTTGAAAAAAGAAAATCTGAATTAATAACAAAATATTTTAATAAAAGACCAAAAATGTGATGCTCTAATCTTATTTTTCTTATTAAAATGTAATTAGTCATATGGTTTCCAGAATTTAGTGATTTTAAAAAGTCGTAAAGAAGTTCCTGAAATCTACATTTGTACTGAAATGTACATTAAAGTAATTTACGTCAAAGCACACATTTCTCTTTTTCTTTTTCTTCACAATTTTTGTTTAGATACTCTAATCTAGCTATGTACATATTTCAAAACCTCATTAATATATGCAGAAAATTGTGATTATAAAATTAATGTATTGTATGTATTCAAATCTAATTTATAGATTTTCTTGAATAAAAAGCAATGTTGAGTTGTGTTAAACAAAATTTTTAACCTTTTTTGTATTTGACGCTAAAATCATGTCTTGCATGAATCATTTGATTTAGAGTTAAAATACGGATAACAATGAACGAACTAATGAATCTATTGTTTCTGTTACAGTACAGATACCATTAGGTATGAAGAAAAAAAGTAAAATAGGAAGTGTTACATTTCGTTGTCATTAGTAGACGGATCTACGCTATTTATCAATATTCCAGTTTTATTTATATGTATCACCCTGTCTATAGTACTTATTTATAAGTAGGTATTATATATGATACATATAAATATAATTATGCATTCATAAAAACACAAATATTCAGACGTGTGTATTCTAACAACACCAAGTAATACGCAATACAGACATATCGATATCATTGCATTTATGTATATGTTATATATATATAATATAATATATATATATATATATACATATATATATATATATATATACACATATATATATACCTATATATATACATATATATATATACTATATGTATATATATATATATATATACACATATGTATGTATGTATATATATATATATACACACATATATATGTATGTATGTGTACATATATATATATATATATATATATATATATATATATATATATATATATATATATATATATATATATATATATATATACGTATGTAATCAGATGGACTTCACTAGGGGTGGTTGCAGTCTTGGCCCATAAATATGACACCGTTTTAGCTAAGATCTTTATTAAGATAACGTTGGGGGACTGGTTCCCACTTCATCATAGGGACAGAACAAACAGGGGGGTCCGCTAGCATGAAATTATATGTAAAGGACCCTTAACACCTGGGTCAACATCTAAATCAAAATCAGTGGTAAAATCTCTAGGAAATTCATTGAAACTGCACTCTGCATAACTCAATTTAGCTTAACAATTAAATAGCAAATGATTGATAATACTTAAATTAATTAATAATTTTAATAATATTCCGCACTATTTAATATAATAGAGAGTCCCTAACGTCATTGTGGGGAAACACATTTTCTCATCCTTATTCCTCTAAACTTAGGTAGTTATCCCTTTAAAAGCTAAAATCCTCAATCATTATGTACTCATTATTTCCTTCACTTGTCCGACATTTTCACATTTTGACACACACACACACACACATATATATATATATGTATGTATGTATATATATGTATATATATATATATATATATATATATGTATGTCTATATATATGTGTGTGTGTGTATATATATATATATATACACACATATATATATATATATATATATATATATATATGGGTGTATATGTATATTTGTATATGTGTGTATAAGTATACATATGTATAAATAAATAAATAAATATATATATATATATATATATATGCATTCATACGATTAAAAGAAAAACAGTAACAGTTAACGATGTGTTTAACCCCTTGCCTGTGGAATATATTTGATAAAAAGTGCGAAAAATGGAAAGAAAATATGTTTAATTTTGTTCGTTATAATCATTAAAATCTTAGAAATAGATTATTTTTGAAAAAAAAATTTAAATGCGATAACTACTATTTTCAATATTTTCACATATGAGGGAAATGTTAATAATTAAGTAATTTTTGCCCAAATTACAGCAAGATAAATCAAATGTCATATTTTTCTAGATAAATATAATAAACTAATACAACAATGTTATTATCTATATCAACTGTCCCATAGCACTCAGATTCCTTTGAATTTCACAAATCTTTTACAGCATCCGAGAAATGGCGCGAAACTGCCGAACTTTTCGCGAGAAAGTATGTCTTGTCTATTAGGAAAATGGCAAATTAAATGTTATACATTGGATGAACCGATTTCGCACTTCTTTTCGATTTCTCTTCGCCAAACTTAGGTCGCGCATTCCAAAATTGGCGCATTTACGTTGCCCGAACTGAGTTCGGAAGTCACTGGCAGGGGGTTAAATAATTACTTGCTAAATAAAAACGACAGTGTTATAAATTGTTTGCAGATACAGATAGTCATGATGTTTTTCGAGTGTGCTACACTAACGAAAATCTATCTGCATCAGGAAAAAACATGTTATGCTAAAATATAAAAAAAAAAATATCCTAAATACTTGCAAACCAGGCAAGCTTAATGCGTAATTTGTATTCCTCTCATAAAAATATCGCTCTTTAATGCCATGTACTACATCTTGGGGTACACAGAAATTTCCGCACCCACTAAACTACTAAACCCTAAAACTTACCAATATAAAAAAAGGCGAAAGGAAAGAAAAATAAAAGATTTATATTTTCTGACCTTGCAAACACAAAGGAAACCAGTTTTCAAATCAGGTATCAACCCAACGGCAAAAAAAAAGTGGGGAGGGAGAATATACGAAAAAAAAAACTATTGTTAAATTCAATTATATCCGCATCTTTTATTGTTGTTTAGTTAATTCTGGTACGGACCGAGCTAAATGGAAACTTAGCCGCGTTCTATTGAGGCACGCACCTGTGGCCGTCACTCAAGGAGAAAGTTGAGAAAGTGTGGGGGTGATTGGGGGGGGAGGGTTGGGAAGTGTGTTAAATTCACGTTTCGTTAGCGGCGGAATTATCATATAGATAGTAACATAAGCGAGTGGAAATTAAAATTCTGCCAGCGTTCGGATAGGCCTTTCTCGTCTGCAAATATAAGCTGAAAGGTATGATGACTGGGAGAAAAGTTCGCCAAGGTCTTGCAAAGAAAAGTCGGTCTGAAAGTATCCACTCCAAATGAAAGATGCAATTCGAATTCTTGTCTGCCCAGTCCAGGGCAGTAAATCAGCTTGGATGTCCATTCTCAATCACTTCTTTCTCAAAATAGGTATGAATAACGGCTGAACAAGGAAAGTAATTAGTAACGCCCCACAACGCATGACCTCCTTTGAAGTTTCGGAAAAGAAGAGAGTTATTGTTTTAAAATACTGGAATTTTGAAATCGCTACATTCTTCATGATCGAGATTCATTAATATTCTTACCATAACTAAAAATAGAAATAAAGATTTGTTTTAAAGCAAAAAATTGAAAATATAAATTTTTATTTAGTTTGCGACTTTTATCTTCACAAAATTATTGAAAAGTTGATAAATTTTACGAATTTTTCTATTTTACTCGATAAGAAAGTAACTGCAATATATGAATAATTTCTCAAATTTTTTTTCTCCCGTAAAATCAGTGTCCATAACTCAGAGACAAGCGTTTTCCATTTTCAAACTATTGCACAAATCCAACATTATTATAAATTAAACTGAATTTATTATAAACATAACTGTTTAATAAATAATACATATCACTCGAGGGATGGGATTTTGACTCGTTGCAGAATATTTTGTGTTTGTGCGTCAACATTATCTTATATTTGAAAATTTGTGAAGTTGATATATGTATCAGAAGGTATATTATTCACTTCATTAAAATCTATGCCCGTTAATATTTCACAGCGTATAATCCTATACATTTAAAGCATTAAACCAACATGTTAAAAACTCTTTAACTGAAAATATAAGCATAGTTTTCCTTTGGATTCTTTTGTAGGGAAAAGCTTTAATAGCTAAGTGTTCTTGGAAAATAATGATAAGAATCATCAACTACTTAAATGTTATCACATTTTATGTAACTCAAATTTACATAAAATTGTAAGAGTTATTTCTTATATCTTGATATTATTTTTTTGGTGGAGAAGGGAGTAAGACAACAACCAGTTAAAGTGAAACTGTTAATATGAAGCAACGAAAAGCAAAGAGATATGATAAAAGTTCCGATTATCCAGAAAATTCTAGAAATTTTTCTTGTACATTTTTTTTTCAAACGAATCTTAAGTGTATGTTTAAATGAGATATATTTCTCTTTTCATTTGCACTAGCTATCTCCAATTTTGCATTTTGCTCAAAGGCAACACCTTTAAGGTAAGAGTGGTGTTACTCTGCCCCGGCCTAAGCCATCCAGAACAACACCTTTAAGGTAAGAGTGGTAAAACCATGCCTCGGCCTTAGCCATCCAGTTCAAAACCTTTAAGGTAAGAGTGGTAAAACCCTGCCCCGGCCTTAGCCATCCAGCTCAAAACCTTTAAGGTAAAGGCAACAAACATCTTTTGTTTCGGGGTCTCTTATATGTAAAATTGTTATGTTAAATGTAGCATTACTGGAACTTCAAGTGACGGGAGCCCCTTTTGAAATTTTTATCGCTTAAAATCAAACTAAGCATCTACTAGTTTCTAAAGAATTGAAGATTTTCCATGAGTCCTATAAGCGTATGAGGGAATGAATAGATATACGATAGGTGTAAACATATGGTGCCCAATGACTAGAATAGGCCCGTCATCAAACATTTTGTAGCCCATGGTGAAGTTCTTGAAATTTATAAGAGAATCAAATTCTGTAATATATCAAATATTTGTATACATAAAGCTATTTTTAATTGTTTTTTAGTAATGGCTAATTTTTTAACTATTTCCCTCAAAGTTTTACGGTAACAACAAGTTTCATTATAAGGCTTAAAAAAGATAGCTTATGAACAAAAATTACCACTTGAACTTAAAAAGATTGCGCCAGAAAGATCTTTAATAATCTTTAATGAAATGTAATTAGTTTTTTCCTAATATCTCGCTCATCTTTAATACTATAATATATCTTACCATTTGTTTCTTAATTATCACATTAATATGTCAATGTCTGTATATCGTTATGGAAAGGAAGTATTCATAAGATAAAGAAAAAATAATCGAATCGCTTCTCGTTACGTTTTTTCCCACAACGCATCTGAAGTTTGAGCAATCAGTAACGAAAATGCGATACTGAGTTCTTATTATGATAAACATGATAAAATAGTGATATTATTTAACTTGGCGTTTAAAAGCTATGTTTAACTAATTAAATAACAACAGAATATCGTTGGAATAAAACAGATCCATTTCGGGTATCTAATCAAACTGGTTATTTTTTTAAGCATCTCAGATATGACGATTACACCCAGTTCTGATGCGAAATAAATATTTTAATTACACATTACACTAATGAATGTTAGTAATTAGTATTGCCTGATAGCTTACCACATGTTTGTTCTGCATCATTAATTAACATATTACCCGTCCAATAAGCATTCGATCTCTCGTTTCTCCCAAGAAAAGTATCTTCTTCATAAAAATTAATTAGAACCGTTTTTACGCACTGCTAATTAGAATTATAATTAACAAAAAGCGTATACGCAAATATCCTAAAACTTGGTGCCAAAAAAAAATATTAATTAAAGCTTGCAAAAAAGAGACAGGAAGTACAGAACGTCAATGTTTTTCAGCGGAGATGGAACAATGTTGAACGTCATTACTCAGAATCTGTTGGAGATAGAGAGAGAAAAAAAATCACAGCAAACTCAGAGACGTGCAGTAACCAATCAAAATATCTGACAGGAGGGTAATTTTATTATTTTAAGTATTCATTGAGTACAGAGGGGACCGTGCGCTGATTGACGCTTGTTATTGAAGGCAAACCGGTCCGAAGCCTCCGTTTTTGATGAAGTTGGCTGTCATTAACGAAGACCTTGTAAATCTCCTTGTATATGGGCATCTGAAGACCATCCACACACACACAAAAAAAAAAATGAAGTATTTTCAATAGTTCAACATGTCACAGTGACGGAAATGCTGAGATTCAGGTATTATATCGTGAGTGCCGGAGTTCATAAATTTTTTCGGGGCTACTTCTTTTCTCTTCGATCTTGAATAGTCATTTGCCCGAGAGAAACCGGTTTATCGGCAGCAGATTAAATTTCGTGTTAATTGATAGGCTAATTTTTGAATTACGGTTACTAGTTTCTTCTCTCTCCCCCTTCTTTTTCTTCCCGTTTTGATGATGGGGAAATACGCGCCGAGGCACGAAATCGTGTCCCAAGACAGGAAAAATACTGTCGTTTCACATCCGGAAGCACGTTTATTTCTCGGGTTTGAGGATGGGGAAAGAATCCACAGACAAAATACGATTGCAGACGTAATTGCTCGAAAATGTCGCTCGAAGAAAAATGCTGGCAATCATTATAGTTTTTAAAAACCAACTAAATGCCGTAACCTATTTAACATATTCGGTTGTGGTCAACTTCTAATTATCTCAGAATTTGCCCTGTCTTTTAAAACTCTTTCATTAAGGAAATTTTTTTTTTTTTTTTTTTTTTTTTTTTTTTTTTTTTTTTTTTTTTTTTTTTTTGTAGGGCCCTTCATACCAGGGTTGTATCGGTTTTAACTATGGGGGTTTAAACCAGTGGTTTTAACCGGTTTAAACCGTCCTGGTCAATATCAATTTTAACCAGTTTTGATTACTGAAATTCACTTTTCAATATATTTAATACTAATCGAACATAGGTTATGATAAAGGCACGTTACATTTGTTAAAAATGTCATAATGTAAATAACACCAACAAAAAACAAATATAACATAACATCAAGATAAAAATAAAATGTTTTACTTATTTTTTTAATAGAAGCTGTTTTATATGTAATTTATGGTGAATTGATGAAAAACAGTAACAAGTTATAAATTAATAACAATTTTAATTAAAAATGTTATGTTATTTGTTCTAATTTTAAAATTTACGCTTTTAACTATAACTTATGTTTTTAACATCAATTCCTGTTTTATGTTTTTAACTGTAACTCATGTTTTATTT
>CM063504.1:103126373-103171373 GCA_032207245.1 Pardosa pseudoannulata
AGAAACACTCATCAGGGACATGCTACTAAGTGGTAGTTCTTTCAATTGGCCCTACATGCCACTACAGTGACACCTAGTACACGGACTGTGATGACACGGAAGATCGTCTTTCAGAAGCGTTGAGCGCCACAGAAGCTTCACCGAGTCCAGTCAAATGACTGTTCGATATTTCAAGACCGTCAGCTGTTCCACGAATCCTGCGTACTTTGTCATATGATGTTCAGTCTCTTACATGTTCAGTTTCCTATTTATGCAATATGAAATAAAAAAAATGTCATTTGGACATAATTGCTTAAGGTCTCGGACGGATCCAAAATTATGATTGTTTTGAGTTTAATGTGCTAGGCCAAGCCTTGGGGGTCTTCTGCTTGGTCCATGCTTCTAAATTACGAGGACTCACTCGAAGTCGAATCTTTCGAGGCAATGGCACCATCTTTCCACGAGAAGTCACATGGCTTCTAAACGACCAGGACACCAACTAACCAACCATTGAATTTAATATTCTGCTGTAATTTCGGTAAAGCTTGTAAAGGAAACAGTGGACTTTTAAAATTAATTTATTTTGTCTTTCACCTATCTGCGTGAAAATGCATGTTATTAGCGATATATATATATATATATATATATATATATATATATATATATATATATATATATATATATATATATATATATATATATATATATATATATCCTCAGGCTGGGCAAGGTTATCTCAGCTTTCATTCATTCTGTGGGTAGACAAATTATTTGAAATACGTTAATCTTAAATAACTTTTATTTTGTGTTCTACAAGACAAATTGTCGGTAAATTTTGTAGGTATATAGTGGTTAGAAATGCACTTGGAGTGTTTCAAATGCTTATTAAAATTCGAAAATGTTTATTTTTAAAAGGGCGTAACGTAATCATTAGTAAAACCGAAATACTTGTTGTGGTAATAATTAAATTATCTATAATGTGATCATATTTAACACTAGATTGCCCGAGATTTCTTGTATACCTATATTGCCCAAAAACAGTCAAAATGACTGCATTGTGAAAAAATAACAAATATGTAAAGAAATTTGTTTAAAATTAGTTTTTAATATTATATAATAAAGGACGGCGGAAGTAACTACAATTATTCTTAAACCCATTTATATGTTATAGAAAAAGTCACCAAATTCTAAGAAATTGTGTCATCATATTTCATAATTGTTTATCTAATTGAAATTTAAAAACAGTCAAAATGACTGCCTTGGGCAGTCTAGTGTTAAAGACCCTCTTTAATTCTTATATCTAGATATATTTTACAATGAATTAGAAGTATGAAACTTTCAGGTAAACTTTGCCCAGTCAAACGTCCACTGTAACCTTAGACAAACTGAATAATATAAAACATATGCAATTAGATTTGTGATTAATTAAAATGCAGCCTACAAAGATGGTTTAACGATTAGAATGAGGGAAATCGTATGTACGCAATTTTAATGTTTAAATTTTTTAAATTTGCTTCCTTGACAAGATTAATTTGTGCACGTGGGTCTTACCATACACATTTTATTGGATATTGTAAAACTGCATTTTCCAAATTCATTCATCAGATCTTCGAAAAATATGAAATTCGTATTTGCTGAATATTTGACATTCAGTTAAATTATAATTACAAATTGGAAAAAAATTTAGATTGCCTCAAGATACAAAACACATCTTTCAGTTGCAAAACTTTTATTAGGCAGTTATGTCTATTTGTTCCCTTCTTACAATCATAAACCCAGATATTTACCCTCCCCCTTCTAAGTGTTTAAAAGTTTAAAGTTTTTCTGGGATTCGTTAAAGAGACCCAAGAAAATCTGTAATTCTATAGGAAAAACAATTTTTTAACTTTTTTATTTCATATTGAAATAGTGTTTCAGGGAGGTAAAACTAAAGGTTGTGTGAAATATCGAACAATATATTAACAGAAAATAAGCCATCTCAAACAATATCATACAGTAAACGGTAATAAATTATTAAAGAGAAAAATTCCGCAAAAAAAAAAAGAGAAAAAAATAACCCCTGAATTTCTTTAGATCCTTTCTAAGCCCTATATATTAATTTTTTCTTTTAAAAATATATCATTTATTGCTTTTTTTAATCAATTTTCTGTAATTTGTTGACAAAATAATTTGATTTACAATTATGAAAAATATAAGTGTCTTTGGACACGAAAACTTATAGGCTCATTTTCTGTTAATATAATTTATAGGCAGAAAAATTTTAAGAGAGAATAAGCTATTGATCGTGCCAACGGTGAAATGACGTTTTGTATAATTATGAGAACTAGGGTGAATTATATAATTTTTTTTACTTAAAAATATTGAAGTGAAAAATATTTAAGTTATAATGTTACTTTATAATTATTGTTTATTTGATGGTAAAATGAAAGCAAGAAAAATTACATTTACCATAAAGTTGTTGAAGAGGTACAGAAGATTTTCCAAGAAGTGTTTATGAAGCAAAGATAGTGAAATCTGTTCGAAGTTTATAATGTGAATTTAGGATATTGTATAACTATTATTAATTCTGAAACTGAGTTGAATATTTTTGAAATTTTTTTCCTTAGATTTGTAGAATTATATGCTCAAAGGATAAAAGGCTTTAATTATTTTTTTTTTCTATTTTTTATTTGTAATAATTTCTTTTCTTTCGTGTATAACTAGAGACTATGTTTTGAAATATCGAGTATTCAGAGAATGTTGTTTTTAATTGTACTTATGCTCTTATACACAACACAGTCATGAAAAATTGTTTAAAAGATCAACGACAGAACTCCTAATCAACTTCTATATCCTCAACTAATAGCAGGGCCTTAGCTAGGATTTCCATTCGAAGGGTAGGGGGTCAAACTAGATTAAGGCCCCTTACCAAACCCCATTAAATATTTGACTATTTTTTAATTAAAAAAATCCAAAATATATTACAGAATTATATAAATTTGATAATAATAATATAATATTTATTGTAAAATTATTATAATATATATTTTTTATAATATATATAAAATATATATATATAAAGATATATATATATAGTATATATATATGTAAATAATATAAATATATAATAAATATATATATATATATATATATATGTATATATATATATATATATATATATATATATATATATATTATATATATATATATATATATATATATAATATTATATATGTATATATATATATATATATATATATATATATATGTATGTATATATATGTATATATATATATAATATATATATATATATATGTGTGTGTGTGTATATATGTATATATATATATATATATATATATATATGTGTGTATATATATATATATGTATATATATATATATATATATATATATATATATGAATATATATATGTGTATATATATATATATATATATATATATATATGTATGTGTAATCTCCATGCATAATCTTACGTAACATGTTTTAGTAAATACTTGAACCCACGTAGCACTAAAATATTAAAATATAAAAAAGTAAGTAAACATTTAAAACAGAAGTTTTTGTTTAAAAATTAAGTTTTGATGAAGTATGGAATTAAAAAAAATTATATTTATTAATAATCTACTTTTATTTCTTTATTAAAATGTAACAGAGAAAGCTCCATATCCAGAACTGCTTGAATAAGTCGACCCCCTTCCTCTAGCTACAGCCCTGATTAACTAAGAGTTTTTATAGGTGAAAATTATATAAAAATTTTGAATCGGAAGTTTAATCTGTCTCAGGTTTTTCAATGATGTATATGATATTTGTCAATGAAAATATGTCGGAAGCTCAAAAATGAAAAAGTAGAAAGACAACGTTTAACGAGAACACTGCATGAATGAAAAATTCGTGCTAAGAAATTCCGAATTTAATTCACCGTTGGATTGGAATGATTGTCAGGGTACCCATGCAAGGCTGTAGTCCCAAAGACTTTGCAAGTCTCTCGACCCTTATGTGCTCTCAGCCAGTTTTTGTACGTAATGTAAATATTTCAGATGTAGCTATAAGTTTTCAAATTGCCGACGTCGACCTGTGACTAATTAATTACTTTCTGGAACGTTCCTGGTACAAATGAACATCAATTTTAAACCTGCTTCATCTACATTGCCGAAGCTACGAATACTTAAACTGGTACATTTAAAAGAAATAAATTTTTTTAAATCATTGGATCATTTTTCATTTAAAATTTCATTACTAATTTGGTTTTTGGAAATAAAATTTTTAAATTATAGTTTCAGGTTATAAAACCCTATATTACGTACCAAATATTTAATGGTTTCTTTTATTTGATTTAAATCAGGCTGGAATAAAATAAGACTTGACGAGCTGCATTAGAAATGTATTTTTAATGGACTGCTCTGCCGTATATATATATATATATATATATATATATATATATATATATATATATATATATATATATATATATATATATATATATATATATATATATATATATATATATATATATATATATATATATATATATATATATATATATATATATATATATATATATATATATATATATATATATATATATAAATTATAATCAGTAAGTCAAATTAATATTAGTATTTGTAAATTTAAATGAGGCATTTTTTTAAAATATAAATTTCACCAAATCAACTCAAAAATTTACTGACGCGCTACTTTTGGTTAGAATTGGCGTCAGCAACCTTTCAAATATAGCCTAATTTTAGAACCATCAAATTTAGAATTCGAAATTTCTTAGACTGCTAACCTAATTTTTGAAGTTTCGTCTTAATTCTACCGCACAAACTTATTTTATTTTACATTTAGTAATACAATTTAAACAAAGTTTATTTTTTATTTAAAATTGTAAGTCACCTCAGCGATTTTAATAAAATTTTTATTAAAATCACTGAGCATATACCAAATTTAATTTTATTATATTACCCTTATCTAATTTTATTAGATTTTATACTTGTATCTATCTGTGAACTATTAAAATAGTCTCACTGATCATTGGTTGTTGACCGCGATTTTAGATTTTTACAGTTAATTTTTTCAATGGGACGACTAAGACAGCAAATTTTAGATGCTTTTATCTGGATCTATTATCTTTGCGTAAACTGGTAAAATTAATCAGTTAAGGAATGACTTTTCATTAAAGAGAAAGTTTAGAAATAAAAAATCTTCTAATTTGAGAGCTATCGGACAAAGGAAATAATAAACCAATAAAAAGTGAATTCGTTTACGGTAAAACGCTTAAGATTACAATGTTAGAAAGTTTTATTTGGGTTATAAAAGACTAAGTAACAATTTATATAGGATGAAAAGTGTTTGACGTTGCTAAATTTATTATATGACATGTTAGACAAATACGTACCTCTGCTTAATATGTAGAAAAGTTAATTTACCAAAAATTTTTATTCCGTAATTCAAAATGAATTTTAATTAATTTAGAAAGTACTGAATAGTGTTGTAAATGTGTAACAAATTTTTGAAAAATTTTACGAATGATTACTTGAAATTTAATATTTTATTTTTAGAGTAGTTTTTAAATCTCATTTCTTTTACACATATCGGAAAAACTTTTTCAAAAGTTGAGTTTTCAAATACAAAATAGTACTGCTGCGCCATCTATTGACCATATTTGAAAACAGCAATCCTGCACAGAGAGAAATATTAGGAGAAAAAATGAATGATTCTCCTGATGATACTTAAACTATATTGTATTGATTGATATGAAACACCGATTTTACTTAGTTTTTTCACCTTAAAATATCTGTGTAACCTATCATAAATAACTTTGTACCAGGAACGAAGTGTAGAAATTAGATAACGCTGCAATCAACTTAAAAAGTCACATTTCCGTCGGTTTCCTCACTAAATATAAATATATAAATATATGAAAAGTGAGCCGTGCATTTATATAAATATTTCATTTTGTTCATCAAACAAATAGAAGTTCACAAATGGTTGGGTAATAGAAAAAACTTTATATTTCGTTTGTATTTAAACTTCAATTTAAAAAAAACAAAAATCAAAATGGTTTACAGTCAAAAATTAAGTTATTCACTTGTTAGTTTTGCACATAAATGATTTAAGCAGTTATTATGATCTTTTCCCATCTTCTTCCTAAATTCAGAGTTCTTATTTTTAAAGTCTCAAACGTTTGTGAACGTCTATTTCAGAATCCATGTTCTGTACAAATGTCACTCGCCATAGTATAAATAACGTGTTCTGTAAAATCACGGATCACCGGTGATTTATTTCGTGAATTTCTTCCAATCACCTGTTTATTACAAGCCTCTTTGTTTATTGTTGTAAATATAGCATTATGATTTTTACTGTTTTTATACACAAATGTGTGATTGTTTTCGTCTTTTGTTAAATTGTTATCTATTATTTGTTTTTTTATTTTTACATTCACAGTGATTCTAAAGTTACCGAATATTACAAAGAAAAAAAAAAGAATATTATCTTGGGTAATACAATGCACAGATGTTAAACGTGATTGGAGGAAGGAAATATGCCTTAAGAAACTTATGCATTTATTATAAGAAGACTAATGACTTTAATTGTATAACTGTATATTTAATTTTTTATAATTGGTATCGCAATGCATCTATTGATTGTGGATGCTTATAGTTATGTTTTAATTACGGGAACATTAGTTTCCTTACAACACATAGGTAAATAGATAATTCAGAAATCTTTTTCAAACATTTAGAAATAAATATTATTATTATTATTGTTATTACAATTTTGCTTTTAGTTTTTGCAAAGAGATATCTATACTGTGAAAAGTCCTTTATATGATACTTATACGAAATATTCAATTATACGAATAACTTCCAGCATTCCTATGTAATAAATTATTCAGTTGTACGAATATTTAGTTATGCGAAACTTTCACCTATACGAATGAATATTTAATTCCGTGCGTAAATTTTAATCAGTTACACGAATAGATCTTTTTTTTTTTTAAATTAGTATGCCTCCTTATAATTTTCTTTTTTATTACGTAATTTTGTATTGTTCTTTAGAAAGTGGAGAGAATTAATAATTGGTGTTTTTTATTTCTCTTCATCTTCAATAATATTTTAGTACGAATATTTAGTTATGCGAAACTTTCACCTATGCGAAGGAATGTTTAATCCCGTACGTAAATTTTATTCAGTTACACGAATAGATATTTTTTTTAAATTAGTATGTCTCCTTGTAATGTTCTTTTTTTATTGCGAAATTTTGTATTGTTCTTTAGAAAGTGGAGATAATTATTAATTGGTGTTTTTTATTTTTCTTCATTTTCAATATTTTAGTACGAATATTTAGTTATGCGAAACTTTCACCTATACGAAGGAATGTTTAATCCCGTACGTAAATTTTATTCAGTTACACGAATAGATCTTTTTTTTTTAAATTAGTATGTCTCCTAATAATTTTATTTTTTATTACGAAATTTTGTATTGTTCTTTAGAAATTGGAGATAATTATTAATTGGTGTTTTTTATTTTTCTTCATTTTCAATATTTTAGTACGAATTTTTAGTTATGCGAAACTTTTACCTATACGAAGGAATGTTTAATTCCATACGTAAATTTAATTCACTTACACGAATAGATCTTCTTTTTTTTTTAAAATTAGTATGTCTCCTTATAATTTTCTTTTTTATTACGAAATTTTGTATTGTTCTTTAGAAAGTGGAGAGAATTATTAATTGGTGTTTTTTATTTCTCTTCATCTTCATTAATATTTTAGTACGAATATTTAGTTATGCAAGACTTTCCCCTATACGAAGGAATGTTTAATCCCGTAATTAAATTTTATTCAGTTACACGAATAGATTATATTTTTAATTAATATCTGTCTCCTTATAATTTTCTTTTTTATTACGAATTTTTTTTATTGTTCTTCAAAAAGTGGAGATAATTATTAATTGGATGTTATATTTCTCTTAATCTTTAATAATATTTTAGTTTAAGAGTGTTTTATAAAAGTATTCGTTGTAATGCATTTATGTGTGTGATTAACGAATACACAAATTGGTGTATTTAATGTAGACGGCAAAATTTTTGTTTTTATGATTTAGGATATTGATATAAATATTAATTTTACATTTTAGTTACTTTTTTATTATAAAATAACCACTAAAAGAACTTTGTATTTTCATTATTTCATAGACGGAAACAGCTATTGTTTATATAATTAGTTATTTTACTGACTAAAACATTGGAACGTGTTATAAAACAAAATTTTGTCTATTATGATCATATAATAAGTTTTATTTTAAATGAAATAAATTAGGAAATATTTTAAATTTTAATAAGAAGCGATAATATTAAATATTTCTTTGCAATAATCCCACATCATCGATATGGTTGTTATATCTAAAATATTGCATAAGTATGAAGGCATATTTCTTTCTCTGTGAAAATATATTGCTAAAACAAAAGCTTGTATGCCAATAGACGCAGGATCTGTTATTTGTCAAAAACAGAAAAGGTGCTAATAATGAATATTTTAATGTTTTATCTGTGATTTTATTCGCATAAAGTGTTAATGAGAGAAACTGTTAATAAACAATTCTGTTGAATTTTATGCTACTTCTCTATTTATTTGGAATAAACAAAAAATGGTGTGAAAAGCCAGTGTACGTATGTGTGCGGTCGAGATGCAATACTATGTATTTAAGCATCAATTATTTATGCATTTCTATGATTCCATGTAGAGTATCAGATATTCCTGCTCATTTTGTACATTGTTTATACTGACATTGTTTTATAGATGTGAAAGCTTTTCTTCGAATTTTTCCCCCAGGCTTGTACAAACAGGTGTTATGTGAATATCAAGAAAGAAAAATAAAGAAAAAAAAGTATTGTTGACATTAAATTCAGTCTGTTTTCATTCCGAGTTAAACACACTTGACATGCAGTATTAAAAATATTGTTTGGAGTTAAAATAAGATATTACAAAAGGCACATTCCGAGAAAGAGTACAGAATACTGAAATCTGAAGAGTTATTACTTTAAATTTTACACTCACACCTTTTTCTTTTAACCATAGGTTCCCAACGACAGCTGCTTTGTATTTCTTTAAGATTTTAAACTCTAAAGCAGTGGGTTTCAATTTTTTTATTTCTTGGATTCCTTTTCTTACCACATACATAACAGCTGAACCCCTAAATAAAAATTACTCAAGGAGAAACTAGACCTAAACATAAGATTGTGAATAGACATAAACACATAAACTAAACAATATAAAGCAGAGTGTGAATAATACACAGAAAAGGCGATGTGACAGCAAGAATTTTTTAATGAAATGATGAAAGTAAAAGGAAACATCAATGAAAAATATCATTGGGAGGAATGACTTTATTTTTTGACTTTCACAAAATTCTTTAAAGTTTAGTTGTACTGAAGAGAGTTTTATTCTTATATCATGATTCTCTGCTTCCACATATCTCACTGTTTAGTTTCCGTTTAGGCGTTTGCAGGAAAGCCAATTTCATAAATTTAGGTTGTTGCAAATGGCAACAGCACAGACAGACCTTTTCTGATTTTGATGGATATTCTCTTTTGAAATGGCACCAGCATTCTGACATTGACACTGTTTTATAGAAGGTGTATTGTTTAGGACAAATAAATTTTTATCCGATTATTATTCTTTTAACTTTAGCGTTTTTCATGAGGGAAAATATTGGCCCATAGAAGCTTTGAGAAAATCAAGATATTGGGTAGCAAACTCATCATATTCCATATTTCCTACCGAGTTTAACCCTTTAAAGCTCACCAACATAAATTCTTTAGAATCTAATAAAATTAGTTTATAAATATTATCAATCAATCTTATAATTGTAAAATATATGAAATTTTTTTCCATTCTTTAGAGGTGTTTGTGTTAGAGGATACTTAGGATTTTGAGGTTTGGTTTGGTTTGGAGTGCTACGGTCTACTTTTTGCAACACGAGGGCTAATGAGACCGGGACCTACAGCTTAAAGCCGATTCCGAACGGCTACAAACATCCATGCCTCAGTGGGATTCGAACCCACGAACTCCGGTTCCGAAGGTCAGCACCCTAACCAATCGGCCATCGTTCGGCTAATTTTGAGGAGTGGTTTAACTGACAAATCTACTCCCTTGTACAGCTTGAACATGATACTTTTTTAAATTTTAATTATATTGCCAGAAGAAAATTTAAATATCCTTAAAATATTATAATAAATAAATAGCTTAACAATTTATAAGTGTGTTTTGGATACATATTTTTATTTGGAGTCATAGAGATAAAAATGGAATTACTGACTTTTTTTAGGTTTATCAAATTTAAATACATATATTTTCATATGGAAAAATGAATTAAATGTAGTGGTACTATCTGTTGCCAGTTTAAAATGTTAAAAACTTAAAAAAAAAAAACGAAAAAAATTAATATATCTCCATAAAAGTAGAGAAAAAAGATATTTAACAAATGGTTTCGCTGCGGAACCACTGCCCACTAAAGGGTTAAGAGCTCTCAGAACCGTGAATCGTAAGGATACCATAGCTTTGTTACTATTTTTCGAATTTTCATAACTTTTTTATTTCACACTTAAATCTAATTTTTTTTAAATTAGAAATCTGTTATTATGCTATATATATCTTTAATATACCCTAAATACTTATAAAAATAATAAAATATATATATTAAACAGATATATAGATTTATTTATAACTTTCTTTTTCGTTAAAATTAGTCTCATTAGCACGCATGTTTATAAGAAATATTTTGCATACAAATATTAAACATTAAGTTTTTAGTGAAGAAAATGCTTCTAAAATTGATTCTTAGTAAAAAATAAACCCCCATAAACTTAAGCATATTTTATATTTTTAAAACATATTTACAGTTTTACCCCTTTTAGGGGATAATTTTGACATGTACTTACACATCTCTAAAACAAAATATATTACTTTCAAAGCAATAATTTTAGTTCCACTACAAGAAAAAATCCTTATATTGAAATAGGGATAATTTTGTGTAAAAATGTTAAATTGGTTTGAGATTCTTGCACACAACATTAAAAATTTACATTCTGAGAAAAAACAACTTAAAGGAATAAGTAATAAATGCCAAATCTACTGCCAACCTGAGAAATCTCAAAAGTGTCTTTTATATTGTTAATCATAATTTTTAAAGTAAGCGGAATTTTTTATGCCTCTCCTTTAAAAAAATGCCTAGAAAATCTCAATCTATAACATTTAAAAATTTTTTAATTGAAAATTTTGAAGGTTTAACCCCTTAACGTGCACTCTGGAGTTAACTCGGGCTCGTTAAACTGTAAAAACTGTGCACACTCGAGATAATTCGAGTGGCGTTGTACTTTTTTAGATATTGCGTTGTGTGTTGTGCTAAAAGAGATAGCAAAGGAAAAATGAAAAGAAAAGAGAGTAGTTACATGTGTAGTAGTTACCATGTTGGTCTTTGTGCTGCACCTTGTTTCGAAATATACCACACAAAAGAAAATTTTGATTAATTTTATAAATTCTAGTATTGTTACTATTTATATTTTAAAAGCATAAATAAGTATTTTTTCTGATAATAAAGTTTATTCTGAAATGGGAATTCGAAAAGAAAGATTCGATGTTCTAGTAATATTACAATATTCGAATATTTTCTGCAATGTTATCAAAATCCAAAATTGCAATAAAAATTTTGATTATTTTTGTATTTTTGCAATTATTATTATTTTATTTTTTATTTATTTTTTATTTTTTTTTGGCAAGACAACGTTCTAAATTGTGTTTTCGGCCATTGTCTTTTTTTTTTCTTCCCAAGCCTGTTTAAAAAAACTGTGCATTAAGGGGTTAAGGGTGTTTTAGACCATTAAAGAGAAATGTTTTTATTGCTAGAAAACTGTCAAGCTTGCGCAAACCTAGGATTCCGTAGAACACACTTTGAGAACTCTGTTGTGAAGCATAAATTGCCAATCGGGGCGGCCACGATCTAGTTTCTGAATGCTGAAATTCGATGCTAATCTTTTTACACTCCCGGGTTTAAAACTGATATTATGTTTTTAAAACTGGAAGACCTGGTCAAAATGTGCCTTCATCGTGTGCAGCTTAGTGCAAACGTTACGCACAGAAGAAGAAACGAAATATTACGAAATCGAATATGATACACTGCAAAATAGATCTCAAAATATAATAAAAAGACTCAACCCAAACCACTATTTTTCATACCTTCAAAAGAAAATCGTCTAAACATTCATTAATTATAGTAGGAACCTCCTTATATTACTTATGGGAAAAAAACTAAAATGAAGCTGAATGATTAGAAATTAAAGTAGTTGGTTTTAACTATATTATTAATATGTACTCTTGTTATAGATTGACTGATACATTAACGTAATTACAGACGACAAAATTTAATTTTAACAGAGAGAGGTAAAGGACGACCCGTCAGTATAATTTTGCAACGGTATTCAAGAAACTTATAATTGGAATAATTACTGGATATATTATAGTATATATATTATTCAATGGATTTACAGATTATTATTACAACTATCTATGCACATTTATTAATTTTTACTGTTCTATTCTTAATTTATGAATAATGATAAAATCTTTAACGATGTCGTTTTAAGTTTTCACCTCAATTGCCCATTAAAAAAATACATTGCATTAACAGACAGAAACAGTGTTTTAGCATAAACTTCTAATGTTACCCGTAGTTTCTTTTGTTAGCCAAACTGTCTGCAACATAGATCAGAACAGACTCGTTTTCGAAGCCAACCACACAATGTTTATAGCTATTAAAGCCTAGATAACGAGAGAAATCTGCATATCAACTAGTGGACTAAATATCATCATCAGAACGAGGATAACTTTTATTTAAAAAAAAAAAAAAAAAAAAAAAAAAAAAAAAAAAAAAAAAAATTACAGCTAAATCTTCAATCTCGATTCGTAAACATAAAAAAAAATTCTAGATACTTTAAAATTAAGATATAAAAATTTTTCCAAGCCATATACTTTAATCTATGAAAAAAAAAACTAAAATATTCTGTAACTTATTAAAACTTAATCATATCATTAATATGGTGTAACTAAGTATATAAAACCAAAATTTTGAAAAAATATTTAATTTTTTATGTAATTGGCTGTCCTATAAATAGGACAACGGTCCATTACACTACTAAAACTTAACAAATATCACTTACATTGCATTAGGCTGATTCATAGGGGAAAAATGTCTGAAACAATCAAAGCAAAGTCCAACATTACATTTTAAGCATACTGTTGTTGGTTTTCCCTTGCAGTTATTGAACTGGCAGTAAGAGAGTAAGTTTATCTTGCAAAATATCTCCAGTTTTCTGAATAGAATAGGCATCTATTTACCCCTTGTTGTGTCCAGGTGTGTGAACAGTGTTTGAACTGGTTTTCATTGAAAGATAAGAAAAATATGTGCTATCAATGCAATATCGAATTCATAGAAAAATATAAGGATTGGACGTTGTCTTAATTTTAGGGCACCTTTTTTATACTTACAAAATACATGTAATATATTTTTCAACAAAACTTTCAGCTACATTATTACTCTGTTTTTAAACTAAAAGTAACCTCCACAGTGTTTAAAAAATAATAATAATATAAAATTAAAGATTAAAAAATGACAATTTTTAAGAGGTAGCTGAAAATAAATTTTACAATACAATATATTTGATTTCTCAGTTTTTTTGTTACTATGCTAAAGTGTGTCTATTTTAAAGGTGTTAAAATAAAATCCACTCAGAAAATAATTATACTTTATTTTTAAATGGAATTTTATTTGCTGTCCTGTTTATAGGACGGTCCAATATGGGTTTAACAGGGAAACAGCAACAAAAAAAATTGAGATAACAGGAAAACATAAAAAAGTAGAGGTACAAAGGTTTTTGAGGTTGACAGGTTAAACTGTATTTACCAATGAGCATTTGCAGTAAATTTTCGTATAGTACTTACAAAAATTTTCGTTTAATATATATCTAGTTGTTTGATTTTATAGCTATTCAATTGCAAACACAAATTCATATGTACTGACATTTTATCAATATTACAAAAGACTTTAGTTAAAATTAATAAAACGACACAACATTCTTATGTTTAAAATATTTTCTAAGCACTAAAAAACATTTAAAATTTACCCATAACTTTATATTAGTGTTAATAAGTTTCAAGATAAATATAATTTTTTTCCTTTTATTTTTTTCTCCTTTTTATTCAGAATGAAAGAAAACTGACTGTTTAGGAGATTATAGATCTAGTATGATTCAGTCATTGTAGTTTTCGATGTCATTTCTTTTACAGTAATTACAAAGATAATCTCAAAGACTTTCTTGCGATCTGTGTTTTATGTTTCACGTCCTGAAGCTGCATATAGTTTGGATAAAATGATGTTAACTTCCAATTTTGCCTCAAGGGCAAGTGAGATAATAACGTTTCTCAATTTTAAAAAGGAAGTCTAGAAACTCCTGTAGCCAGTAACAAAATATATTATCACAGTTCTATAGATACCATAATGTAGCTTGAAGAATATAAAGACAAATATTGTTTATTATTCTAACCAAATTGATTCCAGAGCTTAGACGTGAGACCAGACTCAATGACTGCTAGTTTTTTCTTGGCATTTATGGAGTAGTAAAATATAAACACAGACTCGCATATTGGGTATTTATCAATTGAAAAGTTAGTTGGTAAGTATTATATTAATTCATCGTCTGAACTTGATGTTACGATTAAATAAATGGTCAATAAGGTATCATGACATTGCTAGTATTCTAAAGGCAATGAAAAGCCAAAGAAATTATTCACAGTCTAATATATTATGTAAAACAGGAATTCCAAATAATATTCTCGTCTGTGTTAATAGACT
This sequence comes from Pardosa pseudoannulata, assembly GCA_032207245.1. Lineage (NCBI taxonomy): Eukaryota > Metazoa > Arthropoda > Arachnida > Araneae > Lycosidae > Pardosa > Pardosa pseudoannulata. Next base: position 103,141,256 of record CM063504.1, read on the forward strand.
TTAAGAGGAAATGCATGATTTTGAAAATTACATATATACAAACATGCCAACTACTCTGGATTCTCCGGAGTTGCTCCGGAAAAATTAGAGAATTTGATAACTCCGGAAACCCCTTAGATTTCTCCGGAAAATAACTAAAATTTTGAACAACTAAAAGATCACAATTCTTCAATCAAATAAAAATAATAATGCTGAATATATTTTTTTCCATATAGTAATGCTGCATGTAAAAAAGTACTGTGTGGAAAAACTAAACTGAATTTAGGTAAAATTTGAGTAGACAAATTTTAGAATCCCTGGTGATTGAAAAATGTAAATATCTTAATTAGGGTCAATGTGCTACAAGACAAACTTTTCTGAAAAAGAAGTTGTTAAAGCTAAAAAAAAGCTACCTATACATTATTAAATGTATAAATTTTAACTTACCTTTTATAATTTACTACTGTGTTTAATTTAATTTGCTCAATTTTAATTTAGAAACCAATAAATTATGTAATAATGTTTATTTTGTTTGGGTTATTATATATGTAAATTACACACGCGTGTACTTTGTGGTTAGCTTGTTAAATTTTAAATTCGAACTGTTGCTCCTGACAGACGTTCATTGTTGGCATTTCAAAAATATATAATATATATATTATTATTTATATTTAATATATATATATATTTGTATATATGTATATATGAAATAAAAATGTATATATATATATATTTATTATTTTATATATATTTATATTTTATAGTATATATGTATATGTATATGAAAATACTAAAAATAAAATTCATATATATATAAACATATATTACATCTAGTAATGTATATATAAAGATATTTACAATATTTACATATGTATTTTTTATATATGTATAAATAAATATATATATATATATATAATTGAATATATTATATTATATATGCACAATGTATTATGTAATATGTATATATAATGTGTGTGTGTATTTAATATGTATTTTTTTTTATATTTTACATATATTTTATATATTTAAATACATATATATAATATATATATATCATATATGTATATTTATATGTATATATATTATTGTGTATTTTTATAATTCAAAATATATAGTTTTGAATTTGTATATGTATAAATATATTTAAAAAATAATATATATTTATAAACATAAGAAGTATATGAATATATGGGATAAAATATAAATATATTGTGATATATATATATATATATATATATACATTATATTACATATATATAACATATTTGTGTTATGTTATATAAAATATAAAAAATTTTATATAAAACTATATATACATATAAAATTATGTATATTGTATATATAATATACATATATATATATTTCAATATTATACATATATATATCATATATGTATATTATATAATATGTATAATATATAATATATAACATATATATTACATATTGTAATGTAATTAAAATAAATATATATATATATGTATTTATTATAATATATACATATATATTACATATATGTATATTTATATAATATATATGTTGTATAAATATATATTTATAACATATAAAACATATATTTTATGTATATATAAAATATATAATAAATATATATATAAAATATACATATAATATTAATAGTGTGTATATAGTTTCATATATTATATGTATTTTATAATATATGTATATGTATATATATTTTCATATATATATAAAAAAACATAATATAAGAATGTATAAAGTATATATATATATAAAAGTATATAATATTTAATATATGTATATAATGTTTATAATATATATATATATTTATATATATATATATATATATAAATATATATATATATACATATAAATAAATATATAAATATATATACATATATATATATATATATATATATATATGTATATATATTTTATGTATAATATATAATATTATATATATGTATAATATAATATGTAAATATATGTATTATGTATATGTATATGTATATATATAAAATTTTATATAAAATATATAACATATATATATAATCTATATGTATATATATATTTACATTATATACATATGTATAATATATGATAAATATATATATATTATATATATATATTTTTAGATATTATTTAAATATAAATTTTTTTTTAAATATATATATATATATTTATATAGCATATATGTAATGTATTTATGTATATATGTATATATATATATGTGATATATGATATATATATATATTTATATATATATATAACATATATATATACAATATATAAATATTATATTATAATATATATATGTGTATATATATATATAATATATATATAATATATATATTTATATGCATATATATGTATCATATTGTATTTATATATATATGCATATATATATTACATATATTATATGTATATATATATATATTTATACATATTTTATATATATATATATATATATACAATATGTATTGTATATATATAATTGTATATATATAATATATATAATATATATATATATATATATATATAAATATATATATATATATATATATTTATATAATATATATATATATATATTTTATAAACATATATTAAAATTATGTTTATTAATGTATAAAAAAAATAATGGAAAATAATAAATAAAATATATTTTTAAAAATAAGATAACATATGTGTGTATATATGTATATTTATATGATATATATATATGTATATGTATATAAATATATACATATATATACATATAATATAATAATATATGTATATGTATATTTAATATATGTATATATATATATATATATATATAAATAACATATATTTATGTTATATATATATATCCATATATATAATATATATGTATAATATATACATATATATTGTAAATATATTTATATAAAATAAATAATATATATATGTATATAGATATATATATATATATTTATATATATATATATATATATATATATATATATATATATATATATATATATATAATATAATATATATATATATAACAGTTTATATGCATTTTTATGTACACAGAATAAGTTCAATCATCTTTATTAGTTAAAATCTTTACTAGTTCGAAGTGTTGAACGCTCTTTGACCTTTCAAAATTTCGTCGCATAGATAAAAATTCCAAAGCGATAAAGTCCTTGATACGGAGCAGTAACCGGGAAGTTAACTTTTATAGAAGCAGTCCATTCGTAACTGACTTTAGATAAGATTTATAAAAACAATTTATGACCGATTTTTCTAAAGAAATGAGACACACATAAAGCTGTACGACGAGGATAAAATACAGCCAGCTGGCGAAAACTTTCTCTGATTCAAGTGCAGAAAAATGCTTCTTCGAGATTAAGAGGAAAAGCATTATCTACTTATATATCAAGAGGCAATTTATGCCCATCGAAGACGATTATAATCACCAAGGGCGTGAACTGAACAACTTAAAGAAATTTATATTCTGTTTAGAAACCCCGTTTCTCGGCGGAAAATATACGTTGATGTTCTGGAGATAAGTTATAAAAAATAGTACCCTCGGAACAAAGGAAAGATAATGGAAAAAAAACAATTAAATTATGCTCAGAATAGAAATTTCAAATCTCATTTTGAGTTTTAATGTAACAAATAGAACTTAGATTTAACGTATTTATAAGTAACCACACACAACACGTATATATAACTATATATAAATATATAATACGTATATATATATATATATAATATATATATATATATAATATATATATATATATATATATATATATATATATATATATATATATATATATATTTCGTGATCCAGTGTTAATGCGAATAGAAAACTTTCTTGATAATAATAAGTTTATTAAATCATCGTTTCATTTAAAGCAAAACTAGCGCTATTTTCATTTTTTTCTTCGAAGACACGCGTAATGTGTTCACAGTTCCATGTCCACGCGCTAACTGAACTCTTACCTGTTTGCAAACTCATCAAATTCTTCCACCTGACCGGATTATCGTAAAAGCTTAAGCGAGAGTGGGTCTTTTTCATTTATTTTATTATTATAAAAGATTTCCCTTTTTAAAATCGCTTATATATATAAATATGTATATATATATATATGTGTGTGTGTGTGTATGTATATATATGTATATATATATATACATATACATATATATATATATATATATATTATATATATATATACATATACATATATATATATATATATATATATAAATGTGTGTGTGTGCTACTGTATATGTTAATATATTGATTAGAGTATCTAAAACTATGTATGTGGGATGTAAGTAATTAATGCATAATTCCGTCCAAAAGACATCATAAATGCATGTATGTAGGGCTGAAACAAAAAGGTTATAAATATACTGATTCAGAGATGAGTTATTGGTATTTAAGTCACACATCTAATTTTTTTCCTTGAATTTTTGCTGTAAATTACCCAATTGACTGTAACATATTTATACTTTAAAAACATTTTCAATTTTTAGGTTCAATGCATACATAATGGATGTAAGTATACATTTATTCAAACCAAAGTGATATGTTTTAAATATTTTGTTTAGTGTAAAACATTCGCGTAAACTCAAAAATTGCTTTTCAATTTTTTTCCAAATTGTAAATTTTTTGAAATTGTTTTTATATTTATTCCAAGTCGTCAAACAAACAGTTACTACTTCACACATATATATATATATATAAAATGATATAATTCAAAAACCTATATTTGAATTACCACCATGGAAAAAAAGATGAATAATCTGTTATCTTTCCAAGTTGAGTGTTTACGAAATTAGCTTCAATTCCCGCCAAAAAGAGTGTTTGTTACTCTATCACGTTTCTTGCGAGGTTTTCAGTATTAAGTAGTATCGGAATTGATAGAAAATTTATAATTTAATGAGGAATTTTCACGTTTTCTAACATTAATTTAAACAATAGAAGACAAAAAAGTAAACAGGACAGTACCTATTTTTCTTTCATTTGGGGGCTTAGTTAGTTATTTCTAATGGGTTTTATAGGGGACTCTTTAACGTCTCTCAAAAAGGATACGAAAGTTTGTGACGTCATAGTTCATGAAAAAACCGATCGCCTATGTTGTTTACATGTTAAAAGGCGTCTTTTAAATTTGTTTCTGTATAAAGTATCACATATAATAGAATTTTTTTTATTATGTCTAACATTAAAAAAATTATATTCTAAATATTTTATTGTTCCACTCTGTAAAAATACAACTAATTGCATTCAGAAGGTATTTTTCAGCGTTCCTAAAGATCCAAATACACGTAAAATCTGGACAAAATTGAAAAGGGAGGAGAAAATAAACCCCAAATTATATAAATCATCTCTATGGGTTTTGAAGACCATTTTTCGTTAAGTAAATGCTTACTTTTGTTTAAATATTACTAATTTAGAACAAATAAAGTATATAAAAATGCATCTATACCTTCAAAAGGACTGTTGATTAACCAGTGCTTCGTTTTAACTTCTATAAATTTAAATAAAATCTTCAGTTAAGTAATTTTTTTCTTAAGGTCACTACAGATTTTATCAATTTTCTCGAAACATTAGTTTTAGACTTATATCACTTTTGAGAAAGGATGGGCAAACTATAATCAAAAACCGCCCGAAATTTCTATCCGAAGTGTTAACAGTGTTATAGTTAAAGGGAAGGAATTTGACTCTTAGCGTTAAAGAGTAGTAAATATCAATAAATTACAACATTTAAAAAAAGAAGCCTGCAGCATATTTCTGAATGTTTATCAAATTATAAAACACACCATTCCTTTTTATCCAATAAAAACTTTAAAATGTGTTTCTGAAATTGCCACACCACCAACAGTCATAACTGTTGTAATAATTTTCACAGTTTAAAGAAATCTTAACTGTATGTTATTAATGGTGGTATGAATGCATTTATCCGAAAAAACGTTATAAATATATTATAATATGGTTATAAATATGTAGATGTGTTAATAAATATATAAGGTTATAAATATATAGATGAGTTATTGGTATTTATGTTGGAAACCTAATTTTGTTCTAAATTACTCCATTGGCTGTAGCTCATTTGTATTTTAGAACATTTAAATTCTTTAGATTGAATACATACATAATGGATGTATGTCTGCATTTATCTAAGGCAAAGAAGTATGTTTTAAATATTTTTTTAGTTAGAATGATTGGCGTAAAGTCCAAAAGTACTTTTTTTTCAGTTTTTCCCTAAATTAAAAAAGTATTTATTTTAATTTTCCCATCCCCTATATAATAATAGCCTAAATTATCTGTTCGTCTGTTCTCGAATTTATGAAGCGGTTGGAACTGGAATGGATAGTGGCATTCATATTGGATTTTTGATGAGTTAGGGTTAGCAAAGTTCGAATTGAAGTTCGAAAACTTTCGAAATTACCCCTTTTCCCCCTTTTTGAGCGTTTAATGTCATTATTTCAAGCTCTATTGTCCCCGGTTAAGAGCAGGCGATTAAATTTATCAATTTATCACACAATAAATATGTAAAAATAACATTTTTTTCTAGTATTATAACGTCATTCCTCTAACCATCTCATTAACACTTTGACTGCCATGGCTATCATATGTGATATCCAGTGATATTTCCGTTGAGACACTGGCTATCCGATATGATAGCCATGGTGTTTTAACACTTCAGGCCATGGCTATCAAAGAGTTATCAGTTACATGAAAATCGTATTGGAGTTTGATTGTTGGGCTCCCTACGATGTGTTAGGTATACGTGGTTTGCGCAAATTGGTATATGTGACGATTTTATGAGCTAAGTTTTATGAAAAATTAAATATTTGGAACATGCAACAAAAAAGGGAATATATATAAATAGAGAGAGTTTGTTTTAAAATATTGTTTGTTTTGAAATACTGTTTTTATATATAGTTTTATGTTGAAAAAATACAAATTACACAAAAAAAAAGTTTGGCCCCGTTGTGAACATTTGCAATTTTGGCTTGGCAGTCAAAGTGTTAAATCATTTTTCATTTTAAATGATTTAAATATCATCTGTATTATTTTTGTACGTCTTATCACTGAATTTAGATGTTACGTAAATAATTTTATTTTATATTTGTCTTAAATAATAGATTGGGTACATATATGATAATTTTAAATTTAATCATCGATCATTTTTTGTTGCAGTGAAAATTTTATCACCGGTATTAACAAAAAAGTCTAAGAGTCGATTTCACGGATTAATATATATCTAGCGTTTAAGTTATATATCTTTGAAAATTAAGAAGTTTGTTCGTTTGTGTGTTTGTTTTTTATACATAACCACACTGTTTGCAATAAATTATTGACATCATTCATATATACCGCCAAACAATCACTATCAATATTAAAATCTCACCATCCTATCACGTAATATGACAAGATAAATTAAAGTTGGCAACTAACATGCGGTCAGTAAAAATAAACAAATTATTGAGCGTGTACCAGATAATTTTCAGCCAAAAAATAAATTATTTTTTATCTACCTTATAGGGTACTTTACAATTCTAGAAAATTAAAAATTTACTGATCCTGTCATATTAGGGTTATATGCTAGTTTCTCAATGTTTTACAACCTAATATTACAATAACATTAAGAAAAAATTCCACAGAACCTTATTTAAAAATTTTGGCTCCGAAAGTGGTCGGTTGCCTTAAAAGAAAAACATAGTTACCATTTGATCATTCATAAAGTAAAGGAATCGCCGTTTGAATCCATTAAAGTAGGGGAGAACAAAAAGAAACGGCAAAATTTCTTCTACTCGTGCACGTTCATAGTCCGAGTTGGATTTTATTCAGATATATAAATATAACATTTAAAGATGGGAAACGTTGGGAGATGGTAATTTAATTCACAGATCATATCGAGGTAACTTAAGTCCACATCCTGTTAGATATTCACTATTAAACATAACTCCCCAACTACATTTGAAATCAAAACGGGATTTGAGAACACGCGATGCAAATCCGGGCTGACGTCACGGAGCTATCATCATCATCATCATTTCCGAGTTTAGTTGTTTCAGGATGGGCGTCGGGACTTTATTTTTCCATTTCCAGGGAACGGAATATGCGATTTACATTCGCGGGGTGTTGAAATATGCATGGAACAGAGATTTCCGAGTAATCATATTCGAGTTTGATATTGTGCGAAATTGAGTGGAAATGACCAGCGTTTGAGGATATATCCATCGAATCGGATCGAGGGGAAATTAGGGTTAGAACAGCATTTCGAATTTAATGAATAATTTAATAACAATAACAGACGATAACGGAATGCACACGAAAGAAATGTGTCTGTTACAGAAAATTATAGAGATAGGAAAAAAAAAAAGCATTTTTCAGTATCACGTAATAACGGTTCAATTATTTATTTAGTTAGCTATTATGCCGTCTCTGTTCTGTTAAATGATAAGTTGTAATTTGTTTTTTAAGCGCAAGAGATTTTAAGATCAATAATATTGAAATTGCGAATTTCAGGTTCAGAGGGAAAATTACGAGCCTCGTGACACAGAGCTACTGACTGATTTTTCAGTAAAACCCCATTCTAGAATTACCGGATTATTAGCTTCCTGTATTGATCATTTGTTTCATTTGGATGTTGTTGCGACTTTTTCCCGTGGTTTTACCGAGAACTAGATAAGTTCAAGAAGTCATGGATATTTAAAAAAGTCTTAAAAGAGAAGAAGTGAAGTAAGTTCTTTCGCAGAAGTCTCATACAACTAAAAAACAAAGTGAACATGAGAGGCCTGAAGCATATTTGGAACAAGAACAAAAAGTTATCTGTCTACTAACATAATTAAGAATCCCGAAGTGTTCACTCCTGGATCAGTCCCGAACGATATCTGATTGGTTAGGATGCTGGCCTTCGGTACTGGAGTTCGTGGGTTCGAATCCTACAGTCGAATGGATGTTCGTAGTCGTTCGGAATCGGCTTTAAAGTAGACCGTAGTGCTCAAAACCAACCAGTAGGTCCCGGTCTCATTACACCTCGTGTTGCAAAAAGTAGACTGTAGCACTCCAAACCAAGCCTTGGTCAGGCTACTGATACTGACCTGGGGACTTCTAAACTTTCTTATAGAAAAGAACATTCCCAAGAAAACTCCCAGAGGGAGACGGGGGAATCCTCCATATAATTGATGGTTTAAATTCTTTATTTTTGAACAGATTTCAGAAAAAGTTTGGGCATAACTTGGGTCTAATGGACTAAAGTAACATCCTTCGAATAATTTATTCCCGGATTTATCTCCATGGACAGTTCCGTAATAATCATTGTCAGATTATTCGTTTTCCTGCATCTATCCTCGAAAACTTTCGATTCTATTAATCTTTTAAAAAAAAAGTTAATTTTTATGCAATTTATGAAAACTGCGATACTGAGTTTTTATTTTTATGTTGTTTTTGTGTATTTATAAGACTGCTTCGAAGTCGTTTTGGCAGAAGATTATTTATCCCCAGGAACTTTTCTATCACACTAGAGGGTTAATAAAATAACAAATAGGATAATCACAACGGTGAAGAACTTATACACAAATCAAAAGCAAGATAGCTAGAAAGGAGATCAGGAAAGCAGAAATTAACCTGAATTAGTGCAGAGTTTTCCAAAGCATTCGAGGCTTTGTCCGAGTTAAAATCTTTTATATATTCATACATTGACAGTATACTGGTACAACGATTGTCTATTTGCAGAGGTAGAGACTGTAGGACGCTCATTTCTGGCCAGAGATCAATTTATACAAAGCAGATGCAAACTGCAAAATATTTTTTAAATATTAAATCTAATTTTAAATGTAAGTTATTTATTTTTTTTAAATGTTAAGTACTTCCAACTAGTGTTATATATAATTTCATAGTCTCACACTTTATTGTATTTTTTCATCCGTTTTCCGCATACATCATTTATCCACATTCATCATTTTCGTGTCCTTACCCTTGAAAAACGGTGGATTGAGTTTCCAGTGTATTCGACTTAACAATTGCTAGCTCGAGACCAACAATAAACTGGTGATTAAAATTTATTTGGCAACAGCTCCATCTATAATATTTTGCCAATATTATAATTTTCAGAGTTCTAAGGAGTGATAAAATTTAATAAGCTCTTTTTTCTTAATTTTTTGCCTATTTTTGGAGATGTGAGGATTATAGATTATATTGTTTCAGAATTACCGGTCGGTAATCTTTTTCAGATACTAATATAATACTCCTAAATTCTCAAAGAAAATTGCCAGTTTAAAATTTCAACCGGAAACCGAAAAAATAATCAGTTATTTTGGTCGGAATGAAAACTTGAAGTGAACTGAAAAAAATATCGGTTTATTTCAGTCCGATATATCTTAAATCATTTTGCTATTGTAACCAACTTATCAATATTTTCTAATTTAATGTTAACCATGTAATTATCGTTCATATAATAATCGTCATTAAATGTATATTGCCTCTCGGTTTCCTTTCGATTTGCTGTTCACTAGTTCTTTTCTGTTTCAGATTCGACTGAAACTACTTGTAGAAAGAACATTTAATTCAGTTGAATCTTCAGTTGTCAAATGCGATTTTTATAATGTATGTCAATGCTCGCCGTTCTCTGCTTGCTCACCGCTCGTATCGCACAAGCTGCTTAACTGTATCAATTAAAAAAATAAAATCTTCTAAGTTCGGATAGAATTACATTTTTTGTTTAAGATTGAATTATATTTCTAGTATAAATAAGAATATACATAAAACAAAATTATTCAATCGGAACTGAACCGAAAACCGTTATTTTTGGCGGAACATAAACCGGAGCTGAACCAATTTTTTATTTATTTATTTATTTATTTATATTTTTTTTGTAGTTGAACCGGAGTGGAAACAAAATGAAAAAAATTATGATTTGAAGCCCTGATTTGCAGTCCATGTAATTCAAGCCTTTCCCTACATTTTACTTAGGAGAAAGTATCATGACAAATTACTTTTCTTACATAATCTACAATACAATTTCAAATAAAACAATTGAAAAATTATTTTTTCTTTGGTCTTGATATAAGAGAGTGAGAGTAGTGGCAGATTTCGAAACAGACTAGCTAAGCTATAGTCCAAGGGTGGTCAACCTGTGGTTCGCGAGCCACATGCGGCTCTATGAAGAATTATTTGTGGCTCTCGATAAATATACTCGAGTTCCCTTTTTATTTTTGTGTTATTATATTTTAAAAAATATTACAACTGATGAAACTCAGGCAAAGATAGGTAAACAAATCGGTGTTATTGAGCTTTTAAGAGATGATTCTCAAATTCCACAATTCATACCGATTCACTGCATAATTCACCGAGAACATCTCGTTACAATATATTTATAATACCCTCATGTTATTAAATCAGTGCAACACATTGTAAATTACATTCTCACCAATGAAAAAATCATCGACTGTTAAAAAAACTCGTTGAAAAATTAAAGAACGATGAACTTCCAAAGGACATTCAATAAATATAATTTCTGTAAAAAAACATTTTTAATGCCTTTTTGCATACCTTTTTTAAATAAATATTTAATTGCGGATCTCGAAAAATTTCAAATTTTGAAAAATGGCTCGGACTATTAAAGAGCTTGGCCACTCCTGCTATATTCTACAGCGACAAATTTTCGAGGGCTTTCACTAAAAGTGAAGTATCAACTTCGCCGAATTTCTTATTAAAATAAATGTGATTATCAACAACATGTGAAACTGGATTAGAGATCACAAAATAATTGATATTTTCCCGTAATATCGATAGAGTCTAAAAAATGTACACATAAATGACAGTGCGCTATTGTTATTTGGAAAGTTCGTTTTCTTCTTCAAAGAAATTAAAATATGGTTCCCATCAAAAACGTTCGAAAGCAAATTGAATGATTTAGCAAATTTCTCATAAAATGAATCTGACACTGCGAACTCAATTTCATTTGACAATGTGATTAAAAGTTTTCTGGAGATTAAATTCAGACGAAAAGTGCAATGTGAGCGGAAAGGATGTTTTTATAGTTCAATGCCTATAAGTAAATATTTTACGAATTTCATATTCTGCTGAAATAAATCTCGCTTTTTTTTTCATTTTATGTGATGTTAATAAAAATGTGCATAAGTTGAATGTTCCTTATTACCAATTTTAATTTTTTTTAAAAATGTAACAAAAATGGCGGAATATATGTAAATCTGCCTTTGAATAAGGAGTATGGTATTTTGAAGATCATGTACGTTGCACAGTCTTTACACTTTCATAGAGGTCAAAGTTACTTTCTCTGCACACGGAAAATAATTTCAAAATATATTGCTTCCCACTTAATTTAAGTTCTTTTCGACAGCACCGTGAGGGTTATGTCCTTCATTAGGAGTTTACTTCATGATATTCTTTCAATGTAATTTTAGTTTTTTTTTTTTTTTTTTACTAAGCGTTTGCGAAAATAAATCATATACGGAATCTAAAAAACTAAATTCTTTGATCATAAATTATTGAAGAGGTTTAATTTTTTACTGTTACGTGAAATAAGTTTTAAACGGGAAGAAATACGAAGTACCAAACTTATCAGACTTTAATTGACGTATATTATAAAATGCAGTTATAATACACTTTTGATGTTTCAAATGCTGTAGCAGAATTATTTCGAAACTTATGGAACTTTCGATGAAACAGTACTATGAAGGTTTATCAAATGAGCATCTGTTTCATTAACTTTTTCACCATCAGAGTTAAAAATGAATGAAAATCCTTTAAAAATGTTATCTATGAACCTTATAAATGCGATATATATGAAAAAAGATATATTTCTTCGGAGGGAGAAAGTAATTCCTAAAACTTGTACAGCGGGAAAATGATACTTTTTAAAAGTTAGTTACATTGGGATTAGAACGAATAAACATTAAAATGATGTAATATTTAAATTGCTAAATAATTTTTAAATGTTGTTTTGGTACGCAATTTTATTTGGAGCCATAATAGAGAAAAATCAAATTCGTGACTTTTTAATTTAAAGCAAGTTTAAACACGCATATCTTAAACAGCGAACATAGCGCTGTCATCCGTTAGTTAACTAGTTTAATTATTAAAATTAGAGAAAGAAAAAAATCATATGTTATTAAAAATCAGAGAAAATAATCATCTAACATATGTTTTCACGAAGCATTCACGTTACGTTATAGAGTTAAACATTAAATAGCTATAAAATAAGCATATAACAATTTATTAAACACAGAATCACCGTAGGTGAAGCTCAGGAATACAACTATTATTACCAGCGACGGATCATCCTATGGCAAATTAGACAATAATCTAAGGCTCAGTCAAACTACTACAATAAGAATTAGTCCAAGTATTGTTGCAGTTTAAATGAATTTGCTAAAGCCAATAATTAACATTGTCATTTGAAAGGCTATAATTTATAAAAGGCATAAAAATAAAATAAACTTTTATAAATACAAAAATATTATTGCGAATATATTTAACTTTGTCTCATCAAATGAGCCTGGTGAAACGCCATTCTCAATTTTAAAACGTACAGAAGATTTACAAAACTCAGAGTCAATCAAATTTGGATTCTTTAACTGTTTATACATCTAAAAAATGGTTTGAATAATATTAATTGCGAAGAAACAATTAATAATTTTGCATAATTAAAGACTAGGATACACAATTTTAAAATACAGTTGATTCCTATTTATATACTTATTTTTTAGACGTTAATAAAATAAATTTCAGATTTTCAAAAATTTATAAATAATCTGCCCAAACTTTTTTAGAAAAATTAAAATTTATTGTTGTATACTAGATATTTTTTACTAAGAATAATTTAATAATCGCTTTAGTTTTGTTTTGATTATTTTTTTTAAATATTTTTTTTTGTGTGTGCTCTATTTCTTGTAAGGGAGGGGGGCTGTAAGAAGAAAATTTCCAGAGCCCTAGACTGGATTGACTTCTAAGTATATATCATGACTCATACATCAAAAAATCCAATTATCATTTTTTCAAAATTTTGACATTATAATTAAAAATAAATATATTTTTATTATAATTAACAAACATGAAAATATTTTTATTATTAATAAATAGGATTTCATTATAATTTGAATTAGAAAATAAATATTTGAATTATTTACTTTCTAAATTTCGAACATAATTTAATGTAATAATTTAATATAAATAATAATAAATTCTAAATGTTAAATACTGTAATGATATATTATCAGTTATATTTATGAAACAAATTGAGAATGTAAACTAATTTTTACTGTTCTTCTAATTTTTTGCTTTGTGATACAGAGGGTACAAAACTCCTAAAATTACTCTTTCAAATAATGAACGGCATATATTTTTGTTAAAATGTCATATATTTTTGTTTGTTTCAATCTCCTATATATTTGTTAATGAAATCTAGATATTTACCACTTACTGTGGGAGTGTCAAAAACACCATCATGAATACAAAAATACAAATTATGTTCTCTCAAATACATGAAATTGCAATACAACAGCTTTAACAGTTACAGTCAAATGTAATTAAATAGAAGAACGGAAAAAAGGAAAGTCATTTTTTTTCACGATTTTGAGTTTTAACTTGTGTTTTTTTGTACAACGGTTAGATCTGCCTTTAAAAATTGAGACTTTATCTTGGACGGGCAATACGTTAAAAAGATATTCATGAACGCTTTCGTCACAGTTCTGGCAAAATTAAAATGCAAAGCGAAAATGAATTGATGTTCACTCTTAATCAAGATGCAATCTTTTTAAGGAGAATTTATTTCTAATTCGAAATTAATGGATTAATGAGGATATGTTCAATATACCTCGTAATTAACTTCATAAAAAATGTACCTTTTTTTCTATAATTCTCTTGCATAGAAGTGGGGGAGGGGGCGTATTCATTTCTTCCCCAAACAATATTTCTTCGCTTTATTATATTTCCCATTTCTCGTATTACAATAAGATGAATCCGTGGTATGATTTTATTATATGTTTAGAAGCGTTATGGTCAACAGTTTTCACTATGAGAACTAATTAGACCAGCACTTGTGGCCTGAAGTAAAATCCGAAAGCTTCTAAACATACAAGTAAGCACTAGGATTCGAATGAAACAGACCCCTATAGAGAGAAACAATACTCTCCGTTCTCGTTCTTTAGTCGGCATGAATGCTCGGAAATGTAAAATTTAGAGTAAATTAGAGATATTACTAATAAAAAATTAAGGACCTCTAAATATACTGTTCCTTTCTCCATTTTTTTTTTCTAGTTGACTCTATATAGCTCCTGGTAGATTGAAGATGCCATCTCAGAGAAATTTGTTATTATTATTTGAGAAACATCCGTTTGTGGGACACAAAAGAGAAACCCCTAGAAAAAAACAATTCACTTCCCACGGTTTTTTTTTTTTTTTTTTTTTTTTTTTGTGTGTGTGTGGGGATGACAGAACTCTAAAGAAATTGGCTCATCCTAAAAAGTTGCGACTTACCTTTGGGGGTGATTTGGGGGTACTTCCGGTGTTGATCAAACGCCAAAAATGGTTGATCAAATCTGATCTAACGATGCTCTTTCGAATGACATTAAAATTGTCCCGAAATTCCGACATGGGGGGCTAACATTATGTTTTTGGGGCACTTTCGGTATTGATCAAACGCCAAAAATGGTTGATCAAATCTGATCTAACGATGCTTTTTCGAATGACATTAAAATTGTCTCGAAATTCCGACATGGGGGGGGCTAACTTTATGTTTTTTGGGCACCTTTGGCGGCGATTTTGGGGCACTTTCGGTATTGATCAAACGCCAAAAATGGCTGATCAAATCTGATCTAAAGGTGCTCTTTTGAATGATGTATTGTTCATGTTTATACGATAATTTTAAAAAATCCATAAAGTTAGCCCCCCTACAATTTTTTTAAACATCTTTTTTTTATTAATTGATCAAACGATGAAATATGTTGATCTAATCTGATTTAACGATGATCAAACGAATGGCATATTTCGGAATGTCAGTTTCCGTCATGTTGGAGGGCTAACTTTATTAGGGTACTTAGATACTGTTACTATTGTCTACTTTTTTCAAGAAGTAAACTCGACTGAGATAAATTTAGAATGTGAAGTATTTTACGAAATATCTTGCATCAAGTATTTTACCTAAGGATTATTTTAATTTTCTAATTGAAATAAAACGCACACACATATATGTAGAAGCCTCCATCAAGCAAACACAGAGCAGATTTCAAGCCAGTAAACGATGCGGATGCGAGAGGCCACTGATATATGACTCCAGATACGCATCTGCAAGTTCCTCTCTGTTATTATTATTTCGAAATTAATAAAAATGGGCATGATATATCGGCCTAATCTCCCGCGCGATAACCTTCCCCATTCGATAACATCGACATGCAAAAACCTTTTAAAACCATGCTTCTAAAAAAACATCATTTAGGCAAACATTATACTAACAAAGTGCTCTCGAGTTTAAAAAAAAAGGGGCCCGGATAAAAAAAAAAGAAGTGAATGCGGCGAAATTAAATTGTCTCTTAGTGTTAGGCAGACAGGTCATCTTATTAAATCACGATTTTAAAAACACGCGAGGCGAGCAATTTATTCTGAAATTTATGGCGCGGGGGTTGGGCAGCGCACTTTACGGCGTTACGGAGCCCATTTTCCGTAACTCACGATTAGGGGGAACGGACATTTTGGTCTTACACTGCCCCGAATCCAGCCGGTGTACGTCATGAGCAGCGCTGATGCTGTTGTGCTTTTGGTGGAATGCCTTTTTTTTATTATTTTATTTTAAATGCAGTGTTTCTTTCTCTTCTTTTTTTTTTCATTTCTTTTCTTTTTTCCTCTCCGGCTTTTTAAAAACGTGTTTTGTGGGTTGCGGTTTCATAATTTATACTTCAGGGGTGGGGTCCGAAGGGGGAAAGGAATGGGACGCAGGTCACGGATTTAACTGCCCTCTGGTTGCAATTCTTTTCGATTTAGGGTGACTTCTTTTCTACACGTTTACATTTTTAATGCGAGATATGGATAGAGAGACTTTAGATTTCCAGATCATGGCATCATGGGCTTAGACAAATTTCCCCAAACGCAACACTCTCATGATTCTCCACATACAAACGTCTTACAGAGTATTTCCAAGCATTGATGGTTGGATGGTTGGTTGAGGTTTTTTGGCACAAGATCCAAGCAAGTATATGCTTCTCCATACGAAAGAGTGAGATTCTAAAACAAAAAAAAATATAATTTAAAAGTAGAGGACACTATCAAGTCCTTAAAAAATACAAATACTAGTAAAAAAGGATGTAAAAGATCGCATTAAAATCCTTTTTCTTGAAAATTAAACAAGGTTAAAAATATCAATGCGAATCAGAAATTCAAAAAAATTTGGGTGGGGGGTCTCTCCCAAAAGTTCGCTTAGACTGGGATGACAAGTTTTGAAATATATATTGTAAAATCGTGTAAAAGCGGTACATGAAGTTAAAATATGATGAACGGTGAGAGTGGCAAAAAGAACATTGTGAAGCAGGCTCAGCAAACAGTAAGTGGCTTATGAGTAAGTCTAGTATGACCAATGAGAAGAGGGCTAAAATAACATCCAATTTGCGGTTTTGGAGACATGGCCAAAAAAATATCGACGGTCTAAGAAAGTGAAACTTATTTTGAGTTTCCAACATCTTATTCGGCATCCCAGCGGTCGTTTGTGCTGAAGGAAATCGCTTTTTTAATGTCACTATAAGGCAGAGCACCAGTATAGGATGTAGTTGCCTGTCTCGCTAACATGTCGACTCTCTCGTTACCAGAAATGCCAACGTGACTAGGAACCCAACAGAAAAGTATGTTAAATCCTCTACGGGAAAGTTTTCTGTGTAGCTCGATAGCCAGAGAAACGTAGCTGTTAGTATTGGAATTAGATTTCAGGCTCTCCAAGACACTCAGTGAGTCATAGTATATTATAAAGAATATTTTATAGCTGAATGAAATGTATCTTAAAGCTTCGTATATTGCAATCACTTCAGCTGCAAATATGGAGCAAAATGGATGAAGTCTGTGGCTGAAAGCGCCAGAGTCGCTACAATACGCAAAACCAGCATAATCTTGAGATTTTGAGCCATCAGTATAGATGCCTTCATAGTTGGAATATTTAGACTTAAAATAACTAAACAGCTGTTGGTAGATATACGGGTCCGTGCTTTCTTTTACAAAGCCCTTTTTTCCAAGTATGGAACTAATGCTTGATATCCAACTTCTACTTCTTAGTAGTAAAAAATAGCACGTTTATAAACTATCCAAAAAATCTACAAATGTCATTGACTTGAATCAAAGATTAGATAAAATTCCATTAGAATCAATTGTTTTAAACATGTTAAAACCTTACGTGTGATATATGGATAGCGAGTTGATTTTTCAAGATCGGGGACTGATTCTCCAAAAGGCAACATTATTATGATTCTTCTTAAATAGTCTAGTCGTTTTTACTAGCTATGACGGAGCTTTGGTGAAACTTTATTTTCTTTCTCAAGTTATTTACCAGAAAAACTGAATGTATGATAGTACTGTTGAATGTATAATCATGATAGTACTGCTAGACTATAATGTAGAATTTTCTACTTAAACGTCACTTATCAGAGGCTCAAATAATAAAGTTAATAACATAACATTATTTATTGCTTAAACTCTTTAATGCAGAAATCAGTTTTTGCCAAATACACATTGATGAATATCTTAAACCCAAGTTACTAAGGCTACATAGAGTAAAACAAATATAAAATTTAAATAACTTTGGGTATTATAGATTTTCTCGCCAGCAATCAACTGTCATTTCAAGCATCATAAGATGCCATAAAAAAAGAAAACTCATAAGAGATTTATGTATCACATTTAAAGAGTTTTGTAAAGTGAGCTTTAAAATGAATAAAGCTATTTGTCATGATTTCAGACGATGTACCTGCTGAAAAATTAAATTTAGGATAGAAATATGATAAAAAGTCGATTCAATTAACAAAATTATATATAACAGCAGATACTAGAAATTTTCGTAAATTGTTTATAGGATTGCCATACACCACCACTGAGAAGAAAAAAAAATTCCGAGAAAGCATAAAAATTCTACAAACTATATTTTAGATGCTACAAAGCGACGCTAGGTATTAACACATCCAGAATTTTACTGTAAATCGTATATTCCATTATACGAAACTGAACGCCATATCCATACCCCATCTCCCACTCATTTGCTGACATAAGATTTCTTCAGGTTGTCTATCTCGAACTATGCTGATTTTTTTTGTAGATATCTGTCAAGAAACGTTTAATTTTTTTTTCATGGTGGAAAAATAATTCTTCTTCATTCTTTTTAGCGCATGACAATTTTAGTCTAAAAAAGCTTTTCCTCTCATTATTGCTTTAGGTGTCTTGACTCGCTTTTTTCTCTTTTTTTTTCTTATGGAAAAGTGGATAGAAAAAATTGATATTTTGAATATATTTTAAGGCTTGTCAAACAAAGAAGTGAAAGATTTATCACAGCTGATAGAAGTAGAAGTCCCGTGTTGTCAATTACCGATTATATCACTTTATTTTATGTTAATATTTTTGTTAATCGAAACTTTATAAATAGGAATCACAAAACGTTTTATTATCACTGCGATTTCTATTTTAGATTTATCTGCGCTTTTCTAGCATAAAATTTTCTGTCACTTCTAATAATTCATTTTCACTTGACATGGGGGAACAAACGAATGGGAAATACACATTCAAAATTTTAATTTACTCTTCATTCATCTTAGATAGCACTATCGCAAGTACTTTCTACTTAGTTCGCTTCATTCACGTAATACGGAAATATTCTTGAGTAGTCTCATAGCCTAAAAAGAAAATAAACTTCTCAAATTTTCAAAATAAATTTCACATTTAGTTACAGATCAAATAATGTATATTATAGACATTTGAGAGCACATGAATGGGAAATGTACAATCAAAATTTGAATTTACTCTTCATTCACATTAGATAGCATTATTGAAAGTACTTTCTACTTAGCTTTATTCATGTAATAAGCAAATATTCTTGAGTAGTCTCATAGACTAAAAAGAAAATTAAATTTTTTAATTTTCAAAGCAAATTTAACATTTTAGTTAAAGTTCAAATAATGTATATTATAAATAGATGAAAGCACACGAATGGGAAATGCACAATCAAAATTTGAATTTACTCTTCATTCACATTAGATAGCATTATCAAAAGTACTTTCTACTTAGTTCGCCTCAATCATGTAATACGGAAATATTCTTAAGTAGTCTCATAGCCTAAAAAGAAAATATAATTCTCAAATTTTCAAAATAAATTTAACATTTTAGTTATAGATCAAATGATGCAAACTATAGACAATTGAGAGCACACGAATGGGAACCGCACAATCAAAAATTGAATTTACTTTTCATTCCCATTAGATAGCATTATTGAAAGTACTTTCTACTTAGTTAGCTTCATTCATGTAATACGAAAATATTCTTGAGTAGTCTCATAGCCTAGAAAGAAAATAAAATTCTTAAATTTTCAAAACAAAGTTAACATTTTAGTTACAGTTAAAATAATGTAAATTATAGACAAGTGAGAGCAGACTAATGGGAAATGCACAATCAAAATGTGAAATTACTCTTTATTCACATTAGATAGCATTATCGCAAGTACTTTCTACTTAGTTCGCTTCATTCACGTAATACGGAAATATTCTTGAGTAGTCTCATAGCCAAAAAAGAAAATAAACTTCTCAAATTTTCAAAATAAATTTCACATTTAGTTACAGATCAAATAATGTATATTATAGACATTTGAGAGCACAAGAATGGGAAATGTACAATCAAAATTTGAATTTACTCTTCATTCACATTAGATAGCATTATTGAAAGTACTTTCTACTTAGCTTCATTCATGTAACACGCAAATATTCTTGAGTAGTCTCACAGCCTAAAAAGAAAATAAAATTCTTTAATTTTCAAAACAAATTTAACATTTTAGTTACAGTTCAAATAATGTATATTGTAGACAATTGACAGCACACGAATGAGAAATGCACAATCAAAATTTGAATTTACTCTTCATTCACATTAGATAGCATTATCGCAAGTACTTTCTACTTAGTTAGCTTCATTCCTGTAATACGGAAATATTCTTAAGTAGTCTCGTAACCTAAAAAAGAAAATAAAATTCTTAAATTTTCAAAACAAATTTAACATATTTTTACATTTCAAATAATGTAAATTATAGACAGGTGAGAGCACACTAATGGGAAATGCGCAATCAAAATTTGAAATTACTCTTCATTCACATTAGATAGCATTATCGCAAGTACTTTCTACTTAGTTAGCTTCATTCATGTAATAAGCAAATATTGAGTAGTCTCATAGCCTAAAAAAATAATAGTTTTTAATTTTCAAAATGAATTTAACATTTTAGTTACAGTTCAAATAATATATATTACAGACAACCGAGAGCCCAGGAATAAGAAATGCACAATCAAAATTTGTATTTCTGCATCATTTGCTTTAGATAGCACTATCGCAAGTACTTCCTACTTAGCTTCCTTTCATTTAATACGCAAATATTCTTTGAGTAGTCTCATAGCCTAAAAAGAAAATAAAATTTTTAAATTTTCAAAATAAATTTAACATTTTAGTTAAAGTTCAAGTAATGTATGTTATAGACAATTGAGAGCACACGAATGGGAAATGCACAATTAAAATTTGAATTTACTCTTCATTCATATTAGATAGCACTATCGCAAGTACTTTCTATTTAGTTAGATCCCTTTCATGTAATACGCATATATTCTTAAGTAGTCTCATAGCCTGAAAAAAAAGGAAACTTTTAAATTTTCAAAACAAATTTAACATTTTAATTAAAATTCAAATAATGTATGCTATAAACAATTGAGAGCACATGAATGGGAAATGTACAATCAAAATTTGAATTTTCTGTTCATTCATATTAGATAGCACTATCGCAAGTACTTTCTACTTAGCTTCCTTTCATGTATTACGCAAATATTCTTGAGTAGTCTCATAGCCTAAAAAGAAAAGAAAATTCTTAAATTTTCAAAACAAATTTAACATTTTAATTAAAATTCAAATAATGTATGCTATAGACAATTCAGAGCACATGAATGTGAAATGTGCAATCAAAATTTGAATTTATTCTTCATTCATATTAGATAGCACTATCGCAAGTACTTTCTAGTTAGTTAGCTTCTTTTCATGTAATACGCATATATTCTTAAGTAGTCTCATAGCCTGAAAAGAAAAGGAAAATTTTAAATTTTCAAAATAAGTTTAACATTTTAGTTAAAGTTAAAATAATGTATGTTATAGACAATTGAGAGCACACGAATGAGAAATGCACAATCAAAATTTGAATTTACTCTTCATTCACATTAGATAGCATTATCGAAAGTAATTTCTACTTAGTTAGCTTCATTCCTGTAATACGGAAATATTCTTGAGTAGTCTCAGAGCCTAAAAAGAAAATAAAATTCTCAAATTTTCAAAACAAAGTTAACATTTATTTACAATTTAAATAATGTATATTATAGACAATTGAGAGCACATGAATGGGAAATGCACAATCAAAATTTGAATTTACTCTTCGTTCACATTAGCTAGCATTATCGAAAGTACTTTCTACTTAGCTTCATTCATGTAATACGGAAATATTCTTGAATAGTCTCATAGCCTAAAAAGAAAATAAACTTTTCAAATTTTCAAAATAAATTTCACATTTAGTTACAGATCAAATAATGTATATTTTATAGACAATTGAAAGTACATGAATGGGAAATGTACAATCAAAATTTGAATTTACTCTTCATTCACATTAGATAGCATTATCGCAAATACTTTCTACTTAGTTCGCTTCCTTTCATGTAATACGAAAATATTCTTGAGTAGTCTGATAGCATAGAAAGAAAATAAAATTCTTAAATTTTCAAAACAAATTTAACATTTTAGTTAGAGTTCAAATAATGTATAATTTGGACAGGTGAGAGCACACGAATGGGAAATGAGCAATCAAAATTTGTATTTCTACTTCATTTTGCATGAGATCGAACTATCGCAAGTACTTTCTACTTATCTTCCTTTCATGTAATGAGCAAATTTTTTAAGGCGTCTCATAACCCTGAAAAAAATACATAATTTTCAAATTTCCAAATTAAATGTAACGTTTTAGATACAGCTCAAGTCCCTATATAATAATAGCCTAACCATCTGTCCTCGAATTTATGAAGCGGTTGGAAATGGAAGGGATAGAGGCATCCATATTGGATTTTGGATGAGTTAGGGTTAGCAAAATTCAAAACGAGTTCGGAAATGTGCGAAATCTTCCCCATCCACCCTTTCCGATCATTTAATGTCATTATTTTAAGCCCTTTTTTCCCCGGTTAAGAGCCGGCGATTAAATTTATCACATAATAAATAGGTAAAAATAACATTTTTCTAGCATTATGACGTCATTCCTTTAACCATTTTATTTAATCATTTCTTTTTTTAAATTATTTAAACATCATCTGCACTTTCATACGTTTTATCAGTAAACATAGATATTACGTAAATATTTTTTTTTTTATATTTGGATTAAATAATCGATAAGTTATATATGTGATAATTTAAATTTCATCATGGATTATTTTTTGTTGCAATGAAAATTGTATTACAGATATAACAGCAAATTCTTTTCATAAAA
This sequence comes from Pardosa pseudoannulata, assembly GCA_032207245.1. Classification (NCBI taxonomy): domain Eukaryota; kingdom Metazoa; phylum Arthropoda; class Arachnida; order Araneae; family Lycosidae; genus Pardosa; species Pardosa pseudoannulata. The sequence continues at coordinate 103,164,943 of CM063504.1, forward strand.
GTCTAGGAGTATGTTTCACATACTAATAAATATCGAGCAGTTTAAGTTATGTGCCTTTAAAAATCTTTGTAGAAGTTTGTTCGTTTTCGTGTTTGTTTTTTATGCATAACCACATGGTTTGCAATCGATTCGCTAAATTTTAGACATCATTCATATATGTTTCCAAATAATCGCTGTCAATATTAAAACCTCTTCTGTATATACTATCACTTAATATGACAGTATAAATAAAAGTTGGCAACTAACATGCAGTCATTAAAGATAAAAAAATTATTGAACATGTTCCGGATAATTATCAGCCAAGACAAAAACCATTTTTTTTACCTGCCTCTTAGGGTACTTTACAATTCTGGAAAATTAAACTTTTTACTGATCTCTTCATATGACGGGCTATATGCTATATAAATTATATTAATATCTATATAAATATTATAGTAATGTATAATATAGGATGTTTTTTTTTCAAAGATAGAGACCCAATTTCATTTTTTTATATACAAGCTGAAGTGTTATAACGAGGTTGATAACTTGTTATTTCATATACATGCATAACACGGGATTTAGTAAGCAAATAATTCAAAATATACAAAATATATTTTCAAACTATATTTTTAACAACTCGCATAAATTTCAACTTCTTATAATTGAGCTGTTATTTTGACAACAGATCCCTCCCCCAATTTGCTTGTCAATTTAATGTTATGATGTTTGACATAACAACTCATTATCCTCATTTAATTACTCATTATACTCATTTAAATAACTTTAGTATTACAACTTTCCTCTCTAGCTGTCATTTTAACCATCTTCAAACAACCAAAATTTTCTGTAATATTGAAAATTGTTTGAATTTCATATTATGTTTTATTTTCAGCTGTCCTTTGTGCCTTTTACGGTAGCTTTTATTTTAGATATTTACCAATATATAGTCATCAAATATTATCCGGAGGTTAATGGGTTGAAATGTTTTCTCTGCTCTCCTAACATTACCCTGAGCAAATTAAACAGTCATTTTTGTGTATGAAAATTATTATAACTGTTTGAAAAATCCTATAGACGCTGATTTAAGTGTATTTCCGTGTTCTGTAACTCTGTAAAATACTGTTGTACCTTTGATGTAAATGTTTATTTTTTTACGATTTATATCATCAAACTTATAAAATACCTATTGTAATCCGTGTATCTATAAAGTGATCTGCTAAAGATACATTTAAAAAACTCAATTTTAAAGCAAGCTTATTTTTTTTTAATTTTGAGGTATATCAAAAGTCAGCCCTAAAGGTAAAAGTAATCATCGAATATTATCCTAGGGTTAATGGGTTGAAATGCTTTCTCTGCATTCCTAATATTACCCTGAGCAAAGTAAACAGTCATTTTTGTGTATGAAAAATATTATAACTGTTTGAAAAATCCTATCCGAGTTCTGTAATTCTATAAAAGGCTGTTGTCCCCTTTATGTAAATGTTTATTTCTTTTACGATTTATATTATCAAGCTTATAAAATACCCATTGTAATCCGTGCATCTATAAAGCGATCTGCTAAAGATACATTTAAAAAACTAAATTTTAAAGCAAGCTTAATTTTTTTTTAATTTTGCGATATATCAAGAGTCAGCCCTTAAGGTAAAAGTAGTCATCAAATATTATCCGGGGGTTAATGGGTTGAAAATTTTTCTCTACACTCCTAATATTAACTTAGCCCTTGTGTAGCAAAAAGTAGACTGTAACACTCCAAACCAAATCTAATATTACCCTGAGCAAATTAAGCAGTCATTTTTGTGTATGAAAAATATTATAACTGTTTGAAAAATCCTATCCGAGTTCTGTAATTCTATAAAAGGCTTTTGTACCCTTTACATAAATGTTTATTTTTTTTACAATTTAAATTATCAAGCTTATAAAATACCCATTGTAATCACTGTATCTATAAAGCGATATGCAGAAGATGCATTTAAAAAACTAAATTTTAAACCAAGCTTAACTTTTTTAATTTTGCGATATATCAAGATTTAGCCCTTAAGGTAAAAGTAGTCATCAAATATTATCCTGGGGTTAATGGGTTGAAATACTTTCTCTGTACTCGTAATATTACCATGAGTAAATTAAACAGTCATTTTTGTGTATGAAAAATATTATAACTGTTTGAAAAATCCTATATACACTGCTTTAAGTGTATTTCCGAGTTGTGTAACCCTATAAAATTCCCTTTATGTAAATGTTATTTTTTTACGATTTATATTATCAAGCTTATAAAATACCCATTGTAATTTGTGTATCTATAAAGCGATCTGGCAAAGATACATTTAAAAAACTAAATTTTAAAGCAAGCTTAATTTTTTTAAATTTTGCGATATATCAAGAATCAGCCCTTAAGGTAAAAGTAAAACATAAAGAAAAATAGAACACGCTGATGTCGCCTGAAAATAACTACCTCCATTTCAATGGGAAAAAAATTCTTACTGCGTTCGGATTTAATGCTTAAAAGATAAAATATATTGACCATGCATATTGATATTTATTGTAGCTTACCGTTTTGAATCTTTAACATGCTCAGGCTATCCGTTTGTTTGTTTCATAGTCTGAAAAACAGCTTAAGAAGATTTATACATAACGACCGAAGCCTATTGTAGTGGATCGCACATGATCCAGAAAATCAACAGCAAGTCAAATGTTTTACTACCGCATTCAAAGTGTCAAAAACCTTTTTGAACCCAGTTTGAAAAAAAAAAGTCTGTTCATGACAAAAAGGGATGTGAACGTGTTCGGTTTAAATATATGATATTAGATTGTCTCAGTGCTGGACTTTATATCTGAAATGTAACCATAAATGTATTTCAAAGTTATCACATCTACGATAACACCTTGAGAACAGAAATTTTTAAAATAAATCAAACTTTCACATAATGAATTGTAGTAAAAATATTTTTTATGTAGAGTTTTTTATCATAGATGTGTGAAAAAATTTGGTTGATTGGATAAACATACTATTTCTAACTAAAGGTTTTACTGGTCTTGTGTGAAATATAATTTTTAACATTAAGCATACCAACACTTAATACATACCTATTTCTAACTAAAGGTTTTACTGGTCTTGTGTGAAATATAATTTTTAACACTCAGCATACCAACACTTAATACATACCTATTTCTAACTAAAGGTTTTACTGGTCTTGTGTGAAATATAATCTTTAACACTAAGCATACTAACACTTAATACATACCTATTTCTAACTAAAGGTTTTACTGGTCTTGTGTGAAATATAATCTTTAACACTAAGCATACCAACACTTAATACATACCTATTTCTAATTAAAGGTTTTACTGTTCTTGTGTGAAATATAATCTTTAACACTAAGCATACTAACACTTAGTACATACCTATTTCTAACTAAAGGTTTTACTGGTCTTGTGTGAAATATAATCTTTAACACTAAGCATACTAACACTTAGTACATACCTATTTCTAACTAAAGGGTTTACTGGTCTTGTGTGAAATATAATCTTTAACACTAAGCACACCAACACTTAATACATACCTATTTCTAATTAAAGGTTTTACTGTTCTTGTGTGAAATATAATCTTTAACACTAAGCATACCAACACTTAATACATACCTATTTCTAATTAAAGGTTTTACTGTTCTTGTGTGAAATATAATCTTTAACACTAAGCATACTAACACTTAGTACATACCTATTTCTAACTAAAGGTTTTACTGGTCTTGTGTGAAATATAATCTGAGCAAATTAAGCAATCATTTATGTGTATGAAAAATATTATAACTGTTTGAAAAATCCTATCCGAGTTCTGTAATTCTATAAAAATCTGTTGTTCCCTCTATGTAAATGTTTATTTTTTTACGATTTAAATCATCAAGCTTATAAAATACCCATTGTAATCCATGTATCTATAAAGCAATCTGCTAAAGATACATTTAAAAATCTAGATTTTAAAGCAAGTGTAATTTTTTCTAATTTTGTGATTTATCAAGTGTCAGCCCTTAAAGGCAAAAATAGTCATCAAATATTATCCGGGGGTTAATGGGTTGAAATGTTTTCTCTGCTCTCTTAATATTACCCTGAGCAAATTAAGCAATCATTTATGTGTAAGAAAAATATTATATATTTCTAAGTTATCTTTAATACCTTAAATCCCTTTAGTATATTTGGTGACTTTCTACAGATTTGTACAATTATGTCGAATGCTCGAATAAAACTATAATCTTTATTGTTAATTGATCTTAAAAGGAATAATAGCTAAATTTAAAAAAACTCGCTGATTAAAATATATAATCGATAAATTTTAATTACAACAATTTCCAAAAATTGCTCTTTAATCCATACATGGGAAAATCCCTTAATATTCATGCTTCAAACTTTCGGGCTCTCCAGATTTACCCGGATGTGGTTAGCAGATCACAGGTACAGGGAAGCCCCACGCGCTATTCTCCCTTCAAAGTATTTGGCATGCATCAAAAATGCGCCCGGAAATTTTTTTTCAAAAGAGTTGGATGCTTCTGGGCCCTATACTAAGGTATTATTAAAGTTGCGCAAACCGCGTTGACCGAAATATTAGGCAAAAAAAAAAATATATATTGACGTACTATTTGAAATAATGCTTTTTAAATTCACTTTTAAAAATAAAAATTAATGATCTAGTATTTATAGTGAAGAGTTTTTAATTATTGTTTTATTACTAACGTATACGGAGTAAAGGAAGCATTTTAATTGCCAAAAATTTTAATTTATAATTAAATGTCTATACAGCGAAAAAAACCTTAATGTAATAGACGTTAATACTGCCGGTCTCCTCTAAATTTTAGTATTTAAGTTCTGTTTGCTCAACAACACATTTAATAAATTAAGCTAATTGGGAATATGTGCAAATGATAATTCTAAAGACGTATCATTCCAATAAAAAATGTGGATAATTTAATAGACGCATAATGAAGTCACTTGGCGTCCGCATCGGATTTTTTTCGATCTGTTAACATAAAAACGACATCACTTGTTACAATATAAAATAAAAGGATAAAACTATTGTTGCTTGCTGGATTTTTCGGAATATTTTGTAAATATTTCAGTATTATTTACCACTTAACATTCCGTCGATTTCCCTCTTGTCCTTTAACATGAATCTTGGATGTCGGCAAGATGTCCAAAAGAATGTGTGCTGTTAATGTGAAACTAAAATACTATAAATAGCGAAAAAAACTAAGGTACTATTTAAAGGAAAATAAACTTTTAAATCTCTCGATACGATCTATGTTTTAAAGTTTCATCCAATACATCAAGAAAGTCAAAGTCAATTTTAATATTTTAAAGGACAAGGAATTTTTGGAATGTTTAGTAAATATTTCAGTAATATTTACCTCTTAATATTACGTCAATTTTTGGTCGACTTTAACATGATTCTTGGATGTCGTCAAGATGTTTAACTGAATGTGTGCTGTTAATGTGAAAATAATAAATTACTATAAATAGTGAAAAAAAAGTTATGCTAATATTTAAAGGAAAATAAATATTTAAATCTGTCGATACAATCTATGTTTTAAAGTTTCATCCAATACATCAAGAAAGTGAAAGTCAACTTTAATATTTTAAAGCACAAGGAATTTTTGGAATATTTAGTAAATATTTCAGCAATATTTACCACTTAACATTACGTCGATTTACACTTTTGTCCGGTCGACGTTAATATGAATCTTGGATGTCGGCAAGATTTCCAATACAATGTGATCTGTTAATGTAAAACTAATAAAATACTATAAATAGTGAAAAAAGTTAAGGTATTATTTAAAGGAAAATAAACTTTTAAATCTGTCGATACAATCTATGTTTTAAAGTTTCATCCAATACATCAAGAAAGTGAAAGTCAACTTTAATATTTTAAAGCACAAGGAATTTTTGGAATATTTAGTAAATATTTCAGCAATATTTACCACTTAACATTACGTCGATTTACACTTTTGTCCGGTCGACGTTAATATGAATCTTGGATGTCGGCAAGATTTCCAATACAATGTAATCTGTTAATGTGAAACTAATAAATTACTATAAATAGTGAAAAAAAGGTTATGGTAATATTTAAAGGAAAATAAACTTTTAAATCTGTCGATACGATCTATGTTTTAAAGTTTCATCTAATACATCAAGAAAGTGAAAGTCAATTTTAATATTTTAAAGGACTAGGAATTTTTGGAATATTTAGTAAATATTTCAGTAATATTTACCACTTAACATTACTTCGATTTACACCTTGTCCGGTTGGCGTTAATATGAATCAGGGATGTCAGCAAGATGTTTAACAGAATGTGTGCTGTTACTGTGAAACTAAAATACTATAAATAGCGAAAAAACTAAGGTACTATTTAAAGGAAAATAAACTTTTAAATCTGTCGATACAATCTATGTTTTAAAGTTTCATCCA
>CM063504.1:103176373-103188873 GCA_032207245.1 Pardosa pseudoannulata
AGATATTCAATAAGAATAAAATAGAGACAGCAATACTTCTTTTGATAGTTACCTTTTTATTTTCATTCTTAAATATCAGAATTTATAATAAACCATATGATTAAAAATTATTCCATTTATAAAGTGTACTTAAATTTTTTGCCTTAAATTGTTGAAAATTGTTTGCCTTATACGGGAGTAAATACAGTATTAAATTTAAGAAATCGTAGTATTGCCGTCTTTAAAATAGGAGTGCTCCCTCTCTAGTATCCAATAAACTTGTTTCGAATTTACTGAAAGTATTGATGGAATCCTCATAGACTGAATAAAAATGCATATCAAATAAATTTAAGCATCTGATCAAGATTTAACAGTTTTTTTTAGCACTGTTCAGTTTTATCAGCTCATTAATAACTCATAACGTATAATTAATTCTAAACAATTTCCACATATTTACAGGTGCTTTTTTTGTCATTCATCACTAATAGAAATATAAACTGATTATATTGCAGCGATATGTTAAGAATGATGTCACTTTCCGAGTACTTGTTTTTTAGTTCATTATATGGAATGTGTTTAGCCGTAGGTATTAAGTTAACTGTTTAATTTTTTCGGTGCCATATTTATGAATTATGTTTTGCACTATTTATGAACAGCTTATTGATATATATATTTTTATTTTTGTGTTCCTTTTTTGAGAGAACATTGTCACATAATTTTTCTTAGTACTTCCACTGAAGAATAAACAGAAATTGAATATTATCATTTAGGCATTAAAGCAAGTAACTTAAAGTAATTTAAATAACGAGCAAATAAAAAAATTGGATTTTTTTTCCTGATTTTTTGTTTTAAATTCTGATATTTAAATCCGGCAGAATTATTTTTATTGTCCCATTAGTTTCTGTTCTTCTTTTTAGTACTTCCAATGAAGAATAAACATAAATTAAATATGATCAGTTATTATAAGCATAAATTATATATAATCAGTTATTCTAACTTAAAGCAAATAAATAATTAATTTTTTTTTAATTCTGATATTTAAATGGCAAAGAATTATTTTTATTGCCACAGTTTCTCTTCTTCTTTTTAGTACTTTCAATGAGGAATAAACATAAATTAAATATTATCAGTTATTTTATTATTCTAACTTAAAACAAATGAAAAATTGGATTTTTTTCTGAATTTTTTTTATTCTGATATTTAAATGAGGTAGAATTATTTTTATTGTCACATTAGTTTCTTTTCTTCTTTTAGTACTTCCAATGAGGAATAAACATAAATGAAATATGACCAGTTATTAAAAACAAATTATATATGATGAGTTATTCTAACTTAAAGCAAATAATTAATTAATTTTTTTTAAATTCTGATATTTAAATGGTAAAGAATTACTTTTATTGTCACATTAATTTCTCTTCTTTTTTTTAGTACTTTCAATGAGGAACAAATATAAATTAAATATTATCAGTTATTTTAGTATTCTAACTTAAAACAAATGAAAAATTGGATTTTTACTGAATTTTTTTTTAATTCTGATATTTAAATGAGGTAGAATTATTTTTATTGTAACATTAGTTTTTTTCTTCTTTTTAGTACTTCCAATGAGGAATAAACATAATTATTATCAGTTATTTTAGAATATATATTATTATATTATATTATATTATATTATATTAGTCAGTTATTTAGTATATTTTAGTATTATTATATTTATTTTAGTATTCTATCTTAAAGCAAACAAAAAATTGGATTTCTTCTGAATTTTATTTAATGTGACAATAAAAATAATTCTATCCCATTGAAATATCAGAATTAATTTCTTTTCTTCTTCTTAGTACTTCCATTGAAAAGTAAACATAAATTAAATATTATCAGTTATTTTAGTATTCTAACTTAAAACAAATAAAAATTTGAATTTTTTTCTGATTTTTTTTTTAATTTTGATATGTAAATGGGGTAGAATTATTTCTACTGTCAAATTATCTTCTTTTCTTCTTTTTAGTTCTTCCAATCAGGAATAATCATAAATTAAGTATTATCAGTTATTTTAGTATTCTAATTTAAAACAAATAAAAATTTGGATTTTTTTTCTGAATTTTGTTTTTAAATTCTGATATTTAATTGAGGTAGAATTAGTTTTATTGTCACATTAGTTTCTTTTCTTCTTTTTAGTACTTCCAATGAAGAATAAACATAAATTATATATTGTCAGTTACTTTAGTATTCTAACTTAAAGCAAATAAATAATTAAATTTTTTTTTCTGAAATTTTTTTAAAACTTTGATATTTAAATGGGGTAGATTTATTTTTATTGTCACATTAGTTTCTTTTCTTCTTTTTAGTACTTCTAATGAGGAATAAATATAAATTAAATATGATTAGTTATTATAAGCATAAATTATATATGATCACTTATTCTAACTTAAAGCAAATAAATAATTAATTTTTTTTTTAAATTCTGATATTTAAATGGCAAAGAATTATTTTTATTGTCACGTTAGTTTCTCTTCTTTTTAGTACTTTCAATGAGGAACAAACATAAATTAAATATTATCAATTATTTTAGTATTCTAACTTAAAACAAATGAAAAATTGGATTTTTCTGAATTTTTTTAAAAATTCTGATATTTAAGTGAGTAGAATTATTTTTATTGTCACATTAGTTTCTTTTTTACTTTTTTGTACTTCCAATGAGGAATAAACATAATTATTATCAGTTATTTTAGTATATTATATTATTATATTATATTATATTAGTCAGTTATTTAGTATATTTTAGTATTGTTATATTTATTTTAGTGTTCTAGCTTAAAGCAAACAAAAAATTGGATTTTTTTCTCAATTTTTTTTAATGTGACAATAAAAATAATTCTACCCCATTGAAATATCAGAATTAATTTCTTTTCTTCTTCCTAGTACTTCCATTGAGAAGTAAACATAAATTAAATATTATCAGTTATTTTAGTATTCTAACTTAAAGGAAAACAAAATTTGGAATTTTTTCTGATTTTTTTCAATTTCTGATATGTAAATGGGGTAGAATTATTTCTACTGTCGCATTATCTTCTTTTCTTCTTTTTAGTACTTCCAATGAGGAATAAGCACAAATTAAGTATTATCAGTTATTTTAGTATTCCAACTTAAAACAAATAAAAATTTGGATTTTTTTTTCTGAAATTTGTTTTTAAATTCTGATATTTAATTGAGGTAGAATTAGTTTTATTGTCACATTATTTTCTTCTTCTTAGTACTTCCAATGAGTAATAAACAAAAACTAAATATTATCAGTTATTTTAGTATTCTAACTTAAAGCAAATAAATGATTAAATTTTTTCCAGAATTTTTTTTTTTTTAATTTTGATATTTAAATGGGGTAGAATTATTTTTATTGTCACATTAGTTTCTTTTCTTCTTTATAGTACTTCCATTGAGGAATAAACATAAATTAAATATTATCAGTTATTTTAGTATTCTAACTTAAAGCAAATAAATAATAAATTTTTTTTCTGAAATTTTTTTAAAACTTTGATATTTAAATGGGGTAGATTTATTTTTATTGTCACATTAGTTTCTTTTCTTCTTTTTAGTACTTCCAATGAGGAATAAATATAAATTAAATATTATCAGTTATTTTAGTATTCTAACATAAATAAAAATTTGGATTTTTTTTTCTGAATTTTTTTAATTCTGATATTTAAATGGGGTAGAATTATTTTTATTATCACGTTAATTTTTTTCTTCTTTTTCATACTGCCAATGAGGAAGAATCATAAATTATATATTATCAGTTATTTTAGTATTCTAACTAAAAGCAAATTAAAATTTGGATTTTTTTTCTGAATTTTGTTTCTAAATTCTGATATTTAAATGAGGTAGAATTATTTTTACTGTCACATTTTTTTCTTTTCTTCTCCTTAGTACTTCCAATGAGGAATAAAATTAAATATAACCAGTTATTTTAGTATTCAAACTTAAAACAAATAAAAAATTAGATTTTTTTCTGAATTTTTTTTAATGTGACAATAAAAATAATTCTACTCCATTTAAATATCATAATTAATTTCTTTTCTTCTTAGTACTTCTAAAGTAAACGTAAATTAAATATTATCAGTTATTTTAGCATTCTAACTTAAAGCAAATAAAAATTTAGATTTTTTTTAAAATTCTGATACTTATGGGGTAGAATTATTTCTATTGTCACATTTTCTTCTTTTCTTCTTAGTTCTTCCAATGGGGAATAAACAAAAATTAAATATTATCAATTATTTGGTATTCTAACATAAAACAAGTAAAATATTTAATTTTTTTCTTTCTCAATTTGTTTTTTGATCTTAATTAGGGTTAGAATTGTTTTTATCCCTTGTACAAATTCACCTGCTAAAATATAAATTTAAGTGTAGTTTTTAATATCTTACAAGGGAAGTTATCTCAAAGCTATATAATCCTAATACTGATCCAAAAACAGAAAAGAAAATAAAAATTTCAATCTTTTTTCTTAAAACTTATTACTACGTATTTTATCTATTAAAATATATTTTAAACCTATTTTTGATACACGAAGAATACTTATGTACTTTTAAAGTCACATTTTAACTGTCATGTTAAAAAGTTTTCATTAAAACCACCTATTTGTTATTAAACATAAAGTGAAAAGTTCTGCTCTATTTAGAATGAAATTTTTCCTAAATCACAAATATGGAGTCAAACTTTATAAAAATTATTTACTTTTGTCACATGAATCAATACATTAAAAAACATAAAAAACATAAAAGTGAAAAAAATAGAAATCCATTTACAATACAACTTTTGAAATTAAGTTTTTTATATCAAATAGTGACAGATTATCCTTTTTGTTTTGTGAAGCCTCAATTATATTAATGCGAGTAATTTATTTCATTTTATGGCATGATAAAGGCTGTTTTTTATTTTCAATTTCTTAATATCTTTTGTAATTTATAAAGTTTTTTAATGTCAGATATCTCTACAGTCTCCATTTACGGAGTAACAAAGATATTTTACTTCAAGATATATAACTTGTTTATCACTTTAATTTCTAATATACACGTAAGTTGCTAATATATATCAAAAGTAATCTTGGTAGTAAGTCTTTTTTAAATTTGGTGTATATTTTTTTATGTTATTTGAAAGATCCGTGGTAGCTCGGAAAAGGAAAGGATCTCCAACTGGAGGGTTTTGGGTTCGGGGCTCGATACGACCTAAGATTCACCGTATCTGTTAAAGGTAACTGGGGCATGTAAGGTATGTTCGTGTGTTCAGGGTTATAATATCCTCCATCACAAACAATTTTTCTGGAGGCGGTTGACCAAGAATGGGTGTCTTCTGCTTGGTTAATGCGTTTAAATTACGAAGACCCACGGCGAAAGGTAAATTGCCTTAATTCTAGTGGCTTCTGGACCACTTGCTTAGATCACCCAAGTGGCATTACTAACATCAACAACATGTTATTTTAAAAGATATAATACTTTAATAGACGAAACTAAGGGTATTATTAAATAACTTGAAGAAGTTAAAAAATTGTTTAAAATTCATTCTTTAAGGAGCAGAACATTCTATTGTATGACTAATCAGAAAAAGTGCACAGTAGATCAGACATATTTCTTTCTAGAGGACTAATATCCAAAGAGGACTTTTAAGTAAGAACTGTCCAGCTTGAGGAAGTTAAAAATTTTTGGTCTCGAAGCTAGCAAAAAGAAACTAAGGATTTGCACAACCAACGTTGGTTGCTAAATTGCAAAAGTTGTAGGTTTACATACACACAGTTGTCTGTAAATTTTGAAAATCCCGTCCATAGAAATCCCTTGATGCACTTATTCAATGAGAATCAGTGCTTAGACTAAAGATGAAATCATTACTGAACTCACTGTTCTGTACTCGAATTTATGTGCAGTATAACGACCGTTACATATCCAGAAAAAAAAAGAAGAAGCCCAAGGTTGGCCCAAAGGGTCTTCAAAGCGGACACCTATTGTTACTTTTAGGTAGAAACGCGCGCCGACTAAACAGTGCAAACAAATCCCTTTGTGTACAGGGTTTTTCGCACATAAACAGGAACTGTCGTCTAACGTCGAAATTTAATTACATGTGTCAGTACGCCGGATCCAAGAGCCTCTGATGGCATTATAGATCGAGTAACTATTGTTAAAAAGTATATATGAGTAAAATCCAACGTATATAACTGAACCCATACTTGATTCACTAGTTTTCTCTTTAACATCATGAAGAAACTTTTAACATAACTAAATATCACCTAGTTTTATTGTATTGTCGACAATTAATTATCCCGAAAAAGAAAAAAATTAAAAAAAATTTTAATTTCCATCATATTTTTATTTTGCATTATTGTAACTGCACATATAAAACGTTATAAAAAGTTAGAAAATTGTAACAATTCGTAAGAGCTTGAGTTCTTTTTAGCTTCCCTCGTAACTGCACGGCTGGAAGTACATATACTATATTTTGTTTTAATATTTCGTCTCGAAAAATGGTAGTTCTTGAAAATATCAAAATTCAATAACTAAAAAAGTATTTTAACTAGTAGTTTTAAATGAGATAAAACAGTAATAGTTTTATATTTTCCTCTGGTAAACTTTTCTTTTCCTTCGTAAAGCGTTTATAAAACTTTAAAAAAATAATGGGATTTTGAATAAGTCATGTTTAAACTACAAATAATTGAGTTTGGAATATTTTTTATCTTAAAAAATGTTGACCTAACATTTAAAATTGTTAGAAAAAGTGTAATTTTAAAGAGTGAAAAAAAAGTCATATTTAAAACTAAATTTTAAAAACCTTCATATTTTATTTTTTACATTGTTTACAAATTTTACCTCTTAAACATTGCTAAATAAGCATTTTGTGCAAAACTAACTTCCCTATTTTGTTTTGTTGTTGAAATAACCAGCAGATTTTTTAGGAATTTTAATATGAATTTTATTTTTTTTTAATATTAAGTAAGAAATATTTTATATTGATGTATTATAGCTATCATGACTACTGATGTATGTCTTGTATATGAATATCAAATACAAAACAAACACTTTGTTCTCAAGTACCAGGACTAGTCCTTTGGTTCAGGAGATAATTCTAATGTACCCTGCTTATTGCAAAATAAAAGGGCGGAAAAAATACTTCTCGAGTATAACGCACATCTGAAATTTGACATGCGGGTGATTTTACAAATTGCAAACTTATTGCTACGCGAACCAAATTAATCTAGTATTAACGTCATTTAAAGTCCTTTTTTTACAACTCTATGAATAACGAGATCCTATATGCTTAATATCGGACGTTTGAAGTTATTAGGAGAATTTCGTCTACTAAAAGAGGACTTGGGCGGCTGAAATTCAAGGCCTCATACATGTCCCCCCCTTTTTATATGTGCTATTTTAAAAAAGATTGAGTTTCTTTATTCCTGCTCTTTTTTTAAGAAACAGTGCTTTATAGTGACTTACGAGTATAGTGGAGAAGAGATCTAGATATACTGCAGTATTTAAATTGCAAATAATGAAATGTAGAAAAGAAAAGAAACCGTGCTTAACCCTTTAAAGGTCACCAAAATAAATTCATGAGAATTTAATGTAATTTGTTTATAAATGTTATCTATAAGCCTTGTATATGTAAAATATATAAATTTTCTTTACATTCCTTAGAAGGGTATGCCTTCGAGGATACCAAATTAGGGTTTGAGAAGTGGTTTAACTGACTGACCCTTACCCTTGTACAGCTTGAACATTATGCCTTTTTAAAAGTTTAACTATACTGGAAGAACAATAAATGATAATCCTTAAACTGGTATAATAAATAAATAGCTTAACAACTTAAAAGTGTTGTCTGTATAGATACTTTTATTTGAGGTCATAAGTAAGATAAATTGAATCTGACTTCTCAAGTTTAAAAAGTTTAAATACATATATTTCAATAGAAAAAGAAATTAATAAGTTAAACGTAGAACTATCATCTCTTATTTATTTAAAATATCAAAAATATAATATGTATAAAATGTATAATATGTATATATAAAATGTATAAAATATATATATAATATGTATATATATATATATATATATATAGATATATATATATATATATATATATATACATATATATATACATACATATATATATATACATATATATATATACATACATGCATATATATATATATATATATATATATATATATATATATATATATATATATATATATATATATATATATATGTAAATATATATAATTGAAAACTTATCCATGTCTCCAAAAAGTTTTTTTAATTGCAAAAGCTCTTGATTCTACATCATTGGCTTCCATATATCACAGATATATGAGATTGGAGCCGTAAATAATTATAAAAAAATAAAGTAAAGTAATCCAAAAAGTAAAGTTTAAAAATAAAGATGTTTAATAGGTGGTTTTGCTACGGAACCACTATCTGTTAAAGGGTTAAAATTGGAAACTCAGCTTTCAATTTAGTAATTAGTGTTACAAGCAGTGTTATATAGAAGAAGTGCAATAGAAATGAAATATAGATGCAACAGTACTTCTTTTGAGTAAGATATTTAACTTTTTTATATTATCTTGAGTAGATGTTTTATTATGTATATCATGTGTTTACAGAATGCAGTATTGTGTGTAACAGGTACGTTGAGTTTTTGTCACAAATTTTTGAAAAAAAAAAGTTCCTGTTGTTCACGACTAAATTTAGTATTTTCATTCGAATTCCATCCAATTTTATTCTTAGTGTGTAAATTACTGAAAGAAATTCTCAGTAATGCTTTCTAAACTTTATCTCATTAGGGGGTGATCTACAAAACAACATTTTATAAAAGGTTTTCTCCAAATACATAACAACTGCGCTGGCTAATCTGGAAGCGAAATAAATTCCTGAGCAGAGCAAAGCTCAGGTCAGATGGCCATGTCGTGGCCCCTCCTAAATAGATCTGAACCGAAAGGTAAAAAAGCGATTTCAAAAGTAAATAAATAAGAGCCACGCCATCCAGCACCCATTTTAAAATGAAAGGTTGAAGAGAGATGATGCTCAAGTGATGCGGAGGAGCATGAGGGATCATTAGAGGCAGAGATCACGATCCCGAGTTCAATCTTTCACTGTGTTAGTGGCAGGGTTGCTACATTTGGCGGTTGAACGCCATTTCCGATTCGACTGCTTTGAAATGTTTTGTTAGTTCTTAGAAAAGCGTATTTGAAGAGCAGAATTTGCAGTGTGTGATAAAGATATTTTAAAGATTTAAAAATGCATGGAAATCTGTTGTAACTTAGATAATATTCTTAGTTTTTGTTAATTTTTTTTTGAAACACACAATTGTCTGATTCATTATTTTGGTACTATAGTTTTTTAGTGAAGAGCATATAATTTTATTTTAATTTTTATATTAACGATTTTGATATTACTGAGTGTTTAACAATTAAAGGTTAGGACCAATGTAAAACTCCACAGTGTACAATAGACCTAGTTACCCTTTTGTAATTTTTAACTCTTAAATGGATAAGAACTTGTCTAGGTAAAACTAAGTATATATTCAACATCGGCAGGTTTATTTTTTGTTGAAATATATAATCGCACTCAAACTTAACGACTTGGCCGATTATTGTTGTATTTAAGTAATAGCTTTCTTGGACGTTCGATGTTTTCTTTAGTTGATCCAGTAATAGCTTTCTTGGGCGTTCGACGTTTACTTTAGTTGATTCTGTTGTGTTTTGATTGGCTGTGTTTAATTAGTTTTGTTTGTGCCAGAAATTTGATTGGCTGGGCGCAGGATCTTCTCAAAACTATAAAAGCCCAATGTACCTCGTATTTCTTGTATTATTATTTTGGTGTTTCCAATAAAATGTGTTTGCGATCTGCGGCTTTTTATTATGCTTCAACACTTTTAAACTGTAAAAACATTGTCCCCTTTTAAATCAATTCCTGTTGAATTGAATACATTTTGTTGCACTTCATTTAAGATTATTTTATTTGAACGTAAGATGCGATCATCCAATTTAATAGAGAGGACAGTTACACAATTAACAGAATACTACTTTTAATGACTTTTAATATTTATACAATAATAATTCACAAAGAAGCAGAATTGTATTCAACCATGAATAGTATATTGGAGTTTAATTATTAGTAGAGCTGAAGAACTGACATTTGGTGAAGACTGGTATCATTGATATCCGTTATATTGAGATTTTTCTTTACATAGTGTGCGAATTGAAAAACAAAAGTAAAGTATACAACTAAATGTTGTGAAATCTAGCTGTGCACTTTTAATTATTATATTTTTACATACCTAAAAATAAAATTTTAATATTTAACAGCTAATTGTATCTGAGTCCCACGATGTTAATAATCGTAATATTGAACACGATTTTAATATTGATTGATTTCGTTATTTAGAGTGTGTTGTAGATCTAAAACTATTGTACTATTAAAGAATTAAATATAATGAAAGTCATATAATATTTATAATATTTTTTAAGTTAAAATTAAATTAAAAAAGGCGCAATTTTTTAATCATTCAATATTGCAACCATTTCATTAATTAGAGTGTGGATTACAATCATAAAGGAAGGTTCACAATTAGGTGTTACAACAGTCCTAAATATAAAATTTCAACATTCTATTATAATCCTAGTCAAAATGTGTACAGAGACGATCAAAACAGATTTTTGAAGTTAAAATTTTCTATGTATATGCATACATGAATCCCAAGGCGGTAACTAGGTACTTTTGTACCCGTTTCAAAAAACTGGTCTGCGCCCCTACCATTAAATATAGTGAGAAAATATATAAACATTCTTTTCTATATCATATATTCAGTATGAACACGCAAAATATTTTGTTAATTCTTAAAATATTCTTAGTATATTAATTTTAAATTTTTTCTTCTATTTTTACCTTATTATTAATACTTAAAAATAGTTTTGAACATTTTAGGGATATTATTTTCTGATAAACTGAATAGTTTACTCGAGGGGAATATTTTGTATTTAGACGTTTAATTTTCATAAAATATACCGGACTTCAATTATTAGTAGAGCTGAAGAACTGACATTTGGAAGAGACCTGTAGCATTAATATCCTTTATAGTGAGATTTTTCTTTATATAGCGTGCGGATTGAAAAACAAAAATAAAAGTAAACAACTAAAAGTTGTAACATCCACTTTTATTTTTTTTTATATTTTTACATACCCAAAAACAAAATTTTAATATTTTACAGCTAATTGTATCTGAGTCCCCGCAATTTTAATAATCGTAATATTGAACATGATTTTAATATTGATTGATTTCGTTACTTAGAGTGTGTTGTAACTTTAAAATGATTGTACTATTGAAGGATTAAATATAACGAAGATCTTATAATATTTCTAATATTTTTTCGATTAAATTAAATTAAAAGGGGATCAATTTTTAAATCATTCAATATTACAATCATTTTGTTATTTAGAGTGTGGATTGCCTACAAAGAGGGAGGTACAGAATTAGATGTTACAACACTCCTAAATATTAAATTCCAACATTCTGTTTCAATCCTAGCCAAAATGTGTACAGAGACGATCAAAACAGATTTTTGAAGTTAAAATTTTCTATGTACATGCATACATGAATCCCAAGGCGGTAACTAGGTACTTTTGTACTCGTTTCAAAAAACTGATCTGCGCCCTTACCAACAAATATAGTGAGAAAATATGTAAACACTTATATTTTTTCTATATCATATATTCAGAATGAACACAAAATATTTTGTTAATTATTAACATGTTCCTAGTATGTTAATTTTTATTTTTTCTTCTATTTTTACCTTATTAATAATATTTAAAAATAGTTTTGAACATTTTAGGGATATTATATTCCTGATAAACTGAATAGTTTACTTGAGGAGAATATTTTTTATTTAGACGTTGAATTTTCATAAAATATATAAGAATTCAATTATTAGTAGAGTTGAAGAACTGACATTTGGTGGAGACCTGTAGCATTGATATCCTTTATAGTGTGATTTTCCGTTATATAATGTGCGGATTGAAAAACAAAAATAAAAGTACACAACTAAATGTTGTAACATCTAACTGAGCACTTTCATTTTTTTATTTTTTTTACATATCTAAAAACAAAATTTTAGATCATTTACAGATCATTTTACTGAGTCCCCTCAATGTTAATAATCGTAATATTGAACATGATTTTAATAGGGATTGATTTCGTTATTTACAGTGTGTTGTAACACTAAAATGATTGTAATATTGAAGGATTAAATATAACGAAGATCTTAGTATATTTTTAATATTTTTTTCGATTAAAATTAAATTTAAAGGGGCTAATTTTTTTAATCATTCAATATTACAATCATTCTTTACTTAGAATGTGGATTGCAATTAAAGGGAGGCACACAATTAGATGTTATAAAAGTCCTAAATATTAAATTCCAACAATCTACTTTAATCCTAGTCAAATTATGTTCAGAGACAGTCAAAACAGATTTTTGAAGCTGAAATTTTCTA
>CM063504.1:103193873-103223873 GCA_032207245.1 Pardosa pseudoannulata
ATTTCATCTGAAATCAAAATATATATTTTTAATGCATTACAACAAAATTAAATTAAAGAAAAATTAAAATTTGTGAAAATAAATTTATAATGTACCCAAATACAAATTTTATTTTGACAAAAAAAAGTAAAAATATTTAATATTTCTCATAATTTTATTAAGTAATTATTTTTTTTCATCAGTACGATGTTATCTATATAACTGGCAGTTTTTGCTGAATAATAATTAGAAAATAATAAAAAAAATTGAAGGTAACAATTCGAAACCATTTTAGTTTCTTAATTGAAAACTAAAGGAGGTGAAAGTTCTCATACATAACGAAAATGAAAACACGAGGAGATATTGGAAAGTGTTTTAATTACAAAGGAAAAAACACGCAAAACAATTAATTTATGTTTTGTATTCCTAATATTTCCTATACATAGTCACTATCCTCAATTATACATTCTCCCAGCGTTTCTTGGCCTTTCGAGGAACGTCATTATATAAAAGCACTGCTATTCTGTATCTTTTCCACAGTACAGGTTACTTCCATCTATGGTTTCCTGGAATCAAATAAATGAACATTAATTACTGTAATATACTACACTACGTACATAAAGATAAATTAATATGCAGAATCAGTTTCATCCAAATATCTAGATTAATTCATTATATCATTTAATGTTTACGATACATTTATGTAAAGTTTCATTATATTTACATAATCAAAGGATATACCACAAATTATACAGCAATAACTGTGGAATTTTTAGAGTCAGAGTAAAAAAAATCATTTAAAAGTTTGTGTTTGCTTATTGAAAGATATTTTATTTATTTAATTTTGCATAAGTAAAATATAGTTGTAAGAATTGAAACTTCTTTTGAAATTTTGCATATGCAATAACAGGAACATGTTTTAATAAGTACACATAAAATTATTAAAATAATCTTATTTTCTGTATTTTAATATTTAGTATTTTTAAAAACTAAAAATCATATTTTTAAATAAGAATTATAATTTACTGCTAAACGATTTAATTTTAAGAACATAAAAAAAACACATATTTGTATACTTCTTATAACATTAGGTTGTTTAGAAATGTGCAGAAAACGGAAACTTACTGGTGAGTTTAAAGATGCACGAAATTTTATAAATGGGATTTTAACTTGATACCAAGATACCTCGTGACCATCCCTAGCTCTGGAGGGTGTAAAGTATTTTTGCTTCCTTAATTGAGAATATCTTAATTCTGATATCCTCAGGAGTAGACTTTTGCTTCTGATTCTGTACCTCTCTCACAACTGCTAACTTACCAGTGGGAGAATATCCTGCACTTTTTTTCTTTGCATACATTAAGACGTTAGAACACTTAATAGGCTCAATTTCAGTTCCCCTAAAGCTTCCCTTAAAATTTTTAGCCCCTAAAGCTGACCACTTGACCATCTTGGGTCCAAACAGTTCAATAATCGAATTAATTTTCCAGTATACTACCTCTTTCAGTCTTTATTATTATTATTAATAAAAAAGAACAAATGGTCCTAGCAAATATTTTTATTTTTATTTTGGCGCTTATATTTTCTAACATTTCAGAAAAAATACTCTTAAATGTTTTAATGTATCATATCTAGCATACAAAATACAATTAAAATATGAAAAAAGGGAAATTTATTTTTAAAATGTATATGTACGACAAAAGATATTTATTTATTATATTATAAATTACTTTGCACGAAAATTATCTGTACACTACAGATTTTAAAACTACCTCTACGATGAATCTGTTATTGATCTATCATTATCTATTATTATATCTGTTAATGATTTCTCTCGATTTTATTCTTCTTTGTTCGACGGATAAGAAATGATGTTATCGCGAAAATTTTCATTATTCAATGCTAATTTTAAGCATACCTTACTCAATTTGGATACAAAGAATATTATGAAACATACACTTGAGTTAATTTTCAGAATTGTCGGATATAAGCTCAATAATAGTTCTTGAAATTATGTGAAACTTAAGAGTTAATCACAATAAATCTTTTTATTCACTTATGCGGTAAAATTTGTAATACATAGAGACAGAAGACTGTAGAGCTAGTTGATTGTTGTTATGTAATTTTGATGTAATCATGCTTCAGGATTAATTTTAAGCTGAAGTTGCCCTACTAGAAATAATCTTAAGATTTTCTTAAGAAAGTACCATTTTCTTAAGAAAATCTTAAAAAATGTGAAGATTTTTTTTAGATTAATTTTTTCTTAAGATAATCTTAAGAAAATAAGACAATCTTAAGAAAATGTTAAGACAATTTGCAGAGTAACTTTATCTTTAAAATATCTTAAAATTTTTTTCAAAAATATAATTTTTTTTTAAATACAATCTGCAGAAAATGATCACTCAGAACTTAAGCTTAGGTAGAACTGATTTTTTTTTTGTTTTTTTTTTAATGCTGTGATATCATCACAGTTTCAGTCTATGATTAAAACATTTTAATAATTTTTTCCAGCAAATATATTGTTACAATAACAAAATGATCTGAGATTGAGTCACCAATGATAATTTACAAGAAGATTTTGAAAGCATTCCATCCATAAAGTTATCTACAGGGTATCTGCCAAAATAAAATTTTTCAAATCCATGACTTACCCTGATTTTAGCTAAAATTTTTGTTTACCTACTTTTACAAATATCACAAACTATTCCTCAGCATGAAATAATAATCCATCAACGCCAATAATTTTTTATTGTTGCATAAAATACTGTGAAGTACTTTTGCCAGTAACTATAATTAAGTATCAACATTGAGTAATAAGTTGTTGTAACAGATTAATATAATTAATTTCATTAAAGTGTAATGTATAATTTTTACTTTCATTCAAAGCATACCTTTTAATTTCGAAAAAAAAAATTTTACATTCATAAATTAGTAGATATAATATTACGTTTTTACGCACTAAATATACTTCATTGTCCTATTTAGTGTTCTTTAAAAAAATTAACGCCTTTTAAAAAAGTAAATTTCTTTTTTTTTTAAAGTAAAAAGAGAAATAATAGAATGGATGACATGTCATCTATTCTATTATTTCTCTTTGCAGGTATGTTACAGTAATAGAAGTGGAAAACACAGAACTTCACCTCCTTGTACCTCAACAACCCCAAATCAGAAAATATTTTCTGAAACGTTAAAATAAATTATATGTATCATCTATAACATAAAAAAATAAAATAATTAAAAGAACGAACAGCATAAAATAGAAGATATTTTTAAAAAGTGTATTTATTACAAAAAATGCGTATTTAGTTCAAATATCATTAATTTCTTTAGACAGAAATTATCTTTACATAAAAGATTTAAAAACTACTCCTACAATGAATCTGTTTTTGTGCTTCCATTTTTTTTTCTACTTCTTTGCTCGAAAATAGAAGTATTTTAATTGGAGAAAAATTCAATGTTCATCTTTTACGAAAATGTTCATTTTAAGCATGCCTGAATCAATTTTTATATATAAAATATTATATATAATACACCTGAGTTTATTTTCAGAATGTTTTCATAATAACAGTTCTTGGTGTTATGATATTTCACACATTCTACATAGGAAAATCTGGCCAAGCGATGGCCGAATGGTTAGGGTGCTGGCCTTCGGTAACGGAGTTAATGGGTTCGAATCCCATTGTGGCATGGATGTTAGTATCCATTCGGAATCGGCTTTAACCTTTTAACTGTCATGCCCGAGATAATCTCGGGCATAGCACTGGTGTTCGAAAATGTCACGCCCGAGTATTACTCGGGGTAATTTTTATTAATGCATCGTATTGTTATACCCGAATATATATCATGTACTTCAAAATATAAATTTTTAACTACTAAGTATAATTTATTTTGTAGTAAACATTTGAGTTTTGCAATAAGAAAAAATGACAATTTGTGTACTCAAATCATCAAAATAACTTGACAGTTAAAGGGTTAAGCAGTAGGTCCCGGTCTCATTAGCCCTCGTGTTTCAAAAAGTAGACCGTAGCACTCCAAACCATACCAAACATAAGAACATCTTAACGGTTAATCACAAAAAGCTTTTATTTACTTCTATGACCGTACGTTTAAAACCAATAGTACCGTAAAGTTTAGAATAGATTAATTTTTTTAACAGAGAAGAATGTTTCTTTTTCATAATTGAAGATAAGTTTATCACATGCAGCTGTAATGCAGGAAATTTACTTTTTTAAAAGGCGTTAATTTTTTTAAAGAATACTAAATAGGACAATGAAGTATATTTAGTGCGTAAAAATGTAATATTATATCTACTAATTTATGAATGTAAATTTTTTTTTCAAAATTAAGAGGTAAGCTTTGAATGAAAGTAAAAATTATACATTACACTTCAATGAAATTAATTATATTAATCTGTTACAACAACTTATTACTCAATGTTGATACTTAATTATAGTTACTGGCAAGAGTACTTCACAGTATTTTATGCAACAATAAAAAATTAATGGCGTCGATGGATCTCCTAAACTAAATTTAGTTAAAGAGAATATACACAAAGAAAATACTGCCGTTCAGAATTATTTCCATTTTTCCCGTGAAGAACATTTAGTTATTGTATAATGTAATAAAAGGGGGATATTAACACGCAATATCTGAAATGACCTAATCGCTCTGAAAGCTTTCATCAAATCGTCACATTTACCAACTCCAATAAAGAGGAACCATAAAAAAAGCCTTGGCCGCATTTTTGGCGAACAATCCGATGATACAGATGTCGCCAAGCGGCTCATCGAAGCATTATACAAAATGCATGAAGAGGGTTTGTTGGGATACTGTACACTATGTTCGGTTGCAATTTTGTGAAGTGTATAGGGTTATTTTATAGAGCTTTGACTCTTGAAATTCACTTTCAATTCCCAAAGATACGGAGTAAAAAAAGTTAAAGCATCTCTTTTAGCTTTGTGGTATTAAAAGTTTGGCAACGCAGTCACGGATGAATTGGGAAGAATGCAACACACACACACACACTCAGAAAAAGGAAGAAAGAAAAACTGGACTTTTGTTAGGTTTAAATTTTACAAAGCGGTATTTTTAAAACGAATAAAATGATAAGAGTAAGTATCTTGTTTTAATTCGGTAGCATGAAATCATGTTTTGGCAACGTGGGGTGCATTTCTTATTGGTTGATGTTTCTCTGACCAGAGCCTACATTAGTGTCTTTGCCACCACAAAATAACCACCCCTCCTGAAGTTTTAAAAATATATATTTTATATTATTAAATATATATACAGTCGAACTTTGATAACTCGAAGTCCCAGGGGACCCCAAAAATATTCGACTTATCCGAAGTTCGAGTTATAGAAGTTACCTACCATTCCTCTCAACTGGCATTTAAGATGGGTCGACATGGTTTAAATGGTTTGATATAAGCCATAATATATAGTTGTACGCATTTCAATTTTTTAATAGCCTATGTAAATAACAAGAGAAGAATGGGTTCAAAAGGTTTAAAACTCAAGAAATTTGACTTCATTACATATTAATTAGTACACATACCATGTAAATCTCATTTGAAAAAAGCAGTTAATTTTTAGGTTGGTGGCACATTCACAAAGTCACCTAATTTTTGAACACAGTTAAATAGGGTGTTGTCTGTACGTTCGGTGGTCTCCAGGTATTGTTGTAAGATAGGAATAGCTTCCTGTGCTTGCTCGTGAATGGCAGTCCACTCGTGACCTCGAGAACCTTCGTTCTCGAAGGTCTCGACTGGCATTCGAAGTTTTGAACAGAATTGTGTTTTTACCGGGGAAATCTATCGCAAAAACTTCGACTTAGAAGTTGTTCACTTTCAGTTATCGAGATAGTTTTTTAAAGAAAAGTATAGAAATGATTCGGGACTTGATTGAAAGTTCAACCATCTACCAATATCTACCAACCACCACTAATATGCTTTAATATAAATCTCTGAATTCATTTTAAATTTTGAATTTATTAAAGTTATCAAAACTAAATTTAAATTTAGAAATTCGCCAATTTTTTATGAAAATTCAACATTTAAATAAAAAATGTCCATCCCCAAATAAATAATTCAGTTTATTAACAAAATAATGTCCCCAAAATGTTCAAAAATATTGTTAAGTATTAATAAGGTACAAATAAAAGAAAAAGTAAAAAATAATACACTGGGAACATTTTAGGAATTAACAAATTATTTTGAGTTCATCTCAATATATATGGTATAGTTTATATATTTTCTCACTATATTTGGTGGTAGGGGCGCAGGCCAGTTTTTTTTTTTTGCTACGGGCGCTAAAGAACTTAATTACGGCTCTGCCTGCATGTTATTCCTGCAATACAGTGAATTTCAGACTTATCGTGCGGAATAGGTAAACTGGCTGTTTATTGGCTCAAACTCCAAGTTAGGATATGTTGCGCCAAACAAAAAAGCACATATTTCAATAAAGTTATATAAATTAAGGTAAGATAAAATAATAGTCAAAATTTAGGAGAAAAAATACAAGTAAAAACGAGGTGAAGATTCACATTAAAACATTTTTTTAAAATTAAATGAGGTTTAATACGTCAATGCGAATGAGAAATTCAAATAATTTTAGGTGAGGAGTTTTAGCCAAAATTTCGTTCAAATTAGGGTGGAAAGTTTTAAAATATATATATAATAAAAACGTTTTAAAGCAGTACATGAAGTTAAAATAG
Organism: Pardosa pseudoannulata; assembly: GCA_032207245.1. Classification (NCBI taxonomy): domain Eukaryota; kingdom Metazoa; phylum Arthropoda; class Arachnida; order Araneae; family Lycosidae; genus Pardosa; species Pardosa pseudoannulata. The sequence continues at coordinate 103,200,562 of CM063504.1, forward strand.
GATGACCAGTGAGTTCTGTATGACAAAGGGAACATTTTGGAGTAGGCTCAGCCAGTAGTAAATGTTTATGGGTTAGTCTGATATGACCGATACGAAGATGAACTAATATGGCATCTAATTTGTGATTAGGGAGTGATGGCCAGAAGGTAAAGGAACATTTTGGAGTAGGCTCAGTCAGTAGTAAATGTTTATGGGTTAGTGTGATATGACCGATACGAAGATGAACTAATATGACATCTAATTTGGGATTAGGGAGTGATGGCCAGAAGGTAAAGGAACATTTTGGAGTAGGCTCAGCCAGTAGTAAATGTTTATGGGTTAGTCTGATATGACCGATACGAAGATGAACTAATATGACATCTAATTTTTTGATTAGGGAGTGATGGCCAGAAGGTAAAGGAACATTTTGGAGTAGGCTCAGCCAGTAGTAAATGTTTATGGGTTAGTCTGATATGACCGATACGAAGATGAACTAATATGACATCTAATTTTTTGATTAGGGAGTGATGGCCAGAAGGTAAAGGAACATTTTGGAGTAGGCTCAGCCAGTAGTAAATGTTTATGGGTTAGTCTGATATGACCAATACGAAGATAAACTAATATGACATCTAATTTTTTGATTAGGGAGTGATGGCCAGAAGGTAATAGATGGCTTAATACAAATTTTATGTGTAGTCAAGTAAATATTTTTTACATCCATGTAAGAAGTAAAAGATGTATTGAAATCTCAAAAATTTTAGTGTTCAGATTCCAATGGTAATCCATTTTGGGATCAAGCCAGATTCAGTATTGACATGTTTAGTGTTACTTAGGTAAGTACACCAAACTTTGTGAAAACTAATTGGACATCTGTAGGTATCTACCTCACATCAGTCGAAAATCATTAGCCATAGGATGTTAGATTGGAATATAGACATTTGGATCTGCAACTCCAGTTTTGATTAGAGTTCTCACTGTGCATAACGAAAAATTCCAATAGAACGAAGATTAACGCTTCAATGAAACAAACCATATCGGTATTAACATGAAGTGGAAACAATGCTTTTTAAGTCTCCTATCATAAAAACAAACCAAAAAAATGTATTATTTGCAGAGCAAAATCTGAATTTTTATTCTTTTGTTCCTTTCTCGTATGCGGGAAAGGAAGTCCTGTAATAGCTAAATATTTCGGTTTATAAAATATTTATATAACGAATATTAACCATCCCGGTCACCGTCACATGACAGTACTTGAGTTCTAATAGGGCAATACCATTACTCTGAGAAACAAAAGTAACTTTGAACCTTTAAGGAAATTTACAATTGAAAATTTTAAAAACGCATCACATAATTCAAAATATTTTTTAAAAATGTGTATAGTTTAATAAGCGTTTAAGGAAGTTATGTTGTGTCCACATCCAGTTCTTTAATTATTATTTTCTAGTCAGTAAGGTAAGAGCCAAATAGAATATTCTTTTCTATGCCTAAAGTATGACGTAGAAATTTAAACGTTGAAAGCTAATTGTCTATTTTATGGTTAGCAAAGTGCAGATCACTGTTTTATTTTTAATCCTCATCGTAGATCACAAGCATTATATTTGTAATATTTTTTAATAGAAATTAATATTTTAATATTTAAGATTCAATAACATGCGGCTTGGCTCATGTGGATATACCAACGACTGTTTTCAAAACTTTTTTAACTAATGGCTCAGTTTTTTTCAGTTTCTCTTTTTATATAATTCCATATAATAATAACCTTATTATCTCTCTATAGAAAGCATCTGAGATTTTCGCCTCCAAAAATTTCTTACTTTGTGAATTATATTCGTTACATATTTATATATAAAGATAGATAAATAGATGGGAGATATCTTTTGTTTGTAATCTTTAAGTTGAAAATAAGATACTTTTAATACCTTAATAAACACCGCATTACCGTAGCGAAAACAGAATTATGGTTTGTAATATAGATGATTGCTTTTCTCTATATTTTATTATTTTAACTCTCTTGGGGACATGGAATACACAGGTTTTAATATATTTATAAAACAATTCCTTCTGACTTTAACTATTTTCAATCTAGTTGCAACCTAAAGGAATCTAAACTGATGCGCCAGAACTTGATTAATCTCCATAGACACAGATTTTTGTGCATAAATCTCACATAAGAATAATCACAAAAGATTTTTATCGAAGAATAATAATGATAAAAAAAATCAATGGAATTTTTTCTGTGCCCTTTTTTGATGACGTCAAAGAAATGAGGGGATCTGGTCGGGGGTCTTGCATTCTGCTGACGGAAGGTATTTCGGGTCCCCTTTCGTGACATTGGTCATGTAAAAGGCGAAAGAATGGGCAGACAACAAAGATGACACTGACGGCTTTGCCTCCGCAGAAAGTTCTTTCATGCCCCACTTAATGTCTCTCTGACTACGTCTTAAGGGGAAAAAAATTATTTTTTTATTCAAGGTATTGATTTCGATTGATCGCTGAATTACGTTCTAATTTTTTTCTCTTCCTATATTTCATTATTTCATTATTATTGTTATACTAGCATATAGCCCGTCATATGACGGGATGAGTAAAATGCTTTCTTGATATACCTGAATAAGTAATAAGATACAAGCTTATTTTTCCGTGATTTTATCTTCCTCGAATTTATCTTAAAAGTTTAGAATTATCTCGAAAAATTTTAGACAGGACAATCAATATATACATATATATATATATATATATATATATATATATATATATATATATATATATATATATATATATATATATATTTATATATATGTATATAATATGTATATATATGCATATATATATGTGTGTATGTATGTATATATATATATATGTATATAAAATAAACATTAAAAATTTTACTGACCGTATCTTAGTTGCCAACTTTAATTTATCTATTTTATTTAGGGATCTAAAGTTAATAAATATTTTCATTTATATGTAAACATTTCAGTTACTTACTGACACTGTTTAGGTCTTTCAATAGGAGTTAAACACAAACACACGTATATCTATACATGTATAGACCATGTATTTAAAAGGACAAGAATGTTTATATTAAAATGTTAAATACCATAATAAAGGGTACAAATTTAATTTTTTAAGGAGAAAAAAAAGGGATACAATTCTTTCTGCACTGAGAATTAACAGTGGTGTACAAACATTAAGACCTATCTCTCCAGAGAAGCTCGTGACCCAACTTAGGTTGTTTTTGACTATCTGCATTATGAATTGTTTAGAAGGACGATTATAATACTGTACTTAAAGGTGAGTTGACTGCGAATATAATTATTATTGTGATACTGGTTTGTAAAATTAAGAGAATTTTCAGATCTGGTAGAATATCTCCTAGATTACTAGACATGTTTTAATAAAATTTGGTTTTAAACACTGATCAATGTAATAGAAAAGACAATTATAATACAAAATCATGATTATTGATAATTCTCTTTGGAGTTGGAAGGTATGAAACAGCTTCTATATAACCAAATAGAAAAATTGGTTCATAGGAGGTATGTTTTTCTCTTACAGATATAAAGATTCAAGACAAGCCTTAAACCAATATTTTATAATGGAGAAAAAGCTGTTTCTGAGTTCTGGTTTAAATTTATCTCTCTTTTTCAGCAACGCTTTCTTCAGACCCAAGATAATTCTAGGAGGGGGATTTCGAGTTGCAATAGTCTTCTCCAAAGTGTCCCAGACATACTTTACTTGAATATGTTCTAGAGTTCAGGATTCTCATTCCATCCGGTGAGAATTTTCCCTTTTTAGAAAACCATCGACAGATATGCCCTGTGCGGCTGCTTGTTGTCATCCTTAAAATATACACGAACTAACTGCACCCCTGAAAAGGCAAAAAGAGGACTCTGAGATCTCATTCTTATATATCCCGCTACTCACAATACGTCTTTCAAAGACATGAAGAGGTATATGGTCATCCAATATGATGCTTGGTCTGACCATCAAACCTCTGCTGCTATAATGAGTGATTTCTCTTTACTCAGAACTCAGTGGTTCCACCTAGCCTTTGATTCTCGACGTGCTTTTATATAGAGAGAACCAAGAAACATTGTGGCAGCGAAGTTTTGAAGGTCTAAGCGGGCGTTATGTTGGATGACTGCACAACCTCCCCATGTCTGTGAAAGAGACAGTGTGACTAGAGTGAAGTATAGGGACGAGATCTTTGTTCGCCTTTTCGGGGAGCAGTTATCATGACTATGCATGACAGCATACAGATCATATGGTCAAAGATTTTATTAAATATTCTCCGAACGGATTTGTCAACCAGATCTCCAGACCTTAATTCTACAAGGCATCAATGGCGACTCTGGAGAGAATAATTTCAGAGCGCAAGGCCCCTCCGAAAACAATCGATGGACAGAAAACAGTATTCCCGAACGAATGAGACCAATTGTCACAGAAATTGACAAACTTCCTTATTTCCGGAATGAAATTATGATATAAGCCCTGTGCATTTGTAAGAGGTGACCATGATCCGATTAACCTATTTCATTTTGTTCGATTCTGTAACCATTGTTTCTTATCTTTGAAATATGATAAGTGTAAAACTCGATTATGTATGTGCACTATAAATGTTGAATGGTTATTTTCTTTTTTGTATTATACCAATCTATGTTCAATACAAATTTCTTTAAAATATCCTCAATAGTTCTATAGATTATAGACCACCTTTTAAAAGGATCTTTTTCATAATGAGTATTTATATTAGTGGCTATTAAAAGACTTTAGACACAAAATAGATGAATTGGGACAAATCTTTTACCCTCTTGAATTTACATAGTCTGTCTTACGCAGATGTCGCCCTGACTGTTAAAAATCTGATAGTATGCGATGACATCACTTTTATCTGGAGTATGTATTGGGGTTACTTGTTATATATACATATATATATATATATATATATATATATATATATATATATATATGTAATGCAAATATTGAGTGTCATAGATAAAATGTATGAAAATCTTGAAGATGTGAAAGAAATGAAAAAAATGTATTAGTTGATACTCCTAGAGTATTAATGAATATTATACTTACACATTTTTACACACATGATTATATGTGTGTATTTGAAAAAATTCCTACTCTAAAAGTGCTTCACTGTACCTAATTGGTTAAACTTTACATATAGGGCAAAGGCAATTCAATCTCTGAGCAATTAAGTACTGTTACTCCTACCAATACAATCACCAGTGAAAATTCATATCAGAATTCTTTTGCCATAACTAATTTTCTTGAAAAATATTGTGAAAAGAATATTTAATCTTTTAGTGTTTAATAAATATTTAAATTCTTTACTTCTGTGGAGTTTCTCTAATTATTACAAACTTTGCTAAAAAGGCAAAGGCAATTCAACCCAAAGATGTTAAATTTGGCTTCACAATCACATGCAATCCTGAGCATAAATTCATGTTAGAATTCTCTATCTTTCTATAGCCGTGCTTCTGATTATCAGAAACAAAATGTTTTAGTATAATTCGCCAGTACAATAGCGAACATAACTAATTCGTTTAAAAAATACTGTAAAAAAATTATTACACGGAACAAAGGAAAAAAACAACCAATCCACATAAATCATCGCACCATGAGCTTGTTAGCGATTGCCCTGTTTATATCCGAAGAATTCGAATTCGCAGTAAATTGAGTTCTGAAATCCAACACCGGGGCCATGATTCAGCAACGAGTAGTGATATCCATTTCCAACGACATACACGTCTCGTGTTTGAAGCCTAATGATAAAAAAAAATTGAGAGAGAGAAAAGCGGAAAATGTTCGAAGAACAGAACAAACCACCCCGAGGGTTTGTGAACACCCATCAGAGAGCGAACCCCTCATAATTCTTTTTGACAGTCCCTATTACACCCCCTAGTGGTTTGTTAGCTGAAACCGCAGGGTTTGGAATATGAGATTGAACCTTCCTTCCACGATATGCGACCTGCCAAAGACAGCGGAGGATACTAGAGTATGCACTATTCCTCTACCCTTGTTCCGAATGCCCTTCGCTGTGCCCCCGAGGTCCCAACTCCCCCTTCCCCTCTCGCCTTGCTTTTCAGTTTTCTTTTCTTTTTTGGCTTACATTTTTTTAGAGTTACGTAGGGGAGTTTTTTTCTTCTTACGGCAGGATCCATTCGATGAATTCATTCAGAGCTGCAGGACAAAAGTGAAAAATTTTTGTACAAATATTTTAATGGATCTCTCACAGAGAGGTGTCACATGTCTGACGGTAATGCTGTCAGTCAAACAGCAAAGCTTCTTGCGCAAGAATAGATATGAATGCCTATGTAGGGTTTCATTAATTTTAGTTTGCATGAAACGACTATCTTATGATGTATCTGCATAGCATAGGGCCTGAAATCTTTGATTTTTATTGAAATAACTGTTGAATTTTCTGCCTAAATCTTCTTTTTACTAAGAATGTTACATTAAAACTAGAAATTAATTCAAAACTAAATTTACTACTTACTAAATTTACTTACACTTAGAATGAGTAAACGTTTAAAATTTGTGCTCAATGCTTAAAAAGTCTTTAATGATTCTCGAATATGACTTTTTTTTATTAAAATTCCGCCTTCATACACGATGTACTTCATTAGTGTATGAAGTACTAAACAAATTGGCTATAGAGTTTTTAAAACATCCTAATCTTTTTCATTAAATGCAACTGACCAATATAATAATTTTTACCAATACAAAGATATAAAAAGAACGAATAATATATACAGGCCAGATTCCTTAACCCCTTAATGCACAGTTTTTTTTTAAAAAGGGTAGCCTAAAAAATCAATTTTTTAATGTAAAAAAACACAATTTTGAACGTTGTCTTGCCAACAAAAATACAAAAATAATCAAAATTTTTGTTAGAATTTTGGATTTTGATAAATATATATATTTTATACTTGAATAAGTAAGTGTTATAGCTTACAATCCCATGTAAATGATAAATATCAATAAAACGTTTTTTTTTTCTTACGGCAGGATCCATTCGATGAATTCATTCAGAGCTGCAGGACGAAAGTGAAAAATTTTTGTACAAATATTTTAATGGATCTCTCACAGAGGTGTCACATGTCTGATGGTAATGCTGTCAGTCAAACAGCAAAGCGTCTTGCGCAAGAATAGATATGAATGGGTATGTAGGGTTTCGTTAATTTTAGTTTGCATGAAACGACTATCTTATTATGAATCTGCATAACATAAGGTCTGAAATCTTTGATTTTTATTGAAATAACTGTGGAATTATCTGCCTAAATCTTCTTTTCACTAAGAACTTCATATTAAAACCAGAAATTTTAATTCAAAACTTTAGCGGGTACAATTACTCCTCTCTCCTTTTATGATAGGTGGCGCACTATGGAAAAACACACTAGATGGCTCTCCTACGAGAGCCATCTAGTGTGTTTTTCCATAGTGCTAGTCATCTCTCTCAGTGTGTGAGTTGTATATGTTGTTGTTTTTGTTCTGTGTTGTGGAATATAGCGAATGAAATAAAAATGGTTCCTAAAAATGGACTAAGTATTTCATAACGCCTTTTCTAATAAATTAGTCTCGTCCTTCTACAAAACTAAAAATTTACTCTTTACACTTAGAATCAGTAGGCGTTTAAAATTGGTGCTCAATGCTTAAAATATCTTTAATGATTCTCGAATATGACTTTTTTATTAAAATTCCGCCTTCATTACGATGTATGAAGTACTAAAAAAATGGGCTATAGAGTCTTCAAAACATTCTAATCTTTTTCATTAAATGCAACGGACCAATATAATAATTTTTACCAAGACAAAGATATAAAAAGAACGAATAATACATACAGACCATATTCCTTATAATGCACAGTTTTTTTTAAAAAATGCCGGCCAAAAAAAATCAATTTTTTAATATAAAAAAATAATTTAGAACGTTGTCTTGCCAAGAAAATTACAAAAATACATAAATAATCAAAATTTTTACTGAAATTTTGGATTTTGATAAATATATATTTTATACTTGAATAAGTAAGTGTTATAGCTTACAATCCCATGTAAATGATAAATATCAATAAACCATTTTTTTTCTTTTTCACATAGTTATTTTCAATTTTTGATTGTATTCAAGTGCGAAAAATTATAGCAACATAAAGTACAACGCCGCTCGAATTATCTCGAATGTTCACAGTTTGGCCCGTTTGGCGGGCTAGAGTTATCTCGCACGTGCACATTAAGGGGTTAAACACTCAGAATTTCATTTACGCTGTTAATAAGATTTTTAATATTTAAAGCATATTTTACAGCTATATTTATAAGTGTGTGCGTGTTAAGTACATTCACTGTCATTGGAATTTGGTTTTCTATTTTGATACAAAAGAAAGTAGGGATGGTAATGTGGTATTGACTTTAAACAATATAGTGTACAAAATATTCATATATTGAATAAACTTATTTCAATGCTCCCATCATATGGCTTTGGCTATATTATGAGGATAAAATTCCTTAACCCCTATATTTGATGCTGAAGTTTTTAAGTTAAGTTACCAAGTATTTGAGTTAAGATGTTTATATTTTTTTCGCAATTATTTATCCAATATATATCAAAGACATGTTTGTTATCATAACGTTTACATAACCTTAAAATAATTCTTTAAAATGTTAGTGACAAATGCAGAAATAGCACACATATAAAGTAATATATTAAACAATGTATGTTTTCTCCTACTTGAAGTACGTTTAAAACTTCGAACTTACAAAGAGAAATCAAGTCTATACCGTTTGAAATTTTAAACCAATGAATGGCGTTTTATAGTTAAATATATCATGCAAATGATTCCCCTGTTAATGAAATAAACCAAGGTTCAGCCATTAATACGTAACATTCTACAAAAACAACAACAATCACTCAAACACCTTAGTCAACCCCGTATTGTTTATGACTGCCAAAAAGCCAGATCATAACTTCCATCTAAAGAAACCACAGCTGAGGGAATAAGTCCCACACAACCCACAGAGAAGAGTAGACCTGACTTATTAGAAAACTCAAGAGTGCGTGTTGCTTTCACAAAGTGGAAAAAAAAGTTACATTCAAGTTCCACAGGCAAAATACTCAAACAATTTAAACATCGCCAAACGATATTAACAAAGATGTCACATTTTATCAGTATAAGAATTAGTAACTATAATTGTATCCATAATTCTTTAAATTAACACAAACGCTTTTTTAAAAAAATTGAATTTTTTGTATGAAAGTAGATGTATTTTTCAGAATCTGAACACTAATCTTTTCCAAAAACTAAAAACAATTCATTAGACAAAATTTTCTTTTTTTATGATGCTTATTTACAATCCAACAGGCAACTGCACATATAATACTATTTTATAATAATTATATAAAATAATGCATTAATTAATTACGATCTATCATTCAGTAAACAACTATAGTTCATACATAAGCTATCACAGCTGATATTTCTGGCTTTTAGGATATTTATTAAAACCGGTACAGGCACACAAATAACTGAATTTTAATAGGCAATCAATATAGTTCCTACAAAAATCAAGCCAATTTCTTCTTTTTTTTTCTTTTTTTATTTAAACCAAAGAAACAAGTTTCATGATTAAGTTCACCTCGCGTTCACTTCATCAACTATCTTATCTTTTTATTTATTTTTTTATCTGTGACTATACAAGGTTCACCAACCACCAGCCCCTTTATATAGATTTTAGATTTTTCGAACAAGTCCCCATCTCCTCCCCCCCCACCCTCATTCGAACAAGCCAGCCCGATCTAGTGGTGGCGTGGGGGGAGAGAAGACCTATGGTATCTGGTTGCTACCTCACGTGTCTGGCGAACATTACTTAAACACTCCTTCTAATTACGGAAGATCGGAAAAGGGGAAAATTTAATTGATGATGTGGGCTTTTGGTGGCTGGGCTGCACCGCCTGCCGTAAATTAAACAGGCTGTGGCAGTGGTTTTCGGGGGCGGGACAAAAGTGGCGTAAGTGCGTCACCCTTTTTTTGTCGGAGGCACAGAGAGAGAGAGAGAGAGATGCCAAAAACATGCCTCTTGGGGCAGTGGGAAACACGGTCCGTACAGGAGTGAGAATCAAAAACCCGTCGAACCAAAAACAGACTTGTATTACAGTATCGGGGCATGTGTTCTGGAACTTCTGCTGACAATTCCGAACATCGCCATGACCTGGTTACCTGATGGACAGACGGCAAAATGTTTGGCAAGCATTTCACCACTCTGAAATCTAAATCATCAACTCATTAATTATTTTTAACCAAATGGGAGAAAACTTGTCATATCGGAATAAAGAACAGTACTATTTTACATGAACCATTAATTTCTAGTCTTGTAAAATTCTATCAATAGAATGCAAAAAGTTGGGCAAGCGTTATTACAGTAAAATATGACATTTAATTATTAATTAATCAAGAGTTTTATAAATGGATATATTTCTATCACTGTTAATTTTACTTAGTTACTAAAATTACATCCATTTTAGAAATTGGATAATTGAGAAAAGAAATAGCCAATTTTTCTTTGCGTTTTTCTTATACCATTTTATTCCAATGAATTCAGTTTGGGAATGTAAAACTATTGTCAACTCTTCCAGATAAATTTTACATATGTAAGAGAGGCATTCCAGATAACATCACTTACATAGCTATAATAAATACGTATAAGTTATATAGAAGTATCAGTAATTGCTGCATGCAACTTTGAACACACGCATAAACACAAGCTGAGAGAGAGGAGGGAGAGAAATAAAAATTATAAATAATAAATGAAAATTCTTATAGACAAAGGACAAATGTTAGGCTTATTCGACTTATTTTATAATCTAAACAATATTTGTAAATTTATTCGTCATACTGAAAAAGAAAAATATTTAAGAAAAAATAATGATATTCATTATACAGAAAAAAATATTAGCTCTATTTTAAAAGCATGCATATGTAACTTTCCTTGAAGAATAAAGAAGTACTGACATATATGATACTGCACAAATCAATGTTTTCTCTTATGTATACATATCTTATTTATGTCTTATGTATACATCTCTTATGAAAATGTATACAGTTTTTTCGTATTATCTTCACATTTTTAATAATTATATTAATGAATGTAGTCACTATCAAATGAACAAATATATTTTAAACTAAGAGTTTCTTCCAAATTTCTTATGTGTTCAGTTATTTATTTTGTAAATCATACAAACACGGAGAAATACAAATATTTTGTAAAAAAAAAATATATATATATATATAAAATTTGAAGACAGGACTTAATACAAACATTTTCTAAGATAATACAATTTTGAAGATGGAATTATAAAACTTTTGAAGTTAATTCATAATTTCGAGAACTTCTTGTAGGACAAAACTTTAAAATTAAATTCATTATGGTAAAAAGTTAGTTGAATAATAAAAATGAAAATTAGTTAGAAGACTTTGATAATAATCAAATGAAAAAATATGTAATAAATGATTTGTAAAGCATATTTATATACACAAACCTAATTTATTTTTTTAGGAAAATATCCGTAATTTCTTTTAAAATATAAAGTGAAATAAAAATATTTACAGAAATACCTATAAGTCTGTGTTAAGAGTATATTATTTTTAAATACTGGAATTCTACAGTGTTTATCTTCAGTTATTTTAATCAATAAGAGAAAAAAATGCTTAAGATTAATCGTGAAAATTAGCAGAATAAAAAATATTAGGATATGATATTCTACTCAACACTATGCCATCACTTTGAGAAGTGTAGAAAACAAGACTCACCATTAAAGTATAAATGAAAGAATCTGAAAACGGATATTTGAAGATGTTATAGTTTTATAGTGTTTGAAATCACGACCCTCCATACATAAAGAATTAAATATTAACAATAAATTAAAATTTAATAATTAGAAATAAATTCGTCTAGACAAATAAATTTGATATAAATTAGATCTACCCTATGTCATGCCCATATTTAACCAAAATAAACTGTATAAAATTCCGGTGCAGTAAAACTATCAAAAATATTTTTAAAAATTGTTTCAAAGATCTTTGATGGTTTTCTGTAGCATCACGTAGAATACATACTCAGCATTGTTCTCTGTAAGCAAGACGGCCCAAAGTTTTTAATAAAAATCTTTAATGATTTTTTATTTGAAACATAATTAGAAATTTGAAGAAAAGAAAATAAAGGTTTAAAACTGGCACAACTGCTGTTGGCAAATATCACAACTGCACATAGTATCAGCCCAGCATAAACTATATGAAATTATAAAAAAAAAAAATTCATGAAAATCTTTAATGATTTCTTGCTATATCACTTTTTAAGTACATACTCAGTTTCATGGAAATGAAAATAAAAAATTAATACTGTCGCAATATCTGACAACAAATATAGACATCCTGTATAAAGTACCTACGTATTAAAGACTGTTTAATTAAAAAAATATGAAAATCTTTAATGATTTTTTGCAATATCTCTTTAAGAGTTTATGCTTAGAATTTGAAAAGAAAAGGAAAATAAGGGTTTAAAGTTGTCGCAACAGCTCAGAATCAAAACTGCACAAGGCAAAAATTGTATGAAATAAAAAGAAATATTTATTTATTGATTGCTTTCATACGAAGGGCATGCTCAGCAATTTCAGAGAAATGAAAATAAAGAGTTAATACTGTTGTGAAATCTGACAACAAGTATATACAACTGGCACAAAGTACTGGCGAATCAAAAAACTGTTAAGTTAAAAAAATTATGAAAATCTTTAATAATTTTTTGCAATATCTCTTATGGAGTACGTGTTTAGAAATTTGAAGAAAATGAAAATGAGGGTTAAAGCCGGAAGAACCGCTGTCTATAAATACCAAAATTGCACGAATTACCTACACAGCAAAAGCTCTTTGAAATTTAAGAAAAAAAAAATGCATGAAAACTTTTTTATGATTTTTCACAATATTACTTACTGAGTACATTATTAGCACTGTCAAATCAAAGAAAATAAGTAATAAGTAAATAGTTAAACTGATATGACACAGCTGTTGACAAATATAAACAGCACAAAATAACAGCTCTTGAAAAAACATAGTTTTTATAACACTTTACTGTTCTGTGGAGGTCTTGGAGAATCCCGGGAAACTAATAGGAATGCATAGTTTAAAAAAAACGTAGAGCATATTATGTCTGTATTCTTAATATCCCGTTTATTATGCATAAAAAGGTTTACAACAACTGCAAAAAGCCATAAAAGTGCGATTAGTAATAAGATTTAAAAGCATTACCGTGAGTTCTCTAGACGTGTTAAAAAATTTTTGATGAAAATCTTTAACGGTTTCCTGCAATATCTTACAGAATTCATAATTAGCAATCACAAGTAAAGGAAAATGAAAGGTTAAAGCTATCTTAACATTAATAACACTCATTTTCTTGCAAAACACTGAATAACGAGTGGCTAAATCAACTCTCGACCGCCGATTTTACATATACCTGTACATCTGACAGAGTGGCATGCTTATAACGTTATGTTAGGAAATAGCTGACGGATATCTGAGAATATTCTGTTAACAAATACTGTGTAAAATGTTTGATGTGCTTTATTATTGCGTAAAGATGACTGACACTCCTCGTTTTCGCAGTTGATATATTATGCCCTACATCCTCGCTAAAATCACAGAGTGATTTACGATTTCAAGAAGATTTCCTGCTACGTATGAACATTTCAGAGAGATATTTTGGAGAGAGAAATATTTTTAAAAAATATAAGAGACTAAATGTAAAAAAAGTTATTAAACTAGAGCATGAAGTGCAAATTTTGGAATTCACAATCAAAACAAGATATGTTGTAATCCATATTATGTTTGTTAAACATGAATTTCCTCTTGTAGTAATATATACACTTTTATTTTTTCCTTATACACACACACACATATATATATATTATATAATATTATATATATATATAAATATATATATATATATATATATATATATATATATACATATATATATATATATATATATATATATATATATATATATACATATATATATATATATATATATATATATATATACATATATATATATATATATATATATATATATATATATACATATATATATATATATATATATATATATATATATATACATATATATATATATATATATATATATATATATATATATATATATATATATATATATATATATATATATATATATATATATATATATATATATACTTATGAAGTTAGATTTAGATCCGAAACTTTTGTTACAAGTACAATTGTTGTAACGATTTAATTAAAAGAATTTTTATATGGATCTAAATCATCTCATAACACGTGCACACCCTTTTGAAGATATCGGCTGGGGAGAAAATTACGTGAGTAACGCTTAAAGGGTTAAAAGTTTTACACCAAGTTGTGCATTAGTTAATATAAAGACTGAAATTTTACCAGATAAATATTCACATATTCACTACAAAATAATTTAAATTAAAATGCATGCATTAAAATACTCTTTTTAAAACGCAATATTATCATCTTATTACAATATAGTTGGGTTTGGAACGCTACAGTCTACTGTTTCGCTCACGAGAGCTTATGAGACCGGGATCTACTGCTTTAAGCCGACTCAGAACGCATATTACAATATAAATAAATTAGAATGTAATAAATAATAGCACTTGTTAGACTTTATACAAGTTTCGCAAATTTAAATAAAAAAGTTAATATTAAAATAAATTCACTTATAAGTTAATACGGGTTTACTTTCCAAAAGTTAAATTAGGATTTTTTTCTGCAATAGTTACAAACGAATTTTTATGATAAAAAAATTACGTATTGTTCTTAACATTATGTTATATTGTGTCTATTGTATATTCTATAACATATTGTGTCTTCTTTCTATGCATAATGCATAAAAATTTTATAAATCTTGTACATTGTATAATACGTGGAAATCATAAAATTTTGGTTGACCCAAAATGAAATTTCTAAACGATTCTTCACCAGTCTATCTCAAAAGTTGATGCTATGAAACGGATAAATAGTTAAGAAAATTTTTGTTGATTCATGATTACTGAAACAATGGGAATTAGGAAAAAATATCTGTTTTATTTTTTAAGTTAAGTTCACACAACAGAAATTTGAAAATCCCTCTTATTTTCACACTTAATAACGGACTGTGAAACAAAATAATGTATAGAAAATTAGCAATTATTTACAAATTAATTTAAATACAAAGGAGTATAAAAACATGATCACAGAATAGACGTTTAAAAAGCTCTTTAATATCATTATTTTATAATGAGGCATACCAAGTAAGACCATCTACATGTGATAACTTCAGTTCTTATTTAACACCTAAAACATTATTCCTAAAAGTTAAATAAAGAAGCACAACTTAATGTCTAATAAAAGAAAATATTTGAAATTTTATTTGAGAAACAATGACACTATTTATAAAACATCTTTACAGTATTTCAAACCCATTATAAATAGCCTCACCATTACTAAGAGAGCTCTTCTGTTTACACTCTTGCTTTAAATAAAACTGTTGCTTAAAATAAAAATAACGCGTTACTTTATGTATAACAAAGCCCGATTTCAAAACCTTTCATTTACCTGGCGTGTCAGTTTTCACAGTGAACTGTCCATCAGAAACAAAAATAGTATGGATAATGACTGAAATTTTCTTTTCATGTGAAAAATGATGTCATAAATGTAAGGAGAAGCTCTTTGAGTTATTAAAAGCTAACCTTGGCCTTTATGTTGGTGATTTTGGTGTAATTAAGATATAAAGAACATACTGATAATGTATGACCTGTGATTAAAAACAGGAATCAAAAGACAAGAAGTTTTAAGAGGTAGACAGACTTATTTCATAAAAGTCACTCGAAACTTAACTGGTGGTTCCAATGAAATTAGAAATATAGTTGCATTTCTAAAAATAATTAACTCTGAAACTATGCTAAAAATTGGAAGACAACGTTTAGAGTTTGGTTTTAAACAATAGAAATCTTTTATCATTCAGAAGCAAACAACAGCGTTTAAGTTTTAAATTAAGGAAGTATACTAGTAAATACAAATAGAAGGGAGATGAAATAACCACCTCATGGTAAAATAAGGAAGAAAAAAACTAATACGCTCGAAACATAGGGGAGAGTGGGGCACCTTGGGATATAGCCCACCTTGGGACACCTTTATTTTCAGGCTTTAATTTGCAACCAGGAATTAGTTCTCATGTGTATTGACCTTCCTCTTCACTTCTCAAAGAATTTTGATGAAAATAGTGCTTATAGGTAAGGAACAATTTCATTTTCTTTGTTTTGAATAACCCAAAATTACATCAATGTGCATTTTAAAAAGTAATTTTTTTGAAAAAAAAAATTTAAATATTTAAAAAAAAAGTGTATTATGAAAAAAAATTCATTAATTATTATTTCTATGCTAATAAATAAATTGTATTGTTAAACCTAACTGTATAGTAGTTACCAAAAGATACTATGTAAAATGGGGCAGGTTGGGACACACATAGATGGGGCACCTTGGGACATTTTAAAAAGTGTAAACAAATATCAATTCAAGCAAAATAATTAATATTTTGGTGCCTAATTTTTAATTGATTTAACATGTCAAAATATTAATTTATTAATATTTTTTTTCAGAAAAAAAATGATGAGAACAAGAAAAACAAACAGAAAGTATTCTGCTGTAAATGCTAATATGCTTGAATCAGCTGCAAATATAAGATTTGTTAAAAAATGTATTAACTTAAACAATTTTCAGCTATTTCTCTTTTATAACAGTTAATAAAAATAATTTGAACAGTATTTTGTATTTGTTGTTTAGTGTCCCAACCTACCCCATACAGTGGGGCAGGTTGGGACATTGGAAAGGTATATTATTTCTTTTATTACTCTTTAACTAAATGAGATATTAAGTAGGTTTAATATTTATAAGAAGCAGATATAATGACAATATATGCATGCATACTTATTTTTTCAATTAGCTCTAAAAAAAATTCATAAAAATGTTTAATTGAAAAGTGTCCCAAGGTGACCCGGTCTCCACTACTGAAATCTCCATAAGTGGAAACATAAATTTGGGAGAAAGAGATTTTTAGGTTTGAAAACAAAGTACAGCTGTACTAAAATGAAATAATCACCCTATAGCAAAGTGTAGAATGAGGAATTATAATACATAATTACTCGCAAGATATCTCATTTTGAGGAAAAAAATGCAGATAATATTTAAGTAATATCAGACATGCTAACTACCCCAGATTCTCCGGAGCAGCTGAGGAGAAATGAGAGAGTTTATAAACTCCGGAAACTTCTCAGATTTTTCCGGAAAATAACAAAACTTTGAACAGCTAAAATAAGATTACTATTCAGAAATCAAATACAAAGTTTTGCAAAAAATAATGCTGAATATATTAATTACTCTTTTCACACATTGAGTAGACAAACTCTAGAATCCCTGATGATAGAAAAATGGAAATATATATTAGTCAGGTTTTTCAGAACATTGTTTCTGATAGCAACTATAAGAAATACTGTTCTGAAAAATAAGTTGTTAAAGCTAAAAAAGCTACTCATAAATTTTTAGATGCATAAATTTTAATTTACCTTTTGTAATTTACAACTGTGTAAATATTTAAAATTTAATTGTAACCCCTTAAAGCACGAATTTTTTTCGGAAAAACTGATAAAAAATGATATATTTTATGACTTTAAAAAATGTATAGGTATAGAATAAATTATTTTTTTGCCATTTTAGATCTGGAGGAAGGGGGTGACTACAGTGGAAAAAGAGTTAAAATTTATAAAAAAAATTGTTACTCAAACAAAATGCAAATAATGTGATTGCATGTTTATTTTGAATTTTGCCCGTGTCAGACACGGGCAAATGCTTTTAGGGGTTAATTTAGAAACCAATAAGATATGTACTTATGTATAATCTGTAATTAGTATGTTGAAATTTCAAACCAAACTGTTGCTCCGGACACAAGAGCCTAAATGTTGGCATGTCTATAATATAGAACTAGAAACAGCTTGTGTCGTTTCCTCCACTGCATATTAAAGCAATTTTTTAAAAGTTACATCTCCTTTATAATAAAGAAAAATTAAACGGGTAAAAGACAACAATACCACAGGTGTATTTCAGTTGTCGTCATTGGCAACTTTAATTTTCATTTTACTGTCATATCATATGGTAGGACGGTCAGAAGTTTTTTTTTAGAATTAAAAGTGACCGTCAAGTGGTATCAATGAATGCTTGTTCAAAAGTTTTTGATTCCACGATAAATCGTGTAGATTTGTTTAAATACACACAAATGGAAATTTGCTTATTTATTTACAACTAGATAGATACATAGATAGTAGATAGAAGTAAAGAGCTTATAAACATAATTATTACGATAATTTGATGATGAAGTTTAAAATTAGTTGCGACTATTCGGGAAAAAATTGTCATATTCAAGTTATTAGATTAAAACAACCCTGTAAGAATTTTCTTTGGCCACAATTGTCAAAAACCATAATTTAAGATTTAATAAAAAGACTGTTAAAATCATTAAATTCAATACTAATTTTTATGACTAGATAGATAGATAGATAATAGATAGAGGTAAAGATCTTATAAACATAATTATTACGATAATTTTATGATGAAGTTTAAAATTAGTTACGACTATTCGGGAAAAAATTGTCATATTCCATTTATTAGATTAAAACAAGCCTGTAAGAATTTTCTTTGGTCACAATTGTCAAAAACCACAATTTAAGATTTAATAAAAAGACTGTTAAAATCATTAAATTCAATATTAATTTTTACAAGTAATTTCAAGATTAACAAATATTTTAAAGCATTTTAATTTCAACTGCTTTATTTTGCTATGTAATATAGAATCTAGACTTTTATGCATGCAAAAACATTAAAAGGTGTTTGCATGCAAAAAATGCATTTTAAAATTATTAATGGAGCCATATTTCCATGATACAGTATTTATGTTTCTAATGAAGTATAACAATCAGTGATAAGTACAATAAAGATAATGAAAATTTTCTGTTTCATTATGAGAAAAATATAAGATTTTCATGCACCATTATTTTTTATTTATTTATTTATTTATTTATTTATTTTTTTTATAACATTCTTGCTCTCACAATTAAATATTCCCGACTTGTTCTTTTTCCATTACTGCCATTGAAAAATATTCTTAGAACCAATTATTTAAGTTACAAAAGCAACGCTACTATTTAAAAACTCCCCACTTGACTTGTACCATTTTGCCACTAACCGTTCGTGGTCATGCACGTCGGGGATGAGATTTTAAGGGGGGATTTAAAACATTCAGGGTTCCCCTATTTCAAAACCTCTCCTCCCGTTTTGACTGCTAACTGCACGTTAGTATTAATGAAAGGTACCTATCCTCTGATGAAATAGTAGTTTTAAATATATTTTATATGCCTCGGGATTGGCGTGATAAATGATGTCTTGGCGCAATTTGGCGGGGATTTTAATGAAACATGAGACTCGTTGGTCCCTGTCATCAGACATAGGGTGAACTTGTTTAATGAAATGGGGGTTTTTTATGCATACAAATCTCTTGCTTCATTTAGCTGTCACGAGAAGCTAATGAGGGTTTTTCAGCTGTTTACAGACACTAGCGGTAAAATAAGAAGAAATATTTTATATCATGTTTGTTATTTGGACAATTTTTCCCTAATTTCACTCTAAAAAAATTACATAGCAAGCACGCGATTTACGATACATGTCTAGAGGAAAATTACTTAAATATGTTAGATAAGAATCAAGTTTCCACTGATTTCAGATTTTCAAGTAAAGGTTTAGAAATATCATAGCTATTTTCTATATCAAACTTTTTTTTTTTATTCCATTGATATTTTTCTGGTTAGATATTCCAAATATATGAAGAAGTTGGAGAATATTGAAATGTCCATAATAAGGGGAAATATAAAACTGTGGGAAAGAAATTTTTAAGTTTGAAAACAAAGAAGCATAGCAGCAAAATTACAGCTGTACTAAAATGAAATAATTACCCTATAGAAAAATGTAGAAATACCAATCGAAACATTTTGAGGAGTATCTTTATAATAAACACCTTAAAATGTTTCGATTATCTTATAGATAGAACTATTAAAATTTCGATGCTTTTATCTTATAGATAAAAGCACATAACTGCGAAAAATGAGTGTTTTTAAGTTTTAAAGCGAGGTAGTGTAGCAGTAAAAAAAGCTTTAGTAAAATGAAATAATCATATTGTAGCAAAGATTTGTCACTATAATACACTTTTTTTACAAAACAAAGATTAAAATATAATACAAAATATTTATAATTTTTAAATCCCTATCAAAAGTGTAATGAAATATTAAACCTATACTAAAAGCTATTCCATTTTACATCAAGATAAAGATTTGCTTTTCTTTAAACTCTTAATTTTAGAATCATTTTGTATATTCAAATGTAATGATTCATTCAAACAATATAATAGTGTAGTTTGACTTTATTTCTTCAAAGTTTAGTTCTCAAATAAATATTTTTTATTTAAAACTTAAGGTAATTTTCTTTATTGTTATAAATGTTATTTGAATCCTCTCTTTTATAGCATTAAATAGGAATTTAAACATAAATACATAATATGTTGATTCCCCGGACATGCGTTTAACCACCAATAAAAGGCGAAAAATTAAAAAAATTAGTCAATATAAAGATATGTTTTTGTAAATTCATGACAGTTAATTTTACGTGTTTGTTAATTTTATGTGTCATAATATGTTGATGTCCCGGAAACCACCAATAAAAGGAAAAACATTAAAAAATTAGTCAATGTAAATATATGTTTTTGTGAATCCATGACTGTTTATTTTGTGTTTATAATAGATTAAAAAAACTTTTGTGTGAAAGAGAATATATTTTATTCATCTCGCATAGTGATTAAAGTAAATAAGTTTTAATAGATCAAATAACTCTGTGAAATCATGATTGTCATAAATAAGAATTTTAAACATAAATACATAATATGTTGATGTCCCGGACATGCGTTTAACCACCAATAAAAGGAGAAACATTAAAAAATTAGTCAATGTACATATATGTTTTTGTGAATCCATGACTGTTTAATTTACATGTTTATAATAGATTAAAAAAACTTTTGTGTGAAAGAGAATATTTTTTATCCACATCGCATAGTGATTGAAGTAAATAAGTTTTAATAGATCAAGGAACTTTGTGAAATCATCATAGTATTCAAGAGTAATTTTAAACATAAATACATAATATGTTGATGTCCCGGACATGCGTTTAACCACCAATAAAAGGAGAAACATTAAAAAATTAGTCAATGTAACTATATATTTTTGTGAATCCATGACTATTTATTTTATGCATTTATAATAGATTAAAAAAAACTTTTGTGTCAAAGAGAATATATTTTATTCATCTCGCATAGTGATTGAAGTAAATAAGTTTTAATAGATCAAGGATCTTTGGGAAATCATCATAGTATTAAATAGGAATTTTAAACATAAATAAATAATATGTTGATGCCCCGGGCATGTGTGTAACCACCAATAAAAAGAGAAACATTAAAAAAAAAATTAGTCAATGTAACTATATGTTTTTGTGAATGACTGTTTATTTTATGTGTTTATAATAGATTCAAAAAACTTTTGTGTGAAAGAGAATATATTTTATTCATCTCGCATAGTGATTAAAATAAATTAGTTTTGAGAGATCAAGGAACTTTGTGAATCATCTCTGTAGCTTTAGTAATGAATTTTTGGTTTTATTTTCAGCAAATTAACTAAAAGCTGAGATTTTCCCCTTTTTTAAGAGAGAGCGAGAGAGAGAGAGAGAGGGAAATTTTACACAACTCTACTCAAGTGTAATCAAGAGAAAATAATGGACATTATTTATTTAAACGACGACCTTGTATTGTATTTCTTCAATCATTTAACAGTAATTTCAAGTTTATAAAATGTTTTAACATTTTGTTTCAGATTTCACTTTGATTTCATCATTACTTGGGATTTGATGAGAGAATTACATTAAGTATTACAATAAGTATAGAAACTTTTACAATACGTATATTTCAATAAATATAGAAACTTCATGAATATAGTCACTTAGATTATGTTTAAAGATGATATAGTCTATGAACTAATTGAAATTTCATCGTTAAGACACTAATACAATAATTATTCACGTATAGTTGTTGAGAAGGATATTGTTTTAAAAAATCTGTTTCTGAGAAGTTTTTTCTTTTTAAAGTGAAAAATAATTTAGCTAAATGTTACTGTAATTAGAATTTCATTGAATATTTAGCAACATCCTTTGTTTAATTCCAATGAACTCTCATTTTTTCAATTTAAACTAAGTGATAGCTAGTAAAATTAAAAGTTACTAATTAAAAGCGTTGCAATATAGCGAGGTATTCATTAATTCATTTATAATTAGCCGAATGATGACCGGATGGATAGGGTGCTGAACTTCAGTACTGAAGTTCATGGGTTCGAATCCCACTGTGGCTGTATGTTCGTAACCGTTCGGAATCGGCTTTAAGCAGTAGGTCCCGGTCACATTAGTACTCGTATTACAAAAAAGTAGACCATAGAGCTCCAAACCAAAAATGCATTTAATTCTAGATTTGATTTAGAGCACTCTAGTATTTCTCTCCATAGACACAGGTTAATTAGACAAAAACATGTCGCTCAAAGTCAATTCTGAAAGACTACGAACATCCATGGAGAATGTTACTCGCGAATTCGAATCGAACGGGATTCGAATTCGCTGTACCAAAAAGCAGGGCTCTAACTTTTGCCTCATCTTTTGACTTTAAATGTAAAAGTTAGCCCCTCAAATAAACATCTTCTGAAGCAGATAATACGTTTTTTTATATGAAACTAATAATATAAACTATACTATACTATGAGTATGAGTATGAGTATGAACTAATTCTATAAACTATACTATACTGCTATACTATGTTTTAAATTCGAGCTGTCACTAAAAGTCGGTAAAAGAAATTCAAACTACGTAATAAGAATTGCTACTGGAATATTAAGAAATATCTTAATATATAATTTAATAAAATTTCATATAAAATAAATGAAGTGTATTAAACATTAATGAGAAATCTCTATAAATCAGTTTTTGGTAAACTAAAATAGTCCAAAAGTGATAAATAATGTTTTGATGTAAGTCACTATTTAATCTTCGAACACTTATATCTTTAATCAAGTGTTCATACGCTCTTTTTAAATTTAAGTAGGATGCC
>CM063504.1:103228873-103238873 GCA_032207245.1 Pardosa pseudoannulata
AAAGTGAAGAATAAGTTTGACAGCTAGGAAAATTCAAGAGGACTTATAATCAGTTTCTAAGAAGCGCTGTGCTCTTTAGATACGGTAGTTTACAGTTTTTTCAACCTAACAAAAAATGAGTCAATTTCATCAAGGCATTAACGTTTATTTGCTCACTTTTTTTTTTTTTTTGATTTGGTTCGGAGTGCTAAGGCCTACTTTTTGCAACACGAGGGCTAATGAGACCGGGACCTACAGCTTAAAGCCGATTCCGAATGGCTACGAACATCCATGCCACTGTGGGATTCGAACCCATGAACTCCGGTACCGAAGGCCAGCACCCTAACCAATCGGCCATCGCTCGGCAAATTGATCACTTTTTACAGCTTTGTGTTGATTTGGAGCACAACGGTTTATTTAATTATTTTTTTTTATTTTATTTTTGCAATACGAGGCATAAGTAGACTGGGCTGTTACCTACTTGTTTAACACTAAAAAACTAATAGCCTTGTTACTTGTTTTGCTAAGAATGTTGATTCGTATACACACACATACTCATATATGTGTGTGTGAAAAATAATATGCATATGAATATAAATTATATATATGTATATATAAGTATTATATATATACATATATATATACATATATATATATACATACATACATATATATATATATATATACATGTGAGGTTTAAAAAGGGGGTTAAGAATTAAGCGAGTTATAATTAAAAATAGTTAATACTCATTAGTGATAACGTAATACGAGAAAGAGACATCCCCGAGCGGAACTATACATAGTTAAAAAGCCGACGCGGAAGTAGGTACCCTCTATTGTGGCAGGGTTTGGCTATTTCCATTGAATGAAGTAGATCTTTTGCGTAAAATGCTTTGTTATGTGTTCCTCATTAAAACCCACTGAACGGAAGCGTCGATGGGGGTTCGACAGCGAATTCCTGTTCGAAAATGGACCTGTCGACCCCTTCTCGTTCGCACTCGTATAACACACTTTTGAAAAAAAAATATTGCAAAGCGATAATAAATGAAAGAAACTAATTTTGCGTAACGGAACTCCTTTACCTTGCACTGAAAATAACTTAAAAGTAGCTTGACAACTTTTAAACCGGCAACTCTAGTATGGTACGGTAAGTTCCGTCTGGAATTTACGAAAAGGTTGACTGTTTTGAAAGGGAAAAAGGTGGGGAGGTTGGTCGGTGGATGGGTTAATACTTTGGACTAAGTTTAGGTTCTAAACCTGCCCCAT
This sequence comes from Pardosa pseudoannulata, assembly GCA_032207245.1. Lineage (NCBI taxonomy): Eukaryota > Metazoa > Arthropoda > Arachnida > Araneae > Lycosidae > Pardosa > Pardosa pseudoannulata. The sequence continues at coordinate 103,230,119 of CM063504.1, forward strand.
GGACATTAATCACAAAACAATAAAAATTATCTCTTCGACACATTGAATTTTTTTTTCTGTGCCTCAACTACTCTACTACTTGAGCATGGATCAAGAAATTTTTGGCTTTAACTCCTTCAAGTGTCTTATTGTCAGCATCGCTTAATTTGCTTTTCACAAATCGGAAGGTTACATTTTCGCATAGCCTATAACAATAAATCTTTTTGTATATGCTTGTTTGAGATTGCTTTAATGTCAGCATTGCTGAAATTGCTATCCGCAAACTGGGAGTTGGAACTTTTGGAAAACCCTTTACAAGTGTATTATTTTTACTTCTCATCTCGATGATCTAGATTCGTATAGACCTGAGTTCCCAAGCAGTGCGTCACTGACAGTGATTACAAATAAAGTCCTAAACGCGACCACATTAATTTATGAATTTTGTAACTGTAGATCTGATTTTCATCTGTTCTATGTCTTTCGACTTTTACGTTTCTTGAACCCTTATGTTTTTCTGAAAAGGCCAAAGATTTTTATTTCAATATTTTTATTTTTTAATGCATACAGCTTGAAAAAGAGTCCAGAGTTACGTCTGTTTTATCCTTGAAGTTGCACGTTCAACTTTGGTAGATTTGTCACAGTATAGAACGGTCTGGGCCTATTTGCCAATATACACCCTGTAGGACCGTCCATATAGAGGATGATTTGTAAGATTAATTTTTTATAGATTTTTTAAACCAGTGACTTTAAGTTACTAATTATTAAAAACAATTCACTTTTAACACTAGGTTTACGGACATTTCTTATATGCCTCTCTCTAGGAACACGCTTGAATTTGACTCATGAACATATAACAACATTCAGAAATATACAGGTTTCCTATGCTACTTTTTGATTTTCTGAAGGTAAATGGACTCGTGGATTTCGTCTAGTGTATTCCTAGACATCGAGATTAGAAAGAGAGAGAGAGACACTCAGAAAGCAATGTAATTATACACTATAATTAAGCATGAAAATATGATATAATATTGAGGTTCACAATAATATTACTAATTCAAAAAATATTCCAGTATTTTATTTTTCAATACTCGAACCAAGCAACTGAAACCTTCAAAATAGCTTCACACTCTGACTTTCACTGACATTCTGCGTTTCGTTCTTTCTACTGTTGTTTATTGCTTCTTTCATTTGAGATAACAATACCGAATAACGGAACGAAGTATTGTCGGTGCATTCCTATTTATTATTGTTGTAATGTTTGTATGAATAGATCTAGTTTACTGAAAATCTTGTCTACAATTCGATCGCGTCAAATTTGCGCATATCCGTAGAAGGTATCCGTAGATATCCGTGATAGGTATACCACATAAAAAAATTCAATATTTCAACACTTTTTAAAGAAAATATACTTCAATCTATATATTTACCTCGTACAATAGATAAAAGTCAGTACAAAAGATAAAAAGATGAAAATGCAAAAGGTTTTTGTAATGTTCTATATAAAATTCGAAATGTGTCAAAATGGCGCGTCCAGTAAACCTAGTGTTAAAACTACTCAATGGCGTCATGAAATTTTATACTATGCAAGAAATTTTGTATTGTTACAAAAACCAATGATTCTTTGTTTACGCCAAAATAATTTTGTATTGTTTCAAAAACCAATGATTCTTTGTTTACGCCAAAATAATTTTGTATTGTTTCAAAAACCAATGATTCTTTGTTTACGCCAAAATAATTTTGTATTGTTTCAAAAACCAATGATTCTCTTTGTTTACGCCAAAATAATTTTGTATTGTTTCAAAAACCAATGATTATTTTTTTACTCCAAAGTAATTTTTCGATCGCTAAGTTTCTTAATTCATTTGCAATAATTAATAGACAATTACACTAATAAAAAAGCAATAATGATAGTACACAATTTAAAAATTCCATATAAATTAAATAAATAAATAACTTGTCATATATTTCCGAAATAATTTTTGTGCAAAAATGCATAAATATTCTTTTATATGAGAAAATATTAGTCGTTGCATTTTTATCCTGTTTAACTGTAGTCTATTTGGTTTTTAAAAATAATTTGTATAGTTTTAAATACATGGAGCGTAATATTTTAAAACTATTGCACCAGTACAGGCTGAATCCCAGCACTAATAGATTTCAATATACTACTTCTCTACATAAAAATGTTGATTATACCACATTTTCTTGAAAACTAGTTACGTAAAGTTTTTGATTTAACCGTATATTTCAATCCTGTTAAGAATGCACAACAAATAAAAATTTTAATTGAATTTATAAGGGTTCAAAACTCAAAAATTGTATGCAAATATTTTATTTTATTTTACGTCTTTTATGTAATTTTTCTCCTTTGACTTCGCAAAAAGAACAAGTCTAATTCGTCCTATTTTCACCTCCTCATATAGAATCTCAGAGTGTTCTCCTTTTAGCACATATAAGTTGCATTCATAAGTGGAGCACCAGAGGTGGAGAAGGGAAATTTGTATCAAAGGAAAGAAATTTACAAGTCACTTCACACGAAAAATATTTTGAACAAAAAAAGTTTTTTTTTTCACTTTAAAAAAATAATTAGAGACCATGAATATTATTAACTCCCGAAATATACGTTCACACGTGTCCCATTTTTTAGCCATTTTATCTGAGATAGCGAACAATGCCCGGATAAAAGATCCAACCGGCTCCATATTAAATCGAAGCATAATTGACAGCAAAGAGCACATACTAAAACTCGCTGCCACTAATGAAGAAAGAGCTCCGTAAATATAACGAGCCAGGGAAACTAATAGACAGATCCTGAAAGAGTGAGTGAGAGAGAGGGGGGGGGCTAAAAAATAATAATCAAAATATCTTGGAATCCACACCACTCTTGGCGAGGAACAACCACACAAGTGCCTGCATGTCATTCAGATGCTATTGAAATTGGTGCAGCCGGCTTTTATTACCGATTCCTCATAAATTACTTTTCCAAGTTTAATGAGAGGAACATCCGACTTGACAAAAGTCCCGCTTAATAGCGGTCACACTTGTTCTGCGTGTGTGTTCTTGAAAGAATTTTTCATTTCTGGGGCTCTTCTTGGAGGAGGGTTGAGGGGGGAGGAGATAGGGGAACAAAAGCCTAAGAAAGGTTCCCGCTCCTCAAGTGCTTTTTAAAAGAACTTGGGAATTTGAATATCTCGACTTCATGACGCGGCTCTTTCTTATTTTGTAGTTCTTTTCTCTCTTGCACCGAGTTTTTAATTTCGACTCTCTCCCTCTCTCTCTCTCTCTCTCTCTCGCTCTCCATCTGAGATGGAGGATGTAATTGGTGAGATTCCGCAATTTCATTTACACGCGCCCGGAGGAATGTGATTTTCTTATTTATTATTCCCCTGGTAAGGAGTGCAGCGATTGGAATTTCAGGGGTCAACAGAATTTCTTGGTGCTCTTCTTGTTTTAACTAAGAAATGAAGCGGCTAGTGCACTTAATTCTCGGGCAGATACAAGTTCTTTCGAATCAGAAATGTTGTGAGATTAAAGCCTTAAAATACATCATATGCAGGCCCGATAGCATTGCATTGGAAATGTCCAAGTAAGCAATCTGATTAATTAAGAAAGGCATGTATACCATATATACATGATCATATAGACCAGCTCAAAGGAGGTACTAAAATATTGGGTTGTTCGGAAAGTAATTTCGTTTTTTTTTTTTGTGGAAATGAAAGACAGTTTTCGTATAATAAACAAATACTTTATTAAATTACATATTGGCTGTTCTGGTCCAACACCTTTTGCCATCTTTCTGGTAGTTTCATTGTTCCACGCTCATAAAATATTTGGTCTTTGCTGGCAAAAAACATCTTTATCAGCTTTAACCGGCCTTCCCGAACGTGGTGCATCTTCGATATCAAAATTGCTGGATCGAAATTTAGCAAACCAGTTCTGGCATTGGCGTACTGTCAACACACCTTCTCCATACACATCGGTCAATTTCTTTCTTGGTTGAACAGCATTTTTACCCTTTCTGTAGTAAAACAGTAAGATATGTCGAAAATTCTGCTTATCGCCCTCCGTATTTAAAAGGGCACCAACCAAAAATTACTGCGTAGAATTAATTGGAATTTTTCACACACAAGCCTTGCTATATGAGCTCTCAAAGCATATAAAAATTATACGGCTTAAATGTGAATTTGGGTGCAAAAAAATACAATTAAATCCTCTGTCAGGAAAAAACGAAATTACTTTCCGAACAACCCAATACATCCATATCAGTCTATTATACCATGTATTTAATGATACAATTTGATGCTGTGATTACAGCTTTAATACACACCGTACACAAGCTCATGTGCACCGTATTGGATAAGTACACATGCAAGAGTGGGTTAATCTGAGAAAGTAAGCACATGTTCAAAATAACATATTCAAAGATGTACTGAAATGAGCTTCCAGTCAATGTACGATGATACACTAAGGCTTTATCATACGTCAACCGTTGAAAAACAACGGTTCTTTATCACATGAAGAATGCGCAGATTTCCTGTGTTTTAGAGAAACTTTTTCTCGATTAAATTCCTTATCACACGTTAACCTGAACCAAGATAAATCAATTAAAATGTTTCGCTATGACACGAAATATGCATGCACCTTTTCATCGATAAAAAATGAACCATGAACCGATTCCGTTTCTTTTTTTACACATACAGATTAACATGTGATGAAAAGTCCATCGTGATGCATATGAGGATATATATCATGTTATTAAATAAATTATAATCAGGATAATATCTCTGAAACTATAAATTTCTTAAGTATAATATGCAGCCATTATCTAAGGATTTTTATAGATACAATAGCTAAGGATAAGATTTTATTCTCTTATCCCATAAAGAACTAAGGTAGTAAATCTCTTCCATATTTAGGGTTGCCCCGAGGGTACAGCACAGTCTGGATACGCATCCTTTTGAAGAACAGATAGACATCCCTCTTAAAGATCTTGTACGGTATGTGTAGGATTTTATATTTGTGCCCATATGAAGAAAACCTAGAAAAGGACATTACCTCAATCGTTCATTTCGACCGAAAATTAAACCTGCATCCAAGAGAATTCCGTAATTGATACTCCGTATTGAAAAACATATTCTTTATGTTATACGAATATTTGTAGATACGTATTTTTGTATATGAGATTATAGGCATTAAAGACTCAAACCCTAATTCATATATTCTGGAGAATTTCATATGACTACACAAGACTGATGTTTATGATGTATTCAGACACTTGTCACTTTCTGAGCAAGGCTTTAAATCCTTAATTAGATTAAATAAACTGTTTCCTTCCTTCCTTCCTCAGTTGCATGACAGCCAGGATAGGCCTTAGCCTTCTCTAGAATTCCATACCAGGCAGTCCTATATTTGGCTCTGGATTTCCAATTTGAAATTTTCAAGGATCTTATGTCTTTCTCAATGAAGTCTAACCATCTAAGTTTAGGTCGTCCTCTCATTCGGGTTCCTATTGGTTTGACAGTAAAAACTTTTTTTGTGGATCTATTGTCATTAAGTCGAACTAGGTGTCCGGCTCATTTTAATCTTTGTAAGCTAATAAAATTAATTATATCTGGGTTTTTATATGTTCTGTATAATTCAATATTTGTTCTTCTTCTCCATATACCATTTACATTAATTCCCCCCAAAATACTTCTCAATATTTTTCTCTCAAAAATTGCTAGGGTTTCCTTGTCTCTTTCTGTCAATGCTCAGGTTTCAGCTGAGTAAGTCAAAAAAGGTCTTATTAGGCATTTATACAATATTATTTTAGTCAATCTTTTATTATTTAGTCAATCAATTTATTAATTTAGTCAATCAATATTATTTTAGTCAATACTGTACTTAGATTTTAAATATTTCTTTAATCCAAAAAAAAAAAAAAAAAAAAAAAAACATCGATTAGCAGCAGTAATTCTGCTATGAATTTCAACAGATATATTATTTTGTGTATTAATTTCCGGATCTAGGTATATAAACTGCTTTACAGTCTCAAATCTATAACTGCCTATTTCTAAAATAAACTGTTTAGGACCAATAAATTGACATCTGTGTTCCCTACCCGCCATCAGTGGTGATGAGCCCTGTATTCAGAACTTCTTCCAGTTGTAGCTGGTATGAATGTAAGACCTAGAATAGTGATCACTAAGCTGTCGATCTCGAACTACCAGTAATTAACTGATAGGTTTTCAGTAGCTCATGGGGAGAATTTCAGTAGATTACACCATCACGCTCGCGTTGGGTATTTTTAAATATTTAAAATTATTTTTAAAATTCATTACACCTATAAAAGAGGGTAAAGGCCTAGAAAAATGAGTGACTAAACCAGCACCTATCCGAAGTCCATTCTAATGATATAACATTCATTATTCGGCTAAAAGTTAGCCCACAAATATAAGCTCTTTGTAACTTAAAATAAGGTTTAAAAACGGTACTGAAACTCATAGTTTTCTTAAGTTTTGCGACTACTGTCCTACTGTGTGAAAAAACATGGTGTATGTGAAGAACTTTCGGGAAATTTAGATTTCTATTTATTATCTATTATATATTTTCTCTTAATTTTGCTCAGGCATTTATTTGCAGTTTCATTATTATGCCCCATCTGTTTCATCTGAAAACAAAGTTTATTCATAATGCTTCTTTTTTTTTGTATGTACACATTTATTACAAAAAATAATTTATTTACTGGTTCAAGAGTCTAACACTGTGACAATTTTCTCAAAAACTACCCATATTCAGCAAACCTTGATTCTTTAAATTTTCATCCCTTTATGTTATTTCAAAATAATATGAATGATCTTAATAATATGGTTGAGTATGGTTGAGTCTTAATAATATAGAATAATATGGTTGAGTTTGAGTCTGTCAAACAGCATTCACAAAAACTGGGTATGAAAGTGAACATCTAGAAATGGAATTATATAAATTTGAGGTCTTTGATTGCTTCACCTATTTAGGATCTGAGGTAAACAAGAAAAATGATGTTACGACAGAGATCCACAAGAGAGTTATGATGGCAAATAAATGTTTTTATGGCCTACGAAAATATATAAAATCAAAATTAATAAAAAGAAAAAACGAAAATCTTTCTTTACAAATGTCTAATTAGATCAGTTTTAACTAATGCATGTGAAACCTGGGCAATAACTTTGTCAGATGAAAAGATACTGGTGACTTTTGAAAGAAAAATCCTGAGAAGTATATTTAGAGGAATACAAAAAATAATATATGGCTCAAGAGATCAAGATTATAATTATATAATTTATATAATGAAACTGACATAATAAATTTCATCAAGTTGCAAAGACTAAAGTAGGCAGGCCGTCTAATCAGAATGGACAATGATCGAACAACAAAAAGGGTCTTCCATGCAAAACCTACAGGGAGACGAGACGAGAAAGACCGAACCTGAGATGGACAGACTGCCTGGAAAGAGAACTTCAGGTACTTAAAGTAAAAAACTGGAAGAATTTGGCCTCCAGAAGGATGTCTTGGAAAAAGCTTATTGAAAAGGCCAGGGCCCATCCTGGGCTGTCATGCCACTGAAGAAGGAGAAGAAGAAACAGCATTCCCGTAACTTATCTATTTTTTCTGTTGTTGTTGTTGTTAAAAAGAAATTTTTCAGCCCTAGGTGAAATTGCAAAAAGTTATTGATCAAAATGGGGTTACGCCATTTAATGAAACTTCCTTATGTTTATGTGCTAGCAATTTTTTATTTATCATGAAAAACACAACTTTCGGATAACTCAACACATGCATACATGCATATATATGCAAGTGCGAATGAGTACAAAATGCCCTTTGTGCGTAAAAAAAGGTGTATTTGAAAGCGCGAAGATGATCTACGCAAATAATAAATCACATATGCTCAGGGCCGTAACTAGGGCTTGGCAAAGGTGGTATTTGCCACGAGTGCCGTATCATGACGAAAATGGGGTCAGAAAGAGAACGGCTCGCCTCAAGTAGAAATAAGGAAAAGTTGAAAAAAAAAACTTTTTTTTATTATAAAATCTAATGTGTTCAAAAATTATTTTTTTTATGAATTTCCTTATTTTTTAAAATGCTTCTAGAGACTAAACTTGTTATAGATTCTTGCAAAATTTTTACCAAACACTCCTAATATTCCTTATTATAATTCCGGGTTTTCGTTTTAAATTTTGAATTTAATAAAATTATTAAAACTAAATTTATATTTAGAAATTTGCCAATTTTTTATGATAATTCAACATCTAAATAAAAAATAAACCCCTCAAATAAACCATTCAGTTTATCAGCAAAATAATATCCTAAAGTATTAAGAAATATATTTAAGTATTAATAAGGAAAAGTAAGGAAAAGTATATATATATATATATAATGTTTATGCATTTTATCACTATATTTGGTGGCAGGGGAACAGACCAGTTTTTTTTTGCCACGGGTGCTAAAGTACCTATTTACACCCTGCATATGCTTTACCTATAACATTAAACTCCTTGAATTAAACAGAACAATACACACCTTAATGTACCTTTTCTTAGACTTCGACAGATATATACACACATATATACATATATAAATGCTTATAAATGTGTGTATATGAGTGTGTCAAATACATTATACATTATCTGAATAACGACAGGATCATCTTCCAACTTTAATCCCTTTCTCTTAATGCATAAAACAATCCATTTTCTAAAGTCAATAGTAACAAACTTTCCTAGAAGAAGTCAGTAATCTTCATCTGTACTTATACTCT
>CM063504.1:103243873-103261373 GCA_032207245.1 Pardosa pseudoannulata
CCGCGTTTTAATTTCTCGGAAATGTCAAAACTGAAGAAGCTCAAATTTAGTTTGCTTTGATGATTTCTTTAGTAAGATTTATTTTCCCTTTCGATATTCTTGCGGCAGGTAATAAAACTTCGGATATACTTGGCGGGGAGTAATTCATTCATTCAGACTGCACTTTGATGTCGCATTTATTTAATTTCTACATCTAATTAACATTGGTGTTCATTTATTTATCAATAAGCAACTGGTAGTGAATATACTAAAGTAGATGCCACTAGTGATTTATTTAAACAGAGAAATGTGAAAGATATATTCAAAAGACATGACCCATAGAACACACGCATAAATGTCAATTCCTTCAAGAAATCCATTAATTTTTAAGAACTGATTGATACACCTTGGAAGGCTTGCTTTTATAAGCCGGTTTCTTTTCGTAATGTAGTGCATTTTAGTAAAGGATGAAATAAAAAAAAATCATTCATAGATATTTTTGCTATAAAGAAATGTTACGACCTACCTAAATATTTAAGTAGTAATTAATACAAAACACCATTAAAAACTGACAGTGGTTAATTTTTTGTTTTTAGTAGGAGTTAATATTAATTTTTTAGTTGTATCAGATAAAATCGAAATAGAAAACCAACATTTTAGATATAGATTATGGGCAATAGCGTGTCTTAATCTTTTCATCGACCTTGAATTATTATACTGTTAATTGATAAAGATTGTTTCGCGAAAAAAAATGTAGCTCTTATTCATCTCTGTTAGAAAGAAAACAAAAAGTATTTAAACTGCTTAGGTTAAGTGTAGATAAACGAAAATCCCAGTAGAAATATTAAAATGTTTTGCTAGATAACATCAAAATAAAATCAAAATACATTAAAATATTATATATTGTGATTATTACAAATATTATATATTTGTAAATAGCATCAAAATAATATCAAAATACATCAAAATATTGCATATTGTAAATATTACAAATATTATATATTTGTAAATGACATCAAAATATTATATATTGTAATTATTTCACTACATAAATAATAAATGACCTTTCTGAATTTATTAAGTTGAAAAATGTAGTATTTTACAATTATGCAATATTTTATAGTTATTTAGTTTAACTAACTGAAGGGGTCATACTACTGTTAAATCGACAAAAAATTAGATTTTTCAGAAAAAATATATGTCAAAAGGAATTCAGTTCTGAACATTTTAAAACAGTCCACGTAAAAAATTTCCAATATTTAGAGGAGTTATAAATAAAAACGAGTCAGTGGTTCACTATAAAGAAATTTAATTTACAAAACTTTAACTTGATTTTTCTCAAATTGCATTTTTTTTTCATGTAAAGCATATTTTATCTCAAAAAGTTTTTAATATTTTTTCATGAAATTTTTACAGGTTATATTCAGTATAATTTCCTTCCGATTGAACTTAAATTTTCTTGTATATTTCCAAAAATATGTTTTTTTTTCAATGAAATATTTTTAACTTTTAAGAAAAAAAATTCATTATTTTTCAAATACTTAAATATATATATATATATATATATATATATATATATATATATATATATATATATATATATATATATATGTATCTTAAATATATACAAATTTAGGTTCAAAGTTATTTTGAGATATTGTAGTATGTTTTAAAACAATAAGTTTGTCTTTAACTTAATTATATTTTTAGTTATCATGCGCGTTAGCCTTGATATCATTTTTGTTAACAACAAAGTGTCTCTTATTTAAAAATTTCTAACAAAAATATTTTTTATGTTTCAAAAATGAATGAGATATGTAAGTAAAGATAATAATAAAAAAGTTTTGTTCGTAAAACTGATAGTTTTCAAGCTATGAGAAGTCGAAAATGATAATTATTTTACATTTTTTCAACTTTTAAGAGTCTTATGACTCCTTAACAGAGACTCCGAAATTTTTTTTTCTGCTTGTAACATAAAAGAGGTTTATTTAAGTGTTATATAGGTTCATAAGGGATGTATAGGTTTGTTAATATGTTTAAGTGTTTTATATTTTTTTACTTGACATAATACCTGCATAATAAACAGTAAACTACATAATAGAGAGTTTTCATCTTGTTTTTATTAAATATGTCTATCGTGTGAAATTTAACAAAATATTAACACTTTCCTTGCAAGAAGATACTAATTATTCAACTAAACTTTTATAGGCATTAATTAAGTGATGATCGACTAACGTAGATATATTAATGCATTTTCTGATATTTAATATTAATTTTTAATAACAAAAAAATGAACTTAAAGAATTAGATGGGTTTGTTTCATTCGTATAATATTCTTTGTATAATGTCATTTGTCATTTGTGTGTCACACTCTCCTCGGCTTTTTTGTTAATTAGACCGGAAAAACCCACAGCTTAACCTATTATAGGTTAAAATTCTTCAATTACTGCATAAAATTTATATTTGCTAACAAGAAAAAAAGTTAAAAATTATCCTACTTCGTTTTCAAGTCATTTGGAGTTTTGAAATGAAAAAGTAGACAAATACGTAGCTGTATTGTACACAGTTCACAAAACTCCTTGAGTTTCTTTCAGAATAAGGTAATAACTGCTACTGAACGTAATAGTCCAAAGGAAATTTCAAATATACCGTACCACATAATTTCTTACATTAATGGAAAATCACATCACATTAATTCCATAAGCAACTAGCCATAAGCAACTGTCATAGGATTACTGTTCCAGTAATGAAACACTAATTAATTATAAATGGTTTAAAATTGATTTCGTACAGCAAGAAGCATCCGTGCCAAAAATGGAACATTGCACTAAAATTAGACAGACTTCTATATATGTTCACTTTATATGAACATGCCTTTTTGGTTGTCATACGGAGAGAAAAATTTCTAAAAGAAAAAAAAATATTTAATTTGTTAAACTTATCTAACTTACATAGAATTAACTCTAGATTAACTTCATAGTATTTTCTTAGAGAAACTTTAGTGAAAGTATTAAATATTAAAAGAATACGAGTACAATAATGTGTATGCTGGAACATATCTTAAATTTTAAATTATCCCTCTTCAAGATCCAAGAATTTACTGGAAACACTGAAAAGTCTGATAACAGTCTCATCACTTCTTTTTGTTGACAATATTGACTACAACTTACTTACCATGCGGATTTTACGTTTTTAAAGTTCCATTCAGTGAACTTTGGCTACAAGGTCTTTTTTTAATGTAATTACTTACAGTTTAAATATCTTTAAAGGAATGAAAAAAATTTGTAAGTTTAAGTTCTAAAATGAAAAAAAAAATATTGAACTTATTCAATGTGTTCAAGCCAAATGCAACTCTTGGTCTGTTGTCTGGTATTACTTTAGGTAAACTACAATAAAAGAACTGAGTTTAAAAAAAAAAACTCAAACTCAATGTATTATATATATGAAAATATCTAGAATTTCAAATTTTCATTCTTGAAGATCCAAGTGCCGAACGCTGGCCGATTGGTTAGGGAGCTGATCGTCGGTACCAGAGTGGGTTCGAATCCCACAAAGGCATGGTTGTTCGTAGCCGTTCGGAATCGGCTTTAAGCTGTAGGTCCCGGTCTCATTAGCCCTCGTGTGCAAAACAGTAGACCATAGCGCTCCAAACCAAACCAAACCAAAGATCCAAGAATTTACCTGAGGTACGGAAAAGTCAAGCACAGTGTCATCACTTTGTTATGATGTTGAAATATTAACTAAAATTTATAACGGATCAAACGGAACTCAAGTTTTTAAAATTCCACTAATCGAACTTTGACTATAGGTGCTAGCCCTCCCAATATAAACGATTAAATTCCCCTCTCCTTCCTCCTCATGAGCGAGCAAATTTTACCTCCATTTCTAACCTCCTCCGATCTTTAACTGCACACCCTCTTCCCCTTTAGAAAGGGGAGGGGGGGAAGAAGCCGACGTTTAATCCCCGCATTTTTACATTAACTCCCCACCCCCAAGAACAAAATTCCTTAAAATTTTGCGGCAAAAGGAAAGCAGAGATATGACGGGTCCTTCGGCCCATAAATCGCGGGCCTTTTGGCTTTTAGCGCCCTTGGAAAGCCCCGGCTATTAGGCGGCAAATGGAGAAACGCGGAAAAGCACTTCGCCAGCTATTTAATCTGATTTTGGTAAGTCTCTTTGAGCCCGCATTGCCTCCTCTCTCCGCTTTTACCTCCAATGGTTACGGGAAAGGGGGACAGGGGAGGGAGACCAGGTAGAAAACAGGGGGCGAGCGGGATATTGAAATAGAAGTATGGCCTGATCGAGGTGATTAAGATCATATTTTCGAATTTCTGAGATTTAGTAGTTGGAGCTACATTCGCGTAATGGCATATTTTGCAGCAAACCATGAATTGGTGACAGATTATGTCCCATTGCATCAAGTGAAAAACTTCAAATTTGATTCTGGAAAAACCACCTCACAGAGTTTATTTATAAAAGGAGAAGTTAGAATCAGGTACCTTCTCTTTTTAACTTGTTTCGAGTGTGAAGAGTGTTCTTTTAAAAATAAAAAGAATTTATAGCTTTTTCAATTGAAGAATGACATATTGTAATCAAAATTTGACAAATAAATATTTATGCTACTGTAAAATATTTCATTTCTCTATCGTTTAGGATTTTTCTATCTTCACAGTCGGATTACTTAAAAGTAATATTACCCGAATCTTACTCTATTTTGCGTCTCAGTGGCTTAAAGAGGAAAATGCAACAGTATTTCAATGATATTAGACATCGAAATAGAAGTAAGGCTTGATCGAGGTAATTAAGATCCTACTTTCGTATTTCATAATTAGACTTACGATTTTATTTATTTATAAAAAAAAGTTTAAAAAAAGAAACAGAATAATTATTAGACTTAAATACTTTTTTTTTACCTGCTTCGATGAAAGGTGTTCGGGCAAGAAAAAGAGGACAAGCCGCTTTTTTAGTCTACTTAAAAAAATTATAAAAATTGCACATTTTGACAAAAATTTGACGAATAAATCTTTATAACACTGTAATTAAAAAAGTACTGTAATTGGAAGTATCATTACGAAAATGTTACTTTATAGTTTCCATATGATATATATTGTACCTCAGAGGCTTAAAATGAAAATTTCAACTGTAAATCATTAAGATATAAGAATACTCTTATAGAAAAAAATAAGATCATATTTTTCGAGTTTCTGAGATTTAGTATTTGGTAATAGTAATCATGGAATGGTATATTTTTGCAGTACAAAGCAAAAACTGGCGACAGATTATGTCACATTGCATCAAGTGAAAAACTTCAAATTTGATTCTGGAAAAACCACCTCACAGAGTTTATTTATAAAAGGAGAAGTTAGAATCAGGTACCTCATCTTTTTAACTTGTTTCGAGTGTGAAGAGTGTTCTTTCAAAAATAAAAAGAATTTATCGCTTTTTCAATTGAAGAATGACATATTGTAATCAAAATTTGACAAATAAATATTTATGCTACTGTAAAATATTTTATTTCTCTATCGTTTAGGATTTTTCTATCTTCACAGTCGGATTACTTAAAAGTAATATTACCCGAATCTTACTCTATTTTGCGTCTCAGTGGCTTAAAGAGAAAAAGGCAACAGTATTTCAATGATATTAGACATCGAAATAGAAGTAAGGCTTGATCGAGGTAATTAAGATCCAACTTTCGAATTTGGTAATTAGACTTACGCTTGTATTTATTTATAAAAAAGAGTTTAAAAAATAGAATAATTATTAGACTTAAATACTTTTTTTTTACTTGCTTCGAGTGTGAAAGGTGTTCGTGCAAGGAAAAGAGGACAAACCGCTTTTTTAGTCTACTCCAAAAAAAATATAAAAATTGCACATTTTGACAAAAATTTGACGAATAAATCTTTATGATACTGTAATTAAAAAAATTTCTTTATTTTTACAATTTTACTAACTTCAAATTTGGATATTAATTTGAAAGTATCATTATGAAAATGTTACTTTATAATTTCTATATGCTATATATTGTACCTCAGAGGCTTAAAATGAAAATTTCAACTGTAAATCATTAAGATATAAGAATACTCTTATAGAAAAGAATAAGATCACATTTTTCGAGTTTCTGAGATTTAGTATTTGGTAATAGTAATCATGGAATGGTATATTTTTGCAGTACAAAGCAAAAACTGGCGACAGATTATGTACCATTGCATCAAGTGAAAAACTTCAAATTTGATTCTGGGAAAACCACCTCACAGAGTTTATTTATAAAAGGAGAAGTTAGAATCAGGTTCCTCCTTATTTTAACTTGTTTCGAGTGTGAATAGTGTTCTTTCAAAAATAAAAAGAATTTATCCTTTTGCTTTATTGCTTATTGCTTTTTCAATTGAAGAATGATATATTGTAATCAAAATTTGACAAATAAATATTTATGGTACTGCAAAATATTTTATTTCTCTCCATTTAGAATTTTTCTATCTTCCCAGTCGGATTACTTAAAAGTAATATTACTCGAATCTTACTCTATTTTGCGTCTCAGTGGCTTAAATAGAAAAATGCAACAATATTTCAATGATATAAGACATCGAAATAGAAGTAAGGCTTGATCGAGGTAATTAAGATCCTACTTTCGAATTTGGTAATTAGACTTACGCTTTATATTTATTTATAAAAAAGTGTTTTAAAAAAGAAACAGAATAATTATTAGACTTAAATACATTTTTTTTACTTGCTTAGAGTATGAAAGGTGTTCGTGCAAGAAAAAGAGGACAAACCGCTTTTTTAATCTACTTCAAAAAAATTATAAAAATTGCACATTTTGACAAAAATTGGACGAATAAATCTTTATAACACTGTAAAGACAAATAAACAACAAAAGTTATGAATATACACATACATTAGAAAATTATTTTAGTAAAGTTAATGAATTGAATGCACATAAAATGATGCAATAAATAAAAGATCATACATACTCAGTTTACAGCACAGTAATGGTATTTTCAATCCAGTTCCAGTCCAGAACAGGGTTTGTTACAACTACAAACTAAATTTTTAAGTCAAAGATGACCATCGTTTTATGTATACGGCTTTTAAGGAAATTTATTGTTGAGGTAAAAAAGAAAAAGGAGAAAAAAGTAAAGTATAAGAAAATAAAAGTAAGATAATAGTTATAGGAAAAGTTTAAAAAAAAGAAAAAAAATAGAAAAATACAGAAATTTTAGCAGGGGTATTTCCCTTAATTTTAGAACGACGGCCGATTGGTTAGGGTGTTGGCCTTCGGTACCAGAGTTCGTGGATTCGAATCCCACTGCGGCATGGCTGTTCATAATTGTTCGGAATCGGCTTTAAGCTGTAGGTCCCGGTCTCATTAGTCATCGTGTTGCAAAAAAGTAGACCGTAGCACTCCGAACCAAACCAAATCCCCTAATTTTAGTATTATGCTGCCAGGATAACATGTTATTTATCACGGTAACATGTTATTGTTCCACGGGCTGAATTTATTTGCTTCACTTACCCTTCTGCTCTTTTGTCTACTTCCCATTCTATGTAGTATATATTTGGAGCAGCTGCATGTCTTATAAGTTTCCCAAACAGAATTTTTTTATGAATGATTAGCATAAGTAAATAAAAGTGGGACCAATAAGTAGGATAAATTATATCTCATATCAAAATTGGAAACAACCCTTCCGACACCTTTATTATGTTCTGTAATATTGAATTAACAGTAATTCATTACGCTTGTTCTTCTTGATAGATTTGTAATCGACTTTTATCTGTGTGGTGGTTTTGTTGCGTGTCATAGAAAACAAAATCAATTTGAATTTTAAACATTTGTTTGGTGGTTTTTGCTCAACATCAGGTTACTAAACTATCGCATCCACTATGTTCCTTAGACTAGTCACCTCATATTTTTTCAAAACTTAAGAGTAACTTCAAAAGGGAGAAGATTTACAGACACGACACACATTCAAGCTATTGAGACTCAGAAACTGAGAGTTGAACTTTGGCAGTGGAAGTGTTTTCAATAGTTTTCGACGATTTGCACATACGTCGCCAGAAGTGCAGTGTATGCGACAAGGACTATTTTGAAGGACTGTACACCATTTCAGTGTGAAGCTCAAGCAATGTAGGACTTATTTCATGATTCACATGAGTCATACCTTGCTTTCAAATTGCACACTTTAACAAGATGTACTCCAAGCAATCTCCATATAGGGGGAAATTTTACCATCTGTGTAACAACAGTGCAAACAAATATTCTCTAAATAATACTGCATAGGTGACAAATCTTTATACAAGTTTTACGTATTCATACAGTGAAATTACCAATTTAAATGTAATAAGGAAGATATGTCGTATAAAGTCGGTGCAAGAGACCCGTGCATAGCACCTGCTAATAAATGCAAGATAATTTCAGCAGTATTTGGAGCTCTACAGTCTACTGTTTTGTTCACAAGGGCTAATGAGATCGGAACCTACTGCTTAAAACCGTTTCCGAATCACTACGAGAACAGCCATGCCAGCAGCAGGATTCGAACCTACGAACTCCAGTACCGAAGAGAAGCGCTCTACCCCTCGGTCGTCGTGAGGCTCTGCGCAGTATTTTTAGTTACAACATTCATGTATGTATATGAAGCTGTCTTAAAAACTCCAATAAAAGCAAAATTTGAAGAAATTATAAAAAGTCATTTAGCGCAAGAAACAGATGGAATATTTTTCATAATAGTTTTCTCGTAACGGGAAACTAGAAGAAATCATTATATGGATTTAAGTACATTCATTCGGCCTTACTAGAAAAAACGTATGATATAGTTAAGAGGATCAATTTCGTAGAAAATAAAAGGGCACAAACTAAAAATGTCCACCCAAAAACACATGATCACCCGAAAAAAATAGAAATTTTTAGTACAATCAAAGAGTTTTATCCTTCTTTATCAGCTTTATTGTGCTAACTCATCCCAATAAAATTACAAGACTATTTACATTTTTACAGAGACACGAAAGTTCTGAAACGCACATAAAATTCTTCTTTTATTATATAAGGTGTTTTTACATGTAGGGGATGAATCCATATCTCTTGGTAGAAAGCTGGGAGGGGTATATTTGCTACACATTATAATAATTTAAAAAAACGTTTCTTCTAAATATTCGATTTTCTCTAATTTAAGTAGTATCTATATCAACTGAGAATCGCAACTGAGTGCATGATTTCTCTCAGATTGACTAATTTATCCTAATCTTTTCCCAAAAGTTGAATTAGAAAAAAAATGGATAATTAGGCAGTTTCGTTAAAATCCTGAATACTTAAGAAAAGTGTCCCTCAGACATTTTATCTAAAACTGGGACGTATGGTCCCCCAAGATATAATTTTATCCACATTTTTAAAAAATAAAAGGACCAAAAAATGTTAATATATATTTCTTCATTAATATTGGAAAAAGTAAAGAAAAGAGCTATTCTGCCATTAAAGAAATATATAAGGTTTCTAAGAAAAAGCATACGTACAAAAAAAGAGAGTTGTAGTGTAAAATTATCTTAGCAAGCACTGCAGAAAAGGTATTGTTTTTATTTAAGTAAAAATAATGGAACTTAGAATTAGTAAGTTTATGGCAAATAAGGTCACCTTAAAAAAGCTAGCAATCTACATTATTTAAGAAGAAAAATGTATAATTTTGAGAATTATCGATGTAGAGAAGGTTTCCTACATCCTCAATTTGTTTCCCTTCCCTCTATTTCGACTTAATTACGACCGAAACCTAAACAAAAGGTCTACCATTGGCTAAACTCCTAAGAGAATCGTTCCAGGCCCGCCTATTGGTTCGGAAAGAGGTACGGTGAAAGGTTACGGTCGCAACAAAAAGCTTTTCCTGATCTTTTAGCGACTCGTTGCTCAATCGCCGCCCTCTTTGACGTCACACTCATGGAGAATTCTGAGTGGTGGAAAAGAAACAGAAAAATATTAGAACTAAAATTTTGTTCTTAAAGAAAATTGCGGACTCCATCCCGGACATATTTCGTGTATTTGTTCAATATTTTCTTAACCGTACAATAATAAATTGCCTCAACAAAACCTTGATGTCTAATGAAGTTTTACTGTCAACTATTGATTTGCTGCAACTCATAACATAAAACTGTGAGTTTGAAACACATTTTATCAAAAGACACTATGACGATATTTTAGGGGGACAGAGACTTAAGTAGAGCGAGCATCTAACGTTATGGAGCTTTAAAGAAACTTTTTGTCTATTTGATAGAATTATAATAACAGGGATATTCAAGCTAAAACAGTCTCGTTAGTGACAAATCTCTATGATTTGATCATGTATGATAAAATAATTTGAATAAAAGGAACTTAATGTAAATTAAATATTTCATATACAAACAAATGTATTTGCATATTTGTAATCATACACATATCTTTAATTCGAATATTAATTTAAATCTTAATTTTGTGCTGTTGGTCTAAATTATAGGATCTTTGAATTGTTTTGCTATTGCAAAATTTTGATTAATTAAAATATTCTCCTGATAATGGATGCAAGTTAATTTTTTTTAATTTACTAATATCTAATAAGTGGTCAGGTATATATTTTTCAGTATCGGGTATATATTCTTATCAGGGATATATCAGGTATGTATTTCAGGTATATATTTTTATCAGGTATGTATCAGGTATGTATTTCAGGTATATATTTTTATCAGGTATGTATTTCAGGTATATATTTTTATCAGGTATGTATTTCAGGTATATATTTTATCAGGTATATATCAGGTATGTATTTCAGGTATATATTTTTATCAGGTATATACCAGGTATGTATTTCAGGTATATATTTTTATCAGGTATATATCAGGTATGTATTTCAGGTATATATTTTTATCAGGTATGTATTTCAGGTATATATTTTATCAGGTATATATCAGGTATGTATTTCAGGTATATATTTTTATCAGGTATATATTAGGTATGTATTTCAGGTATATATTTTTATCAGGTATATATCAGGTATGTATTTCAGGTATATATTTTTAAAGTAGTTTTTCATATTCATGTCTTTCATTTTCTATTTAGGATTATGCAAAGAAAAAACTATTTTAAATGCGTTAGATCTTATCTAAGCTGAAATATCGTGCTTATATATTAGGTCGGTGAAAATCTACTTTTAATGCTTTTGTTACTCAAGGGCCGATAATATCACAATCTATCACTTACAGTCGATTCTGAACTACGACAAATATCTATAAAAACAGTAGAACTCATATATCTGTTTTCATAAGACAAGTTTTGGATATCCATGTTCTTAGAACTTGAACAAAACATTCCTTTTAACTAAAACCTTTTTATTTTTTAAAGCTTTTACAATTAATATAACATTTTTAGAATTTCGTAGCCAAAAAGGCGTTTTAATACAATCTCCTTCAATAAATTTAGTTAATATTTCCAAAAATTTTTATATAATTTTTCACAGCCGAATAAATATAGAGTCAAGTGAAAATTGGTGTATCTGTAGTTCCCTAGACTAATCGATGAAATCACGCTGATGTACAAATTTCCCCTCTACTAGTTAATAGGCGACCAGTTCATCTTCCGTGTCCCATCTTTTTCTCATTTCCGTCAGCAAAAGTTTCCTTATCAGATGCTCCTAATACATTTCTTTCCCGAAAAAACACCATTTGTCACATTCACTGGCAGGTTTCTTTTGGACTTCGTTCTTGAAGCGCGGGATTAAATGTCGACAACTTTTGGGATAATAGGGAAAATTATATTCGTTTTCCCCTAGTGTTAGAGGTTGCCCTTTCAAGGGAAAAAAGACAATTTTGAGATGAAAGCTACCAAGTAATGTTGTTTTAGATCCAAAAAAGAGTTTTAAAATTATCTTTAAAACTTACTCAGTGTTAAAAAGTACAAAAACTACTGATTAAATATGTTATTATTTCTTTTTTATGCTTAAGTTGTTAAGGCTTTGCTTTATAATCTATCACAGGAGTTTCCAACTGGTGGTCTATGGGCAGCATGTGGTCTGTGAAGGCTTTCTGAAAAAAAAAGCTTCATAGTTGTTTCTTCTATGAAATTCATTAAATCTTAGAACTGGACGTTTATATTAGAACTGGACTTACAAATTCCTGCTTGAGATTAGGATTAACCTCTTCCGGTAAAATGACGAGTCTAGCTCGTCATTAGCTTTTCATTCCATACCGCACAATGACGAGCTACACTCGTCATGCGATTAAAGTTACTGTTAAATATGATAATTAATTTAGTTTAAAATTTCTAGTGTACTGAATTTGGCAACACTTTTATCACTTGTGAAAATCACAAGTCACTGTTGCATATTGTTTACTTAGAATTTCTTGGTACAAGTCATTGCCAAATTAATGAGTCAGAATAAAAGAAAACCTACTAAGAAATGCCGTGAGTGTTACAAGAATCAAATTAAAAGTGAGACTACTTGGCAGTGTAAACAGTTAAGAATTCCTTTGCACTTTGTTTTGAAAAGTACCACTAGCTTGAAGATTATTATCTGTATACTTTATTAATGTTTTGCTTTGATATTTTCTTAATTTTACTGTTTCTGATATTATTTAACACTATGTAAAAAGTGGATTTTAATTAAGAATATGTAAGAATTGTAAAATGAAATAAGTTTTTTAAATAAAAATTAAATGGTTATTTCATGCACAGTTTTTCATTATTAAATCATACCAGAAGGGATTAATAGAAATATTGATTCACATCCATTCATTGGTTGGTGCAGGTGACCATCCACAATACTTCAAGTAAATCATCTTTTTTAAAATCTTATTTTGACTACATTATTAATTTTTGTTAATCTTTACGTAATTTTTTTTCATCATGCAATGTGTCAATATTTATTCAAATAAAGTGATACTGTTGAGTGACCATCTTCAAAATTCGTTTGTGGTATAATAGCTTTTTATTTAAAATCAATTTCACTCTTTAATGCAGTTGTAAAATAATAATTACCATTAGAGATTTTTTATTCAAACCAACCTTTAAAAAAATCCATTATTTTCTATTTTGAGACCTACTTTATCCTGTTTATTCTTACATTTAAAATATACAGACAGTAAAGAGCCTCAAACATATTTTATAATGTAAGAAAAACCAATGTTTTAACAGTTTTAAGCAACTAAAAGGACTGAACCTTTGTTTTTAATTACACTATGCGGTGCTTAATGATTCATATGGTTTTTAATGTTATGTTTTATGCGGTCCTCGAGTCTTTATATGTTGGAAACCCTTGATCTATCATCTTAGAACCAGTTTTTATCGAACACGATAAGAGTAAAAACTGTAAATCTGAATTTAGTGTTATAAAAGTTGGTTTGATACTACTAGCTTGAGTACCCAGTTATTCATTCTTAAAATCTCAAACAGAATACTTAATCCGAATATTACACTTAATTATTTTTGTGAGGTAATACCTAAATTCTGTAGCATTTTTAAAAACAGGGCTATTCAAAACACTTCTAAACAGTGTATTAGACAAAGATATACATTTTAAAGAGGGATATCTAACATTGAAGCTGCGATATATACTTTCAAAACATAAAGTAATTTTCTTATCTAAAAAATGTCCTGTGCTAAATGTCCTTCTTTCACAAAAGGCGTGAAATTGTAGCTATTATTATTAAACTAGTACAATCACTCTTAACTAATTTTTATTCATCACATCAGCCAATTTACTGTTAGCCCCTAAAATTGTAGTCTAATCTACAATATTAAATGCTTAATTTATGTTTTAGATAAGATCTTATACAGTGGAAATTACACAAAAAAATCTTAAAATTATAATTATCCTTAAAAACTCGAAACAATTTCAGTATGATTCTAATATTTGAAATGAGAATTATGTAAAAAATATTATAATTTAAAATGCAAAAATATATTGGATTACAGTTTTAATGATAATTATTATTTTTGAAAAATTTTAAAATAATAATTATCATTAAAAAATCGATAGAAGCTACAATATGATTCTAAGATTTGAAATACTTAAAATTTTGGAAAAAGTATTACAATTTAAAATGCAAAAATATATTAGGTTATGGTTTTAATGATAGTTATTATTTAAGGAAAATCATAAAATAATAATTATCAATAAAAATTCGAGAGAAACTACAATATGATTCTAAGATTTGAAATACTGAAAATTTTGGAAAAAATATTACAATTTAAAATGCAACAATATATTTAGGTTATAGTTTTTGACGATAATTATTATTTTACAAAGATCTTAAAATAATAATTATTAAAAATCCTGAGAAACTACAATATGATTCTAAGATTTGAAATACTGAAAATTTAGGAAAAAGTATTGCAGTTTAAAATAGAACGATATATTTAGGTTGACAACTAAAAAACAGCTAAATATGACTTGTAATGCACGTAATTTATGCTTATAGTAATAGCAAAAAAAGGAAATTATTTAAGAATGAGAAAGGGATGAAAAAAATTTAAGATTTACTTTTAGAGATAAATATCTTAAATTTTTTAACTACAAAGTAATAAAATTTTTTCCTCGTGTAAAATTAATTTTTTATACGTGAAAATATTTTCTGAAAATATTATAAAGTGTGCAATCAGCTGCTTAACCATTAATATCAAAATTTAAGCAATCTAAACATTGATAACAAAATTGAGATAATTTAAAATATTATTACTTTACCATTAAACTTTTATGAAATAAAGTAATAAATAAGCTATGCATAAATTTAAACAATTACGAAAATTGAGACCATTTCTATAAATTTCTTCCATGTTCAGATTAAGATTATAAACACAAAATTAAACCGGATACATGCATTTTATGAAAAAAAAAATTAAGTTTTTACTTATTATCAGGATTAAAATATTTCAAAAAATAAAATATTCTTCAAGGTTCTAATCCGATGCTTTAAACGGATTTCCCCGATAGAAAGCAGTCAAAAAATTGCCCCTGGTATCGCCATGAAAAGCCTTTACTTTGTTAAAAATGTCAATATATCGCAGCGTTAAGCTCTTCAAAGCCCATGGCAGTCCAACAAGTAGCATTCAACGCTACAATTTAAGGATTCTTTGATATAGGAAAGGGGAAAAAAGCTATAATAAAGCACAGGCAAAGATCGAAGTGGTGAGTCTTTGAGGGATACAATCAAAGGTTTCCTGAAATCTATGAATATGGTCCGCGAGTATAAAAAGGGAGCAGTAATAAGATAGTTCCGTATTTGCATTGTAATATGGCGTTTCATGATTTTCTTTATTGTTAAGCTTTCATCAAGATATGAAGGGAAGCTGGTAGGGGGCCATGCTAACAGCGAGAACGGGATGCCTGTAGGATGAATAGGCCTGAATTATTCAAACTAATCAACTTTACAATTTGTATATGAACGGTTTTAAAAGCTTTAAAAAATAAATTAACTTTTTTCCATTTCTATATGTTCGTTTTTAACTCTTGATAGACATAGGTGTGTAAACGTAACTTTTCAAACTAAAGAATTTTCGAGGCCTTGGACAACATTTGGCAGTTCTAGCCTTACAACATCGTTTATTTTAAGAGTTTATAAGACATGAGTAGTTATTATGTGCAGAGAATAATAATGCAAGCAAAAAAAAAAAAAACAAAAAAAATTGTCGAAACTGAAAAAGTAACACAATATAAGGAAGAAGGAAAAAATGCAACTGTACCTAGAATTTTTTTTCTAAATTTTCTACACAAAAATAGTTTGTTTCAGTATTTTTTTTTCATATATTTTAAAATACTGTTTTCGTGGAGTGTAAACTCATAAAATGCCATATTAAAAAACCACATTATATATTTTTTTTATATTTTCTATTATCTTGTGTAGGTTTGGTCAAAGTTGTATATACGTACCTACGTGTTTATTTTCTTAAACATTGTTTTTTTCGTGTATCTTTTTAACACATTGTATGCGGGACACGTACTAGTACGTTTTCTGACGATTGATACTTGTGCGCGGAACACGTACTAGTACGGGTTAGTGTAACAACATGGTTTGTGGGTACAAAAATAACGGTATATACAGGAAAATGAAGCCGAATGTTCTTGTCTACTACATAGATTCTGGAATAAATCAAATAAAAAATTGGTTTTTACTCCATACTAGTTTTTGAAAATATCTTAAATTTTTAATTACAAAGTAATAAAATTTTTTCCTCGTATAAAATTAATTTTTTATACGTGAAAATATTTTCTGAAAATATTATAAAGTGTGCAATCAGCTGCTTAACCATTAATATCAAAATTTTAGCAATCTAAACATTGATAACAAAATTGAGATAATTTAAAATATTATTACTTTATCATTAAACTTTTATGAAATAAAGTAATAAATAGGCTATATAAATAAGCTATGTCTAAATGTCAGGAATTACGAAAATAGAGAACATTTCTATGAATTTCTTCCATATTCAGATTAAGATTATAAACACAAAATTTAACCGGATACATGAATTTTATGAAAAAAATTAAGTTTTTACTTATTATCAGGATTAAAAGAGTTCAAAAAATAAAATATTCTTCAAGGTTCTAATCCGATGCTTTAAACGGATTTCCCCGATAGAAAGCAGTCAAAAAATTGCCCCTGGTATCGCCATGAAAAGCCTTTACTTTGTTAAAAATGTCAATATATCGCAGCGTTAAGCTCTTCAAAGCCCATGGCAGTCCAACAAGTAGCATTCAACGCTACAATTTAAGGATTCTTTGATATAGGAAAGGGGAAAAAAGCTATAATAAAGCACAGGCAAAGATCGAAGTGGTGAGTCTTTGAGGGATACAATCAAAGGTTTCCTGAAATCTATGAATATGGTCCGCGAGTATAAAAAGGGAGCAGTAATAAGATAGTTCCGTATTTGCATTGTAATATGGCGTTTCATGATTTTCTTTATTGTTAAGCTTTCATCAAGATATGAAGGGAAGCTGGTAGGGGGCCATGCTAACAGCGAAAACGGGAAGCCTGTAGGATGAATAGGCTTCAATAATTCAAACTAATCAACTTCACAATTTGTATACGAACAGTTTTAAAAGATTTAAAAAATAAGTTAACTTTGTTTTATTTCAATATTTTCGTTTTCAATTCCTGATAGACATAGGTGTGTAAACGTAACTTTTCAAACTAAAGCCTTTTCGAGGCCTTAGACGACATTTGGCAGTTTTAGCCTTACAACATCGTTTATTTTAAGAGTTTATAAGACATGAGTAGTTATTATGTGCAGAGAATAATAATGCATGCAAAAAAAAAAAACTGTCGAAACTGAAAAAGTAACACAATATAAATAAGAAGGAAAAAATTCATCTGTACCTAGATTGTTCTTTAATTTTTTTCCCCAAATATAGTTTGTTTCAGTAATTTTTTTTCATATATTTATAAATATTGTCTGAGTGGGTAATAAACTCATAAAATGCCATATTAAAAAACCACATTATATTTTTTTTATATTTTCTATTATCTTGAGTAGGTTTGGTCAAAAATGTGTATACATATCCTACGTGTTTATTTTCTT
>CM063504.1:103266373-103276373 GCA_032207245.1 Pardosa pseudoannulata
ATAGCAAAACAGTAAAACATAGGGCTCCAAACCAAGCTTTCTTAAAATTTGGTGATAATAATTTTTTAACATCAATTACATTTAAAGAGCATTTTAATTTAAAAGATTTAAGTAATTCCAAAAATAAGAATAATCCTGGTTGCTAGATATATTTTCAAATCCCGAGAGATATTTTTTTGGATTTGAAAACATAGTACATTGAAAGTTGACGAGTTTCTAACATGAAACTTCACCCAATGTTCGCAAATTCCAGTTTTTCAGTCAAAATTGAAAAAAAATTACCTTTTTTTTTAAACCACCAGTTGGTTTTTATCAAATCTTAATAAATTATGATACACATTTAAGAATGTCTAACTATATAATTTATATTCTTTATTTTATCTCTCCTTGAGAACTATAGAAAAGATTAAAATAAAGTTCAAGCTATTCAATAAGATTAAAAAAAACTCATAAATATTCAATGAGATTTCATAATTCTAAATCATTTTGAAATAATAAATTGAAGTATAATCAAGCAGAAAATTATGTTCTATAATAGTAAAAGAGAAATTGTAATTTAGAACATTTAAAACGTTAAAAATTTGGGAAGATATAAATCTTAAAGACGTTGCTCTTCTAATTCGATTTTCGAGATAACGCTTAAAAAGAATAACGCTCTAAAAATGAAATAAAGTGGAACTTGTGTATCACAATATTGTCTCTTACTGTACCTTTGTACAGTTATGTTGTCCTTAGTCCTGCGAAATTCTTTATAATGAATGTATTCCTTATTTACTCAATGCAAAATCACTAAAAGGTTAGTAATTGTGTACATATTTTTTAAAGTCTAAATTACTTGAATGAAGTGAAATTAAATCTCTAATTAAAATCTACTACATCACTTATACACTACGTACATAAATATTGGAAACCCAACAAAAAAAGTTACATTTCAAAAAGTTGATGGAAAAAGGAAAAGAGGTAGACCAAACACCAGGTGGATTGATATGGTTGAGAAAAAGCTGAATGAAATTGAAGTCAACCGGTGGAGAACTGTGGGGGAGGATGGTTCCAGATGGAAGAAACTTGTAGAGACAGTCTTGGCATGCAGAAGGCTGTAGTGCTACAGAAGAAGAAGAAGACATAAATATTGGATGTGCAAAGGATGAAACTGTTAGTAATGATAATTTGCGTAGAACAAGATAGATACCTACAGTGATATTATAGACAGGTTTTACTATACTGTTAATGAAAAACAAAAAATTAATCTGATTTTAGTAAAGAATACTGGGATTTAGCTTGTAAATACAATAAAATGTGTTCTTGTAGTGACAAGGGTAAAAATTAATTTGATATAGTTTTTTAAAGTGCTAAACAGTTGCACACCAGGAGTAACTAGTGATTCTTTCTAAAGCTGGACATAAAACTTTTTAACAGGGCTTACGTCATATTGTCACGAAGAATCGAATGGACACACCGTTTAACCTAACATACGAATTTATTGAAGCAAAGTTGCAACTCGCAACTTTACAAGATCGAGATGTTGCCTACAACTAGTGGGTATCAGCTTTTATACCCGAACAGAATATTCGAGAAATAACTAATTTACATAATAAAGAAAGTTCTAGAATGTTAGGCAACAATAAATAACATTTTAAAATTAGAAATCCATACTTTGGATCAACCGCCATGGCGAGCACCAAACCCACAAACTTTGAGTCTGGATCTCGTTCTCTGGTCATTCGGCCAGTGAACTCACTGGCAAAGTTTCTTTATGCGGCTGTAACGTATCTGGTTCCTGTTTCAGGTGACACAAGGAAGAATCAGGTGTATCTTGAATAATGAATTTATTTACACTTCTGCTATATACATCATTTCACAACTATAAAAAAAGCAATTTCTAATCACAGGTAAGTGATTAGTACACGTAGGCCTGAGTAGAGACGGGTACCTAAACTAAATTCAGTCTCTGCCAAAATATGGGTGATTAGACGGAAGGAACAATTCGTATATCTCTCGAAAGTTCTATGAAGTACAGGTAGGAGATCTAAGCACAGTTAGTTCTGGAGAACTGTAAACAATCCTGAAGAAGATTATATTAGAAAAAGGAAACCCAAAGCACAGGGTATCGCTTCAATCTCAGCAAGAGATATATCCCAAGACGGGATTTCGCTAAATAAAACTCTCTGATGGAGAGACTGGTCGAGGCGACCTTCGAGTTAACCGATGAGGGCTACTCCTTAAAGAAAAGATCCCAAGGTGGGATTATAGCAAAAAAACTCTCCGGTAGAGAGACTGGTTATTAGCTGGTTGCTAACTAACTTCTCTCAAAAAAAAAAAAAAAAAAAAAATCTTCTCTCGTCTCTTTCTAGGGGTGGGGCCTCACCCAAATTTCATTATTGGGTCACCTAGCGTTGACCTCACCTTCGACCAACTGGATTGGTCCGGGTTAAACAATCATCGGCCGCAAAGCCAGGGGTCCCTGGAATTCTTAGCGGCTACATCTGAATAGCGGCAAATCCTTTGTCGTTCCAGTCTTTTTGGCTGTCAGTGAAGGTGCCGTGTTGTTTGGCACTTGTTCCTTTACTATAGGGCACAACAGTGTAGACGTCGTGGTGCCGGGGAAAACAATCCTTTTGTATCCACACAAGTCCACCTCTCAAAGCAAAGTTATTTGATGACGATACACCGCTAAATCACGCTATTTTACACGGCATTGCTCCTCTCTCAAAACGACAGCTTCTCGCTGCTATTTAGATCGGGTGCGTGTCAAAGGTCCCTTGTAAATCTTGTTAAAAAATTATTTACGTTAAAAAATTATCCAATAGAGAGAGTCACCTAATTATTTATTCAAATCAACTACAGCCGTCATAGAGGAGAGTTTTTTACTGAATAAAACGGATGGGAAACCAATCAAGTATTGTAAAAAATAAAAGAAATTACATTTTAGACTGTTATTAATTCCCGCCCATTTTTATATTTCTAGTACATCTATCAATGCTGTCCTTGAAATGAATAAGAAGGCTAAATAGAAACTGACTTGAGCAGACTTCAGAAAATAAAAATATAAACTTCAGAAAATGTATGCATGTCAGTACGATCAAAAATAAAGTTCAAAATATATACATGTCAGTATTACAGAATTAAACAAAAATTTCTCATATTATTCATTGAAACATTAATTACATTAAATGAAATATGATTTCTATCACTTTCTATATCATCAAATCAATATTTTGATGAACAGTGCATCTGATCTACAAAATTAATTTTTAAATACAGATTGAAGAAACGGCGTTGTTGACTGAATAAATATTTTTAGCGCACGATTTTTTTATGAGAATACAAAAATACTGTATTCTACCACAGCTTTTTTTAATCTATTAAACGCTAAATATTTAAAATATATTTTATTTTGCGGTAAGAAAATGTAAAGATGCATAGCAATCTGAGTAGATTCTTTTATTTTCTTTGACATTATTCACAACCTAATAAGAAATTTATAATATTTTTGCAAAGCTAAAAATATGTAAAATTTATTGGCTCAATTATTCCTGCAAGAAAAAAAATTAAAAACTTTTTTTTTCCAGTTAATAACTTGTAGTGTATCTCCAAAAATGTTCCTTTAAATCTCAGGATAAAATACTCTACCTCTTTTATCTTTCAAGGAAGATTTCATCAAAGTTTGAGACCATTACTTTACCTCATAATACCAGAAGAACAAAGAATGCATTCACATCAGAACGATTTCAATAAATATCGATATGAATCCAAGTTACTCAACCACTGTAAAAATTCCGGTCGGAAGTACTAGAAACTTATTACGAGTGCCACAGCCGTTTGAATTCCGAAACGATTAAAAGCGAAATAATTCAGCCATTAAAAAAAATGGCCATTTCAAACATTCCCCCTACTATGTCGATCTTAGCCTGCTTTACAGCTGATACCTAACTCAAAAGACATCCAGAAAATCAGCAGAACTTAAATCCCATCAAAATAAAAATAGCTCATCTTTCTAACAATAGGAGAGCGTCCCAGAACGCCTGATTTCTTGTAGGAATAAAAAGAAAATCGGAGAACAAAATTCCTGACGTTTTTTTCCTCCGCTACTGAGAGGTGTAGCCGGAAAACTGAGGGTGTAAGTGGAAGAGAGGAGGTATTTCGAACGCTGGTGTCGTCTGCTGAACCACTGAATGGAAGGTGATGACACGCTATAAAGAGCCACTGTTCAGAAACTTGAAAGCACATAGCCAGATTTCTGGGGGCCGAACATTTATTGCAGAATTCCGAGAGGGTCTGCAGGGATTAAATGAAATAAACCAATTTGTTACACAGTGGATAAAAGGGAAGAAAATATGAACTTACCAAATGCGAAAATAAGGTATGAAAATGTAAAAATATTTATAAGAAGTCTGTTTGACCAAACATAAATAAATAAATATAATCATAAAAAGTATAGGGAATTTTTTTAAGGATTCAAAGCAGAAAAGTATTATAGTATATTTTTTGCTTCATTGAAGCTTTATAGGATTCAACAGGATTCCTAAATTTAACAGCAAATTATATGTCATGCATAGCCCTTCTGGTTGGTTGGTTGGTTGGTTTTATAGTGCTTATTGGCACTGAATTCTCTTGGGACATATTGGGCCAAACAAATAGTTAAGATATAAACGATTACAATGATCAACAAGTTAAAACAGCAGGGCTAAAATAATGTCAAAAGATAAGAGTAAATATAAAAATATGCAATGACAGTGTATAAATAAAAGCGATGAGTTAATAACCTTAAATGTACGCATAAAAACCAATATCTTTTAAAAATTTAATAAGATTCAAATGAGGTGGATCATGAAGCAATGAACTTAAGGATATGGAATGAGTTTTAAAATGATGAACACGATGGCGGTAAAAACTTGGACATTCTGTTAGAATATGTTTTACAGTCACGGGTATTTTACAAAGTTTGCAAACAGGGGCAGGTTCCCCGAGCAATAAGTTCCCCGAGCCCTTCTGAGACATCGAGTTATGATATGTGTGTATACATACATACATATATATGTATGTGTGTAACACGGTGAAATTAATCCACCGGCCTCTATTATTTTTAATTGCCTGGGCTGACTGGACATTGAGAAGTCTAATTAATAAGCAGCCGTGGTTCTATTACAAGACACCAGCAAGTCCAACGTGAAACTTCAAGTTCATTCGAAATTGAGAGAATTTTCGACAAGAGCAGAACAATTAATGATGACAAAAACAGTTTTCGATTACAAAGCACTCACAGCGAGAAATCGCGCAGAGATATTCTCATGAGAGAGCAGCTTAGTCAGCGATATTAACCGTTGGAAAGGAACTGAGATCATTGGAAAAGTGAACCATTTTATTGAGATAACTGGAAAATGTGGCGAGGGGAAAGAAAATCAGGATTTATTTCAGAGTTAGCTTTGGGAAATGGCTTGAAAGAATTCAAGCCACAAATACTCCATTTAATTCTGAGATTTTGTGGCAGGGAAAATAAATATGAAAGAATGAGAAGGGGAATAATAGAATCTTTAAGAGATATTTTAAGTGTAATAATTTATATATATATATATATATATATATATATATATATATATATATATATATATATATATATATATATATAATTGTATGTGTGTATAGTAGTAGTAGAAATTGATAATGAGAAATGAAAATACAGCGAAACATAGAACTAAGAAATAATGGTTTAATGATGTTGTGTTAAAACCTCCTCTCTCCTATTCTAATTCCTTAAAATCTTTTTCCCAGCCTCTAAAAGTCTTAATCAAAGGAGTGTATTCGACTTAAAATTCTTTCGATACAATTCTCAAAGCTTTCTGCCTTATAGATGTAAGTTTTCTGTGTATTCAACAAGTTTTCCAGCTGTCGCTGGCAAATGGCTCCGCGTTTTGTCCTGATCTTAACACTTAATTCGCTGAGTAAGTTTTTTCTACCTTGGGAAAAATTCTTTCTGTCTTCGCTCTTGGGTGCACCTCTGTTCGAGCAAAGTGATTTTTCTTGCTTTTCTCTTGTCTATCGTTGACTAGTAAAGATGTCTATTTTAGCAGCTCTAAAACAAAGTTTTAATTAGACTTGCGACGTTCTCTTTCAATGGCCCGACTGCATCGTTATTACTGTTAGCTGATTAGTTTCTTCCTTATCCAGCAGTTTTATAATTATTGTATTATATATATATATATATATATATATATATATATATACATATATATATATACATATATATATATACATATATATATATACATATATACATATCTATATACATATATACATACATACATATATGTATATATACATATTTATATATACATATAAACATATATATATACATACATATATTATGTATATATATACTTACATATATACATATAAGCATATATATATATATATATATATATATATATATATATATATATATATATATATATATATATATATATATATATATATAAATATAACTTGACACTTTTAGTATATTATAAATCACAACGAAATGCTTTTGGTTTGAAATGCTGCTGTCCACGGTTTTACTACTCGAGGACTAATAAATCCGGGACCTACTGATTAAAGCCGATTTCGAAAGACTACGAACATCCATGCCAGTGCAGGTAAACAGCAAAAGGAATACTGCATCTTTCAGATATACACATATAATTGGAACCTATAACTATCTCTTGAAAAAAAAATACGGTGGGGTAAGCATTAATGCACTATATATTGAAATGTATAAACTTTATATATTTTTCTCTCAATGATTTTTCTCAACTTTTGCTTCTTTTCTACTGTAAAGTAACCGACAAGAGATGTAGTAATAAACTAAATTAATAAACTGGATTATCCGGTGTTGAGACACTAGAATGATGAGCCGTGGAAAAAAACATAAAGATCGTAATAATGTGGGCAATTAGTGGTGCAATCAGGATATATTTGTGATGAATAGTGAGTGATGGAAACGTGGAAACATTACTTCCCTCCCATAAAAATAACTATGATTAATTAACAAGATCCAGCCCACGAAGGAGCACATACAGAGGTTTGACCTTATCAGAACAGAAAAGGCCAGCCTAAAAAATATAAAACCTGAAAAATATACAGCAAGAATATTTCGCAAGAAAGATAAAGTATTTCTTTTATCACGGTAAAATGTATCTAAATTTTAACGTTTTTTTACAATACTTTTTGTACCACGTAGTGTATGGCTTAGATTAAAATAGTGATTAGTTGTTACTCATACATATACATTTATTTCTTGACAGGAATGTACTTTTTAAGTTGCTGTGCTAAAAAATCATATGATGTTACAAATTACACAAATGTTTTTGATTACATATCTATGCATATTGGTAACTATTAATTATTCAATTAAACAATCTTGAAATTAATTTAGAAGAATTTACTTCCCAAGTAAATCATTATTTCTCCTGGTAAATATTTTTATATTGCCGTCTTGTCTGATTGAAATTAGTAAATTACACCAAATATGTCAATCAATACTCACTTACCGTCTAAAAATTTTTGAAATATATTTTTTCTTGAAGATAGTTGTGTCAACACAGCTCTGTAAAGTGAAGTTTAGTAATATATGTAGATATTTATCATTATTTCAGATGCTATGCCACGTAGTGTATAGCGTAGATTGACATAATGTTTAGTTGTTACTCATACATTTATTTCTTGACAGGATTCTTGACAGGATGTACCTTTTAAGTTGCTGTGGTAAAAAATCATCTGATGTTACAAATTACACAAACGTTTTTGATTACATATCTATGCATATTGGTAACTATTAATTATTCAATTAAACAATCTTGAAATTAATTTAGAAGAATTTACTTCTCGAATTAATGGTTATTTCTCCTAATAAATATTTTTATATTGCCGTCATGTTTGATTGAAATTGGTAAATTACACCAAATATACTGGAATTGGTAAATTACACCAATACTCACTTACCTTATAAATTTTTGAAGTATAATTTTGCTAGTAGATAGTTGTGTAAACACAGGTCTGCAAAGTGAAGTTTAGTTTTATATGAAGATATTTATCATTATTTTAGGTGCTTTACGATTTGATGCACATGCCGTAAAAGTAAATTCACTTGGAAGATTCGAAAAATCATAAAATATCAATCTAAATGACAAAATTATAAATAATAGTTGATGCCAAACAATTTTGGGGATTGTTTACAGAATTATAATTTATCTTCTATAAATTCGAAAATCTTTCTCAGAAGATTACATATGCTACAAACTACTTATCAACTGTGAGTAAAAAGGAACACTAGGCGTTAAGGAGTTAATATAATCTGTTTTAGTCTAAAAAGATCATGTCATATGATATTTTCTCTATTAGAAAAGGGAAATTTTCTTTAATGATACTCAGCCAACGCTAAGATCTTTGAGAATTTCTTTGATAACTACCATACGATTTGTACAGTCAACAGTCAGGAATAAATATAAAAGGGACCTGTTAGATACAAAATTAAATAGATAATATTTAAGAATAGAGAACACATATATTACATTGTGTGCGGGTACATTTCGCAGGAATTGTACCGATAGCGGTTTGCGTAAATTTAGTTATTCAGTTAAATCTCAATAGGTCGAAAATTATTTAATTTTTTTAACCAACTTTTCGCATTTTATATTGAAATATTTAAACAAACATATAATTAGAAATATATAAATAACAACCACAAGATTTTTGTAAACCAAAAATATATTTTTAGTGGATAAATTTATAATAGTTTTGCCAACATGAAAAATCAAATAGAAATAGTAGTATATAGCTATAATTTTCTCGAATTATGTTATATATAAGCATTTTTATATTATAAAAAAATGAAAGACAAGAACATTCGGCTTCGTTTTTCTGTATATACCGTTATTTTTGTACCCACAAACAAACCCTGTTGTTACACTAACCCATAGTAGTACGTGTCCCGCGCTCAAGTATCAATCGTCAAAAAACGTACTAGTACGTGTCCAGAATACAATGTGATATCTATGGATTATGTGCTACACAGACACACACACACACACACACACACACACACACACACACATATATATATATATATATATATATATATTACAGTGAAATTTGTGCATAATAATACTATCTATAACCGTATGTAGCAATATTTTTTTAGTACAATTTTTTATTTAAGCAAAAAAAATTTAAGATTAGTAATTGCATTATAGTAAATTTGTACATTTTAAATGACTTAATACAATAAAATAAGATCTGTAAACACAATCAAATATGTTATATGAGAATTACGTGCATTAACATTGGATACTTAAAGGGTCAAACTGTCTAAAAAGATAACTTGTCTATAACATTAATCTGTCTACAACGGTATTTTTCTAGATCCTACATTATACAGCATGGAGAGATTACATAGTACAATTTATATTAATACACGATACATTAAAATTCATAAATATTATATATTTTTTCTAATAAAAATTTTGATTTACATTTAAACAGTTATAAATAGGTTTTAATGTACAATGAATTATATAAATTTTTAAATTACAATTAACTAGTGTTAACTAGGTCCTACAGTATACAGTATTGGAACATTACATAGTACAAATTATATTAATACACCACACATTATAATTCATAAATATTATATATTTTTTCTGATAATAATTTTGATTTAAATTCAAACGATTATAAATAGGTTTTAATGTACAATAAATTATATAAATATTTATATTACAATTAACTAGTGTTAACTAGGTCCTACAGTATACAGTATTGAGAAAAGTACAATAGTACAATTATATTAATACAATAGTATATAGATACAATTATATTATACCATTGTATTCATATATTGTATTAATATACAATTATATTAATACAATAGTAATAGATTACATAGTACAATTTATATTAATACACCACACATGAAAATTCATAAATATTATATATTTTTTCTAATAATAATTTTGATTTAAATTTAAAC
>CM063504.1:103283873-103331373 GCA_032207245.1 Pardosa pseudoannulata
TATTAAATTTGAACGTGGGGAAAAATCGTGTTATTCTTGAATGTTTATTATTAATAGAACATTATTTATAAAACAATATTAAATTTTAAAATAATCAATTGCTCTTATTATACTAAGAAAAAAACAAACAATTATATTTTATGTATGCAGAATATATATTTGATAGAAGTATATGCTACATATCCCTCAGCATTAGGTTTTGTAGAATTTTTGTTTCTTCTTCAGTTATCTTCAATCTTATAGAAAACCAATTGATTATACTCAGTGAAAGGGAACGCTAATTCAGTATAGTCAAATATCATTTTTAACGGTGAATAGGTAGTTGTCTTCATTCGGGAAAGAAACAAACACATCTTTGAAAAGTTTGGAATGGAATAGAACATGGAAGACATTATCTCAAGCAAATGTACAGTTTAATGAAAATAAACACCTGTACGCCTTCCCTATTTTGCATTATTGAGCTTAACAGACGAGTGTTATCACCTCCCCTTCCCGACTGATTACTACTCTATCCTATGAAAGAGGGAAATTTAATTAATCCATGTAAATTTAAGTAGTTGGATAAGGTCTAGCTCTCCCCCCACAAGTATTCAAGGCATTATCAAGGCCAGAAATCCAATTCTGGACTGAGCAAGGTGTCGCGAATTGTTCGGTAGCGTTGCGCGGTCATCGAACAATCCGACAATTCCCGATGACACAGCGTGCGAAGAGCCAGGAATAAGACACCATCACCACGTCCGATTGAAAAGCCACTCATTTCAATCGGCGGAAGATTTCGCCTTCAATAACCTTCTCTCTCTCTCTCTGCCCCCTTTCCCCCTCTTTCGCGACGAGAAAAGGGGGGCAGGGGGGCGCCCGGAACGAAGAACAAAAGGCGGCGTGGCGCGGCCTTTTCGCCTCGCCCGGGCGCTACATTGAAATCCATTCCGGCTAATACATCAAACCGCAAGTCAAACAAATGCACGCACGCTCGCTTGCCATCAGCTGCGAATGCTAAATGGAGGGCCAAAGTAATGAAAAGGGCCCCAGAAAAGGGGAGGGCCATTCATTAGGATCCGCCGACAGGGCCCCCATTATAAATGACCCGGCGAGAAATAACTAATTAGGCACCTGTCAGAACTCCCCCACTAAAACAATGTTTTGAATGATGCGGACCGAGCCCGGCGAAGCCAGCAGAACTTGTTTCGTACCAATTTGCAAGAGAGCTTACTCTTGTTAACCACTTTAATTGGAAACGTTTGCGCGGAGGGGGGAAGCAGGCAAAAAGAAGGTGATGTCGGCGAATATATCATGCGCGGGGCAACCCGAGATTTTCTTAGCGGGATAGATTCGCATGCAGGTGATTTGCTCTCGCAAATCGAACTCGGCCCCTGCTTTTTTTGTGTTCTTATTAACGCTATTAGGAGGGTAGTATTTAAAGGGGAGAAAAATAGTCTACGCATTAGCTTTTACAAGAGAGGAGTATTAGGGAACAGCCCCGGAATGAATTAAAAAGCTAAACAGGAGAAAATTGACGCCGATTTTTATCCCGGTGAGATAAATGCGAATTCAGATGGAGGAAACGTCGAATCTACAGAGGAGTTGGTTGAATATCTGGCATCAATGTCTTAAGCTAACTTTTATTGCTTTACATTGATTTACTTAAAAATGTAATAAGCCATTGAAAATGTATTTATGTAAAACTAGTTAAAATTCAAAAGTAAAATATTAATTGTTCTTGAGCTATTAATTTATTAATTGTTTGAAAACTGAGTTTTATTGAAAATACCCCATCGTATGTTTTTTACGCATAATGTGGCCAGTTTTGTTTTTAACATAGATGTAAGACCGGATTATAAAATACAATTCATTTTAAAAATAGTCAAGGAAATTAGAAAAATACAATAAAGTATATTAATGAAACATGAATCCAAAACTTTTATCCAGTACAAAATATCTGCAATAATTCTTTATAGTACAGAATACATATGTTATTGTCTTCAAAACGCATTAATTCTAACTAACTTTTAATATATAACCTATAATACAAAAAAATTAATAAATTTCGATGAAATGTGACGGTTAGAAATGCGCCTGGAATGTTTGACATATTTATCAACTTTTGCTTTGTAAAAAAATTTAAAATTATTATTACTAAATATTTTTCTGTATTTTATGGTGATAATTATATTCCTTACAGTGTGATATATATTAAAAAACTTTATGCATCTCATTCTTAGTTATATTTTATAATTTTATAAAATATAAATATCGAATTTATTCCTGAATTTTATACATCTGAAAGTCCACTGTTGCTTTAAAAAATTGTAAGATAAGTCTTGGATAACCTCTTCGATGTCTTACTTTTTTTATATAAATAAGAAGCGGTCAACCAACGCCGACCGGTCATCCCTGAGGATTTCAGAGGTCACTTTCGAAGCTTTAGACCTAATTTCAGAATAATAAAAATTAAAATAGCAAAATTTAAAAAATATTTTTTGTAAATAATATATTTATGTTTTTAAATAAATATTGCATCTTCAGTCTACAGAAAACATATCTAAAATGAATTATTTCAACTGAATATGAATACCATTCTGTATTATAATGTAGAATAATAAAATTTTGCATCTTATGTATTACTATACAATTATAAAACAATGATTTTTTACTATACAATTCCAAAACAATGATTTTTTATAACTGTAGTTTCTAGATTAGGTTTTTTTTCAGATAATTTCTTGATTTCAATATCAATATTAAAAATATTTAGTTATAGGTATTCATGAGTAGTTTTAAATGTCTTAAGAAACAGGTCATTTAAATTGGTAAATAGCGTCTAAAATGTTTCCCAATATCAATATAAGTATATTGATGAAAACATACCTTTATCGAGTAAAATATCTGCAATAATTCTTTAGAGTACTGAATGCATACTTTATTGTCTTCAAAACATATTAATTATAAATAACTTTTAATGTATAACCTATAATAAAAAAAAAATACAAAATGAAATGGGATGGTTAGAAATGTGCTTGGAATGTTTGAAATATTCATCAACTTTTGCTTTACAAAATAACTTAAAATTATTATTACTAACAATTTTACTGTACTTTATGGTAATAATGATATTCATTACAGGGTGATATATATTAAAAAACAATTTATGCATATCATTCTTAACTATATTTTATAATTTTATAAATAATAAATATCGAATTTTTCACTGAATTTTGTACAGCTGAAAGTCCACTGTTGCCTTATAGGTAAATGTATATATATTTCTTGCGAGACATCCATAATTAACATATGCAGTATAAAGACACAGGTGACTCGATCCAATATCTTGTATTTGATTTAAAATCAAAATATAAAATTAATGCAAATAATTTCACAAACATATTTCGGAAAATGCTATAAAAATATAAATACTAAAAATACGGCATAAAAATTCCTTTACCCCATCTTTACTCATACATGCGAAATATAATATTATTTAGAATTTAGGCACGCTTTTTAAAAAGAAAATTAGAAAGTGTCATTATAAAATTGTAAGATAAGTCTTGGATAACCTCTTCGATGTCTTACTTTTTTTATATAAATAAGAAGCGGTCAACCAACGCCGACCGGTCATCCCTGAGGATTTCAGAGGTCACTTTCGAAGCTTTAGACCTAATTTCAGAATAATGAAAATTAAAATAGTAAAATTTTAAAAATATTCGTCGTAAATAATATATTTATGCTTTAAAAAAAATATTGAATCTGCATTCTACAGAAAACTCATCCAAAATGCATTATATCAACTGCATGTGAATATCATTCTGTATTATTATGTCGAATAACAAAATTTTGCATCTTATTTATTACTATACAATTATAAAACAATGATTTTTTACTATGCAATTCCGAAACAATGATTTTTTTTATAACTGTAGCTTATAGATTAGGTTTTTTTTCAGATAGTTTCTTGATTTCAATATCAATATTAAAAATATTTAGTTGTAGGTATTGAGTAGTTTTAAATGTCTTAAAAAAGAGGTCATTTAAATTGGTAAATAGGATCTAAAATGTTTCCCAATATCAATATAAGTATATTGATGAAAACATACCTTTATCGAGTAAAATATCTGCAATAATTCTTTAGAGTACTGAATGCATACTTTATTGTCTTCAAAACACATTAATTCTAACTAACTTTTAATGTATAACCTATAATACAAAAAAAAAATACAAAATGAAATGGGATGGTTAGAAATGTGCTTGGAATGTTTGAAATATTCATCAACTTTTGCTTTACAAAATAACTTAAAATTATTATTACTAACAATTTTACTGTACTTTATGGTAATAATGATATTCATTACAAGGTGATATATATTAAAAAACAATTTATGCATATCATTCTTAACTATATTTTATAATTTTATAAATAATAAATATCGAATTTTTCACTGAATTTTGTACAGCTGAAAGTCCACTGTTGCCTTATAGGTAAATGTATATATATTTTCTTGCGAGACATCCATAATTAACATATGCAGTATAAAGATACAGGTGACTCTATCCAATATTTTGTATTTGAATTAAGATCAAAATATAAAATTAATGCAGATAATTTCATTAACATATTTCAGAAAATGCTATTACAACATAAATACTAAAAATACGGCATAAAAATTCCTTTACCCCATCTTTACTCATACATGCGAAATATAATATTATTTAGAATTTAGGCACGCTTTTTAAAAAGAAAATTAGAAAGTGTCATTATAAAATTGTAAGATAAGTCTTGGATAACCTGTTTGATGCTTTGCTTTTTTATATAAATAAGAAGCGGTCAACCAACGCCGACCGGTCATCCCTGAGGATTTCAGAGGTCACTTTCGAAGCTTTAGACCTAATTTCAGAATAATGAAAATTAAAATAGTAAAATTTTAAAAATATTCGTCGTAAATAATATATTTATGCTTTAAAAAAAATATTGAATCTGCATTCTACAGAAAACTCATCCAAAATGCATTATATCAACTGCATGTGAATATCATTCTGTATTATTATGTCGAATAACAAAATTTTGCATCTTATTTATTACTATACAATTATAAAACAATGATTTTTTACTATGCAATTCCGAAACAATGATTTTTTTTATAACTGTAGTTTCTAGATTAGGTTTTTTTCAGATAATTTCTTGATTTCAATATCAATATTAAAAATATTTAGTTATAGGTATTCATGAGTAGTTTTAAAAAAGAGGTCATTTAAACTGGTAAATAGGGTCTAAAATTTTCCGAATATCAATATAAGTATATTGATGAAAACATCCCTTTATCGAGTAAAATATCTGCAATAATTCTTTTTGAGTACTGAATGCATACTTTATTGTCTTCAAAACACATTAATTCTAACTAACTTTTAATGTATAACCTATAATAAAAGAAAATACAAAATGAAATGTGATGGTTAGAAATGTGCTTGGAATGTTTGAAATATTCATCAACTTTTGCTTTACAAAATAACTTAAAATTATTATTACAAACAATTTTACTGTACTTTATGGTAATAATTATATTCATTACAGGGTGATATATATATATATATATATATATATATATATATATTATATATCAAAAACATTTTATGCATCTTATTCTTAATTATATTTTATAATTTTACAAGTTATAAATATCGAATTTATTCCTGAATTTTATACATCTGAAAGTCCACTGTTGCTTTATAGGTAAATGTATTTTTCTTGCAATATATCCCCAATGAATATATGCAATATAAAGACACAGGTGACTCGATCCAATATCTTGTATTTGATTTAAAATCAAAATATAAAATTAATGCAAATAATTTCACAAACATATTTCGGAAAATGCTATAAAAATATAAATACTAAAAATACGGCATAAAAATTCCTTTACCCCATCTTTACTCATACATGCGAAATATAATATTATTTAGAATTTAGGCACGATTTTAAAAAGAAAATTAGAGAGTGCCATTACAAAATTATATGATAAGTCTTGGATAACCTCATGAATGTTTTAATTTTTTTTCATAAATCAGAAATGGCCAAGGCGTCTACTGATGCCAACCGGTGACTTCTGAGGACTTCACAAGTCACCTGCGAAGCTTATGTTAACATTGATAAACTCTATTGATGAATTCAGACTTGATTTCAAAATAATGAAAATTAAAATAGTAAAATTTTAAAAATATTCGTCGTAAATAATATATTTATGCTTTAAAAAAATATTGAATCTGCATTCTACAGAAAACTCATCCAAAATGCATTATATCAACTGCATGTGAATATCATTCTGTATTATTATGTCGAATAACAAAATTTTGCATCTTATTTATTACTATTTATTTTATTTTTTATAACTGTAGTTTCTAGATTAGGTTTTTTTTCAGATAATTTCTTGATTTCAATATCAATATTAAAAATATTTAGTTATAGGTATTCATGAGTAGTTTTAAAAAAGAGGTCATTTAAACTGGTAAATAGGGTCTAAAATTTTCCGAATATCAATATAAGAAGTTCTTATAAAAAATATGAATTTCTAATCATATACATTGCAAATAAACATAGTCTTTCACATGTATATTTTTACCAAGAAGGTGACACTCAATGTGTATAAAAGATTAGCCACGTCTGCTATAGATCAAAGAATACATAAATTATCCCCTATATAATAATAGCCTAAGTTATCTGTTCGTCTGTCCTCGAATTTATGTAGCGGTTGTACCTGGAATAGATAGAGACATCCATATTGGATTCTTGATGATTTAGGATTAGCACCGTTCGAAATCCACCCCTTCCTCTCTTTTCTATCATTTAATGCCATTATTTCAAGCCCTATTTTCCCCGGTTAAGATCAGGCGATTAAATTTAACAATTTATCACATAAGAAATATGTAAAATTAACATATTTTCTAGCATTATGACGTCATCCCTTTAACCATCTCATTTAATCATTTCTTATTTTAAATTACTTAAATATCGTCTGCATTATTTTCATACGTTTTATCACTGAATTTAGATATTACGTAAATAATTTTCTTTTATATTTGGCTTAAATAATAGATTACATACATATGTGATAATTTTAAATTGAATCATCGATTATTTTTCGTTGCAATGAAAATTTTATCACTAGTGTGAAAAATAACATTAACGATAAATTCTATCTACCTCCAGGATGTAGTGGAAATGATAGTTTTATTCCTTTACTTCTATTAATTACTGTGGAGAAAAAAATTGAGAAGAACTTAACGATAATTTCGACGTAGCTACGAAAACTTTGAATTATTTTTTAAAATTAATTCAACGTGATTCTAAACTGCATTGATAGTATCGGGAGACTTTAGAGGCGTATGAAGATAAACAAATTATTGAGCGTGTACCAGATAATTCTCAGCCAAAAAAAACAAACCATTTTTTACCATCCTCATAGGGTACTTTTTACAATTCTGGAAAATTAAAAATTTTACTGATCCCGTCATATGACGGGCTATATGCTGGTTAATAATACACATCATTCGAAAGAACCACCAATAAGAAATCAGCTAGTAATTTTGAAATAAATCTTATTAAAACACTTAATCATTAAAGAAGTGAGAGGAAATATCTGTACAGTAATGAAAATGGAATAAATTATAATACTTAATGCTGAAATCAGACAAGATAAATGAATTTTGAATAACACTTCAAAATATACGTCATACATCAAAGAAATAATTAAATGAAATGGAATAAAAAATATTAAATTACTTCAGGAAATTGACTCTGTACTTCAGTTTTTTAAAAGTTAAATAAATAAGATTTAGTTTTTTTTTTTAAATGAAAC
Organism: Pardosa pseudoannulata; assembly: GCA_032207245.1. Classification (NCBI taxonomy): domain Eukaryota; kingdom Metazoa; phylum Arthropoda; class Arachnida; order Araneae; family Lycosidae; genus Pardosa; species Pardosa pseudoannulata. The sequence goes on from CM063504.1 coordinate 103,291,715, forward strand.
ACAAGATTTTCAGAATTAAAATAGATAATTTTCTAGCAGGGAGGAGATAGCAAATGAAAAGTTCTATCTCGTTTTAGTACACCACTGCAAAGGAGTGGTTAAAAATTAAAATAAAGTAATAAAAAATAAAGTAACAAAATTTTGAAATGATAACAGGTATATTATTTATGAAAAAACGCACCAACTTAATTTTATTGGACTGCAAAACAATTCAGTTTTAAGTTAAATGTGCCTAATGATGCACTATATTTGATAGGTTTGATTTGGAGTGCTACGGTCTACTTTTATGTAACACGAGGGCTAATGCGATCGGGACCTACAGATTAGAGCCGATTCCGAATGGCTACGAACATACATGCCACAGTGGGATTCGAACCCACGAACTCCGGTAATGAAAGCCAGCACCCTAACCAATCGGCCATTGTTCGGCCATGATCCACTATAGAATAATAGCCTAAATTATCTGACAGTTTGTCCTCGAATTTAGGAAGCGGTTGGGCCTGGAATGGATAGAGGCATCCATATTGGATTTTTGATGAGTTAGGGTTAGCAAAATTCAAAATGTTTCAAATCCATCCCTTCCCCCTTTTCAAATGTTTAATGCAATTACAACGACTACAGTGAAGGAAATCTTCGAAAACAAATATCAGATATTTCTGGCATGTTTCCATATAGGAACATTGAGGTGTTATGCTAGATTAAAAAAATATACTTTAAGGTTTTTATTATATAAAGATTCGGAAAGTTTATTATATCAGTATATATGCTACTTAAATATGATTTCCTTTTCTATAGTTGGGAATTTTTTCACTATGTGAATAGTGTAATAAAAGCTGTTTTATGAATTTCTGTTTCAGTGTTTATTTATATATTAAATTATTATATAAAAATGAAGAACTTCTTTATTTTTAACTATAAATATTTTTAAAACAAGTTTAGTGAAACTTTTTAATTGAATCTTAATAAAAAAAAAATATATTCCCACATGGGACCTCTGATATGTAAAAGAAGTATAAAAAACAAAATAAATAAATAAATAAATAATGATGATACCTCTTAAATAATTTTAATCTTTTCCAGCTAAAACTTAAAGAAAGCATTTCAATAAATAAAAACCTTTTTTCTGAATGGGTGTCTACTTCATTTTCATATTGATAAAGGAAAATCTCAAAGTGACTAATAGTACGCATTGTATAACCTCTATAAGCAAGTTTTGCGAAAACCTAATAAAAAAAGACAAATAATACATTAAGAAACTAGTAAATGATTTCTGTTTAATTACTATTTTTCGAAACGAAAATTATCTTTTAATTTATCTAGCGTTACGAAACGGAAGTATGTCTAACTCTCGTAAAATGAATGAATCTTGAATTGTAAAAAACAATATTTAAACCATACTTCTTTCAGATACTACACGAAGGCTCTTAAGTACAGCGACCACCCATGAAGATAGCAGAACAAAAATAATTCTGAGAAAGCTCCTTTCATTTATAATAAAACACGGATTACATTTATAATTAGAAATTTAAGTCGACCTATGACTTTAGTGTGTTAAGAAGCAGTCGATATATAATTTGAAACTCTTTTGTGTTTTTAAAAAAATACTATTATAAAATGAATCAGAGGTTAGATTGTATGAGTTGCAATTATATTTTATGGAATTTAAGTGTTCACATACTTTTCAAAATTCATATGTTTCCTGGTAGAATGCAAAATTGTATAAGTTGAAGTACTGATTACACACACACACACACACATAAAAAAAAGTTGTTACTGACAATACAGGTCCTTCGCATTCTGTATTGGCAGTCCCTAAAGCCGTTGAATCTATTAAATTTCTACGAATATTTTTTTCAAACCTTTAATCCACATTTTAAAATCATTTTTATTCTTTAGACTCTATTCATACTTTGTTAACTAATTTATCAGCGAAAAAATGCATAAGATAGAAAAAATAACGGATTTCTTTAAATAAATAAATTTCTGAAATACGTAAATTTTAAATTGAATGATTGTAATTGTTTCCCATTTTTCCATACTTAAACAATATTTAATTATCTGACACTTTGTTAACGATTTTTATTATTATGTCTTAACCATATCAAACCAGCCATAATTGGAGTATTTTAGAAATTATATCTTCCTCGATATAATGATATATCTATACCTCTATAACAATAATTATTTTTATTTATCAGGACCCTTAAGTATTTTTTGTCAAGGTTTTATACTATACACACACAGACACACACACATATATAGTTAAAACTGCCACAGCCTCTGACCTCTCGAATAGGCAATAAGGTAGATTTATCGTTGAATTTGCTCATGTTACATCGAAGCCAGACCGTAATTTGGTTGACTCTCTTCCGGTTCCAGGTCGAAAAACGTCTGTATTAATTTATCATCGTTTTTAATGCGTACTCAAACCGAGGCATGGTCTGGGTCAGTTCGCGACTGCTACACTGTAGATCAGAGGTTTAAACTCGTAGACAGTAGTCCACATACCTCATAAGGCACATTTTAAGGCCCACAAAAGCATTTTCAAAAAATATTTCATAGCTACGTAGAATTCGATGAAATTGACTGAAAATTTGAACAGAAATAGACTTGTAAATTCGTCCTCGCTTAACCCTACTGAGATTTGCAGGAACAAAGCTTGTGTTAGACATTCGTTCATTGGTTGATGCAGGTGGTCCTTCACATTATCAAATTATCTTTATTAAAATTTCATTTTGATCATTTTAGTAATTTCAGTTCATAATATTTAAATAATTATTTCTCTTTTTGGGTATGATACTTTTCTTTATTCTTAATTTCACACTTTTATGCTTTTCTGAAATAAATTAGGGTTATAAAAGCTTTAACTGTTGTTAAATTTAAAAACTATTTTTTTTTTAATTTCGATTTACTACTTATGTTTATTCTTACATTTAAGGTCTACAAGTAGTTCCGCACAGTTTTCCAAAGTGTTTTAAGGAACTAAAATGACTATACCTGCATTTTTAATTAAACTATGCATCTTATACCCCTTTCTTACTTGCAGAATTTTACAAAAATTGACTAAGTTTGAAAGTGCGTAAAGCAGTCGTGCACAAGGTTTGTAATTTGGCCTTACAAATTGAAAGTCCCTGAGGTATATGAATGTATCTATAAGAGTCGAGGTTTAGTTGATTTTTTAATTGACTCACAAATTAAAATCTAAAATGAAAATCAAACTTAAGGAGATGGGAGACTTTTTAAAGGGTTTGCGTAATTTATTAACTTAGAGCCATGGTCTTCAAATTCAGTTCATCGAGATATCCCTAAGAATGCGCAACTTGTTTTTAAAAAATGCAAAACACAAACAAAGTAATTTTTTGTTATATATTGAAATAAGTGATATGTAAATGCCTTAGCCTCTACGAAAGAAGATTTTGTGTTGGCGATTATCACCCCTTGCTGACAGTGCTTTACCATTCTTTTGATATCTGTGTTAGTACCAGAAGTTGACAGCAAAGTCATTACTATTTTGATGCCATTTAAAACATCCTATTTATGTGAAAAACTTTTTTAATATGTGTGACAATAAAAACAAAAAAATCAGTACACGATTAAAATAGAATACGAAATATTGCAGATAACACGTATAGAACTAGATTTTAATTGTTTTCGTATGGTATGCCAACATATCCCATTCACTAGACGTGATAGTGTAAAAATCAGAGACACAAGTAGCATAAGTTAAACTATTATTTAGATATATAATATTAACTTACAAGTATTAAATTCAGCTGCATTGTTTTTCTTTATTTTCATTACTACTACCAGCACCTATAAAATGTAACTAACATTTGAAGCTTCTTTGTTCCGCCAGAAGATCATACATAGTTCAAAAGGTACCTGAATCTTAAAACCTTTAAGATTGCTGAGTTATAGTTATCCAACTTTGTACATACATACGTTGAAGTATATCTAATTAATTACATATAAATATATATTTTTGAAAATTTTGTTACATTTTAAAATGTTTTTTAAATTTAATTTTTGATTGATACTTACAAATATTTTATCAAATACATCTAATATACCTTAAAGTAAGTTTCGACTTCATTTATATAATTAAAACTCGATTTAAAGTCAAAAAAGTAAAAATGTTTAAGAAAATTAAATGTAGAGATATAAGAACAATTCTTATAAATTAAAAAGACAAAATACTACCAATATATATTTAAAATACATTTAAAAATTAAATATAAGGTGTAATTACGACAAAGAATCAATTTTAAATCGCAAGAAATATTTCAAAATTTAAGAAAATATTGAAATTTTTTAAATTATTCAATTAAAAAGTTGTTTTTAATCTGATTTGTTCAGTTATACAGTCAAGCTACGTTATAAAAAACTTGAAGAGAATTTTTTTACTATATCCGTACTATTAGGAAAAATTTGTGGATTTAAAAAAATGTACAACTTAATAATTACTTAATGTATTCAATAATGAAATAATTAAAAAACTGACAAAACTTTATCAATTTTTATACTTATTATATAATTAATATCTTTCATGAATTAAACTGACAAAAATCGATTAAAATTTAGTTTAGTTGGTAAATTTTAGTTTTAGAATAGTCAATTAAATTTTAGTCTGTTTAATAGGCTTTTTGACTAATTATTTATTAAATTAACAGAATAATTATACTGAGTAAAAAAGAAAGGCAAATGAAAAAAATTACCTTTAACTGTTCTTTACTGTTTGTTTTGGAGCGATACGGTATAATTTTATACTACACGAGGGCTAATGAGACCGGAACATGCTGCTGAAAGCCAATTCTGAACCACTACCAAGACCCATGCCAGCAGCGGGATTTGTACCCACTAGTACCACGATTTCCTGTTTTGATACAGAAATAATCGTAATTGTGTTGTGATTTTACGAAACCTTTTTGAAATTCATTGTATAATACAATAAAAAGTTAGGAAATTTTATTTCTACTATTTTCATGTAAAAAACTTATTAATTTCAAGCGTTTCTTTGTAAATTCGTAGAGGACATATTGATAACACAACTGTGGAAGAATTTCAAAATAAAAACTGCAAACAAACTGTCAGAAGACGACTGAAAAGTTTCGTTATATCCAATTTCTAAAATTTCGGAGGATCGCTTAAAAAAGGTTTAATTAACAGGAAAAACACCAAAGCACAAAATCGCGTTGTAACGTCCCTTATCTCCTTCAGTGATGAAAAAGACAAAAACCAGTGAAGAAGAAAATTAACAGTAAGTGTAATGAAAAAAACAAAATTCTTCTAAGAATTTAACGTAATTGCACCTTATATAATCAGCTTATTTCTTTGCATTATGTTTTATTAGGTCGCATTATGATAACCGGCATTATTTATTCTTTATAAATACACTTTTATTATGTTATAAACGCTTAACAAAAATATTTAAAGTGGTTTCGGGAAACTGAAATGATTTAATTCCACCTCATTTGTTTAAACAGGAAAAACTGAATAGACGCCGAGTTATTCAATTCAGCTCTTTGCTCTCAGCTTCGTCAAGATTTTTAAATTGCTAGTTCTCCGAGGTATAAATACTGGACAAAATACTTAGCATTCGAACCGTGGGTAGGGTCATTTTGACCCCCAAACTATTTTATGTTTTCTTAACAGATTTTGTTTTTCGGATAGTAATATCAAAAATAAATGTAATACTCATTAAAATGTATTTTAATAATTTATCTTCGGAAATGTTTTTATAATGATATATATTATTTCTGTTATTATTTTCTGAAAAAAGAGAAATTGTTAAGGTAACAGAAAATAGTTTTTGGGTCAAAATGACCCATCCCTCGGTTCTACTGTTAACTCTCTTAGTCACCTGAAACTGTTATGAAGCGCCTAATTTTGAGTAATAAAAATACTTTAAAATGATTTTTTTAACAAACTGTTAGCCTCAATTAGACGTTTTATGCTTCTAGTCATTATCTTCTTCTTCAGCAGCGCTACAGCCTGGTACAGGCGAAGGCTTTCTCTGTCTGCTTCCTCCAAACCGCACGACTTTTTGCAAGGTTTCTCCATCTATTAATACCCAAGATCTCCAAATCTTTCTCCACACAATCCAACCACCTTGTTGCTGGTCTACCTCTTCTTCTTGTACCCTCAATCTTTGAAAAAGTTAATTTTTTAACTGGGTCCAAATCTGCTTGTCTGAAAACATGTCCCATCCATCTAATTCTGTTGGATTTAACAATTCTCAAGATGTTAGGTTGTCTGTATTTAGTATATAATTCATGGTTATATCAACCTCTCCGTGTATTATTTTCCTTTACTGCTCCAAATATTGACCGAAGGATTTTTCTTTCAAAAATGAGCAGCCTATTTTCTTCTGTTTTGTTAATTGTCCATGTCTCACTGCCATATAAAATTCTAGTCATTATACGTGGCTGAAAAATTAAATTGGGTACTCGATTATAGTTAGTATCTCAAGATTAAAAAATTGAAGTCTCACATTTATTGAAAAAGTGAATATAGAAACAAAAAGTTTTGCTTGTATTTTATTTTTGTCTTTCGAAATGTACAGGAATTTGTAGCTTCATTCTCCCTTTTCTCCCCACCAATCCATTCAAGCTTCATATTAATTTGTTTTTGTGATATTGGCCAGAAATCAAATATAGATGTAGATGGGTCTTAGATAGCGTCAAGTCAATCATTTTGATCTACCTAATGCCGGAAGTGGTATAACGATTTTAATTTTTACACATTTGTCAAACTGTTAAATGTAACTTGCTATAAGTAATTAACTAGCACTTCCTGATTGACTCAAGATGTGAACCACCGTTAGTCTGACTGTCGATTTCGATATCTATCATTTATAGTTCAAGTCTTTTTTTCTCTCGTATGAGATGTCTTGATTAGTTTTGAGACGAACAAATTATATTTTCAACATAATCTAGAATACCATTTTATGTATAAATATTCCAAAAATTATTTTTCTTCTGATTTTTATAGGGAGATCAGATTTCAATAAGGAGGTAAGAGGGTGCATTTTTCTTATGTTAGAATAGGATAACAAACAGATTTCAGACGTTATGGGGGAAGAAACCGGCATGGATTAATTCCGCTTCATTTAATTTAATCGTGAAAAATTGAAGTGACGTCGTGTTATTCAGTTCAGCTTTTCATCTCCAGTTCCGTCAGTATCTTCAAGTTTTTTTTCATCTCAAAAGTGAATGTTGAACATAATGCTTAATGAAAGTTCATTTTTTTCCTCATATTCTTATTGTAATATGCATGACTCACATAAAATGAATGTATATATTGCATTACAAAGAAAAAATAGTCGCACACTTCTTCAAGATTATTCACAAAGGCGATGACTCTTCAATACAGCGACCACCCATGAAGGTAACAGAAAAAAATTAATTCAGACAAAACCCTTTTCAACTCTCAATATAAAAGGGAGTGTATGTATATGCATATACATATGTATATGTAAAATTCAAATATGAATGTATGTAACATTTATGTATGGATACATTCTTTATAGAAGTCCACCTGTTTATTATAGACAGGTGGATTTGTAGCGTTTAGTCACCAAATTTCGGGCAGTCAAAATGTAACTGTTGATATTAACACTTGGCATGCGGTATGCTTCATCGTCAACTTACGCTTGCAGCGGGCGTTTTTTTTTCGTGAATCGCACGAAAGTTTAGTTATTCAGAAAAATCGCAGTGAATCGAAAACTACTTTGTTTTTATGAACGGAACTTTTTTTATTTTACACTTTAGTATATACTGTATGATTATTTAACAAAAAAAAAAAAAAAAAAAAAAAAAAAAAAAAAAACAATATTTTTGCGAAATCACAAAAATAAACGATTTTTAAAATTAAAGTCCGATAATCTATCAGTGCATATTTCTTTATCACTATCTTTGTCATAATGGCTCATTTTATCAATTTTGTTATTATTTTTGAGATATGTATATTACAACCTAAACATTCGTATCGCCAAATGATGGCCGGTTGGTTAGGATGCTGACCTTCAGTACCGGAGTTCGTGGGTTCGACTCCCAGAGTGGCATGGATGTTCGTAGCCGCTCGGAATCGACTTTAAGCTGTAGGTCCCGGTCTCATTAGCCCTCGTATTGCAAAAAGTAGACCGTAGCGTTCCAAAGCAAGCCAAACCAAAAACTAGTAATAAGATAATTAATCACTTATGTTCGAATGATCATCATCAAAATGTTTATTTTGATGTTTTCATGATGCCTGAATCCATTTTCAATAGCTTACGCTCTCCAAACCAAACTTTCGTGTCAAATTGAAGCAAAATATGTATTTTATTCTGCGAACCATGAACTGTAAATTTATTTGACGTTTTAAAATTTGAATAAAATTAAAACTCTCAAATTAAGCATTTAAAAAAATTAGCATTTATCATACTATGAAATAAGTTATATCACTTGTATTAATATAGTTGAGGTTCTCAGGGGAAAAATGATAACTACCTTCTATTTGATATGAAATATTATTTTCTAATTAATAAATTTCTAAAGTTATACTGCGAGTAAATGAATTCCTGTTTTTTCACTGATATTCTTACTTTTTTAGAATATATTGCTTCATATAACAGAACTAAATAATTTTGTGAAATTCTTATTAATTATCTAGAACAATAACTCATTCTAAAGAAATCAGCACTAAAATAAAATTAGCATTTATTATACTATAAAATAAGTTATATCACTCGTATTAATATATTTGAGGCTCTCGGAAAAAAACAATAACTATCTTCTATTTGATATGAAAAATTATTTCCTAATTTATAAATTTCTTAAGTTCTCTTGCGGGTACGTGAATTCCTGTTTTTTTCACCAATATTCTTACTTTTTTAGAATATATTGCTTCATATAACAAAGCTAAATAATTTGTGAAATTCTTATTAATTATCTAGAATCTCTTATTATCTATCTCATTCTATAGAAATCAGCACTAAAATAAAATTAGTATTTATCATACTATAAAAAAAATATATATCATTCCTATTAACATATTAGACGTTCACAGGGAAAAAAAATATTAGCTTCTACTTGATGTGAAAAATTATTTTCTTATTTACAAATTTTGAAAGTTATTTTGTAAATAAATGGACTTCTACGTTTTTAAATGTTTTAATAATGCATTGATTCAGGTAATAAAAGAAAATAATTTTGGTAAGTTAGATCCTCATAAATGATCCAAAATGTTATTCTAAACAGAACAGAATTCTTTATTTTATATTGAATCAAAATAAGCTGTTATAATGAAGACTTCTCAACTCATAAGGTACTATGTCCCCGTAAGATACAAGCGTTAAATTTTTATACACGTTTTCGATATTGTACATAGTAAAACTGTTCAGGAAATTAGCAATACGTTGTTTGTTTCTCTTTATAAATATTTATACAAATCTAAACAAACAAAAATCTAATTTAATTTTTTATCACTGTGTCTAATTTATTTATTTATATTTTTTAAAGTGTAACTATAGAAATAGATGGAAATCCATACACAATCTTAACCAAAATAATGTAATGGATCTGATAAAATTTTACAGCAAAAATATTAATAATTTTAAAAAAGTATAAGATTTTTAAAAATTAAATCTTAATTAAATGAATTGTTCGACAAGGTTTTGCTCTCTGGAATGTTTTAAATTGGATTCTAAAATATGAAACTTATTACATTGTTTTCTATAATACACAAAAAATTAAAGCAATTTAAAAATATAATTATTACATATATATATATATATATATATATATATATATATATATATATATATATATATATATATATTTTACAGCTGTAATGCATTAAACAAATGTTTATCCCAATAGTGCATAAGAAAATGAAAGAGTTCACATTATGAACGTAAATGCAACAAAAAATTCTTTCGCGAGTCCTACTAAAAAAAAGTTCTGCCTAATATTTAAAACTAATTTAATTAAAAGTTTAACAAGTACACAAGATGGTTCAAACTATGGAGAAGCCATTAATTACATTTATTCTATTTATCTTCACTGTCTACCAGACACATGGGCGTTTTAAACATTAGAAAAGGTTAAAAAGAAAAGAAAAAAAAACCCTGAAATAAATTTGACATGAAAAGGTAAGACGCTTTTGTTGAGATCCACACCTTTCGTTTATACTCAGAGACACAGTGGGAGACAGAAAAAAAAATTATCTCAATCCTTTTTTCAGTATTCCTTCCAAGCAGCACAGACGCAGCATAAGCTATTAAGTACGGTTGATCCAACTAATTGTGAGTCTGAGCAAAGCATTTTGACGTTTATTGCGATCGCCAAGTTGCCCAGTGATTCATTATGCAGCCGACTCATTGCGTTAGACCTCTGAGCCTTTAAAAAGAAGGGCGGTGCTTCACGAATCAACTCCGACAATTCCCTTTTTATGATTCCACACACACATAAATGCTGGAAATTAATTTCTGTTCTATTGCACTTGCAAAAATCAAGTTATAAGCAAGCCCTTAGTACTCAGCACCATTTTTAAATCATTTAAAAACTGAATATGCTAAGAGAAAATGAATAGAAAGTAGCCAACCATCTTTAAGCAGTTAACTGAATTTATTTAAGTCATTCAAGCGGTGCATAATCAAAATCAAACAATGACGGGTATAACCCTTTAATGCCCGATTAATATCTGTCAATTACATATCGATGCATATCTTAAATCTAAGTTATTGTTTGATATGGTTTGGAACGCTAGTCCTTTTTTTTTTTTGGGGGGGGGGCACACGAGGGCTTATTTTTTATTTTTTTTCTTTTTTTTTGTTATAATTTCTTTTATTTTTTTTTTAATATTTTTCTTTTTTTTTGTTCTTCTTTCTGTTTTTTTTTTTTTTTTTTTTTATTTTGTTTTTAATGAAACTGGGACCTACTGGGTTGTTGGTTGGAAGCACTACGGTCTACTTTTTGCGGGCTAATGAGACCGGGACCTACTGCCTAAAGCCGTTTCCGAACAGCTACGAAGATAGATGCTACAGTGGGATTCAAACCCACGAAATCCGGTACCAAAGATCCATGGGCGATTCTAAATAAGAAACAATTTTCTGAACATCCTACAAAGTTTTCAGAAAAAGTATACGCTACTAATCTAAAATAAACACCATATTAAGGTTAATTTCTGGATGTCTAAACTAGAGCTGGATGATATCTGAATTTTAATATTGCGATTTATGGTTTTGCCAAATATTAACATAGTAATATGTTCTAATATCTATCACCTTATTATAAAGTTGCAAATATAAGTATTTTCTGTATAAATTAACACATTGTATGCGAGACGTTTTCTAGTACGTTTCCTGACAATTGATACTTCAGAGAGGGAATTGTACTAGCACGGGTTGGTGTAACATGATTGTTTGTGGGTACAAAAATAACGGTATATACAGACAAACGAAGCCGACTGTTCTTGTCTACTACATAGATTCTAGAAAAATTTAGATAAATAAAAACTAGTTTTTACATCAGTCGATGCGGAACCACAGAACGGGAAGGTTGATTACAACCCTAAATATGACCCTCCTGGAAGATTATCTTTGGATATGCGGACACATATTTTAGGGAAATTTGTTACTACCGGGAAGAAGAAAAAGCCGCAAAGACAATGTTGTGTGTGTGCTGTGAAAGAAGTGCGGAGTGAAACATCGTACGTATGCATGTTTTGCCGTGCACCTCTTCATAGAGGAAAATATTTCCGAAAATTCTTTTCAAATTTTCGGGGGAAAAGTCTGTTTTTTATAATTTTCGAAACAGACTCTCACAAAATTTCGGATCAGAATCACCCCTGCTAAGATCAGCATCCTACCCATTCAACCTAAGTTATTCGGGACTGTCCAGAATAAAATAAATATGAAGTTTAAACAATTTTGAATATTACAGCACGTCACGTTAGTGATCCGCTATCGTTTTAAACATAGGATGCCATTTAGAGAAGAGGAAAAACTTAAGATTTATTTGGTATTACATGCAAAATAAGCACTGTAAAATGAAGTTTTATAATAGATAAAGTAATTTGTCATGATTTTAGTATATGTACTTGGAGAAAAACTAAATTTATGTGCGCTGTTCGAAATATCATAAAGTATTAATACAAATAAAAAAATATAAATAGATATTATTAGAAAATTTTGTAAGATTGTTTATAAAATTGCCCTCTACCTTCTATCACAAGGAAAACTCGTCTCAATAAAACAAGCTATTTTTAGCGTTATTTAAAATGAAACGCTGGGTTTTAAAAGAATCGCCATATTAATGGTTCCTTAATTGTAGGTTCATTTTGAAATGTAATATGTAAAATGAATAAAATTTCATTTTATTCGATAAAAAATTTGCAATTCATTAAAAAAGTTTTTTTCTTAATAGTTCTGGGATCAACTTAGTATTTTTCCTATAAATGCCGTTTAAGTAATTTTTAAGTTGGTATCCTTCAGGCGAAGCAAATAAATACAAAGGGAATCGAATAAGATACAAACACAAGGGACAAAATCAATGCTTTGAAAAGTAATAAAACACCATATATTTATTGACTTTACAGTTGTGAAAGGAATCAAAATGTAAAACAAATTCAATACTTTATTTAATCAACTTTTAACATCCAAAGTATATAACCGGTAACAATTTTAACAAGAATCACACAAGCAAAGGAATGTAAACTATGAGATCTAATACAAGAATCAAAGAATATTCTGCAACAAATGCTGTAACACAATAAACATTAATGCACTGAATGTAAACATATTGTAAACAAAGTATTTTTAATATAATAACATGATATACCGTTAAAAAAATCACTGATAAATATTACAACTTTTATCAACACTAGAAGTAAATACCACAATACGATAATGTAGTAACGCCATCTATTAGCGTTTAGGAAAAACAGAAAACAAGAATTTAAGAATTAGTGAATATTACATTTTATACCTGCAGACTTACAATTGATTAAAACATTTTGAAATCTTAAACACATGAGTTTATTATATGGTGATTTTTCCCCCATACGAATACAATAACTGTGCATGGGAAGTTTTAAGGAACAAAAAAGTGTTCGCATCTAGGCAGACTTTCGAAAGAAGAGAACCAAATTATTCATGATTTACGAAAATATAAAAAAGACAGATTAATTGCAACTGCTACAAATTATAGAGGCAGAAGACCTAAAGAGCTGCAAACCCCTATGCAAAGAGCTGCATGCGGCTAGATAGCCGCGGTTTGCCGACAAGAGCACTACGTAGTAAAATAATGAATACATGCGATTTTGCTACAAATTTCCAGCCTGGATTTGTCAGCCAATACCATAAAATTTATAAAATAAATTAAACGACTATGTTAAATCGTAAATTATAAATGTTATATTTTAAAACAAAGTGTTAATTGTAAAATAATTACTAGAATAAAGAAATAAGTGAATCCCGATTAAGGATTATACACCAAAATTAAATGATATTGACTAATAAAAATCACATTCTGAACACTATGGACCAATAGGTTAGGCTTGAATCATGACTATATATGTTCTTTATTACGAATATTTAGTAACTCAGAGTTCGTAGTTATTTCATAACATCTTCAAGGAATAAAACAGTTATTCTTTTACAAAAAATCTAGTTGTTTTATATACAAAATTCCAAAAACATAATACTGTTGTTGCTTTGGAATGTAAAAGCGACAGCCGAAGAAATTGGGAAGTTACTCTATTTTAAAATGTATATTTCGGTAATTTATGACGAATACTGCTTGGGGTTTCAGACAGCAAATAACCGAATTTGTGAAAATTACATATAATGCCCTGGGAATCGACCATTCTACAGCCTACTGTGTATTCATAAAGATATATGCAATACCAGCTTTTACTTCTTATCAATGCATATATTCATTATTTACAATATACTTTTTACCGTTTAAACCTATTGTATTGAATAAGACTTAATAATTTTTTTTCTAACAAATCAGTAACATTAAGTAAATACATCAATTTTCGACTCATAACTGTTACTTATTATTTCTATATACATTAAGAGATCAATTAGGAGGCATATCCATTCATTTACAAAATCTTTTTAACATATTTATAATTTAACGAAACAGGCAAGTTCGACAAATTGTCCACTTGCATTTTAGAATTAAAAACGATAATCTCTTTCGTATATATCAACAAGACAGAGCAAGACGACATATATTAAAGAATTACAAGCAAACAGATATATGGTGGCCTACTATCAATTGCAAACGTTTTCCTTTATTTCAAAGATACAAAAGATTAAAATATTAATATTTGAGAGTAAAACAAAATATCTCATAAAAAATAGACTGCACTTTAAATCACGATTGAGATGCACTGAGACTTCCTAAGAATTAACAATTAATACTTGAGCATTAAAAGAGAAATCTATCCAGAATTTAAATTTTTAAGAAATGCTTTCATTTATTATAACAAAATGTTAGCAACTGATTGCTAAATATTTTTCGTATTACATAAAAAATACATAAGAATATGTACCATATAAAAATAAAAAACATTATTACGATTTGTTAGTTAATGTAATGTAAGTTAATCATATATGCATGGAAACATGTATGGAAAATATGTATGTAAATCAATATATATATACATGTATGTAACGTTAAATATTATCTCAATAATGTCTGAATTATATGCCAATATTTTAATTTTTATTTAGTATTTATTGCAAACCGAATCTCTTTCCCAAGCCACAGTAACCCAACTTTCTATAAAACGAAATCAGAGATTTGAATATTTTCAATGTACACTTTATCTAGGTACCAATGTACTCGTATTCTAGGTGATCTCACGAGATCACCTAGAATTCTTTGTGTTAGCGAACGTCTTCAAGAGTTTTCAGTTTGCAAGCCTTTTGCCACTCAGCGATTTCAACTTGTAGTGAGCAATAGTAGACAATATTTTTTCCGAGACTTTGTTGTGGAAAATGACACTTAAATTCTTGTTTCTTTCTTGAGATGGATGTGTTTCATCCGATGTTTCTGCTCTTCCGGAGATCTCCTTTACTGATTGATGTCTTGTCACTCTACGTCATTCGGAAACAAGTCACTACGGCGTGGCTCTCTCATTCAGAAGAGAATGGTAAGATAATCGATAGAGCTAATTAGTATTACTTTACCAGAAAGCCAACTGCTGTTTCAAAATATTTTTAATATTGTTAAGAAGTTTACGAGTTCATTCTCTTGTAAACCACTAAAAATTGTGCGGAAGAAATGAGCCCTTCTTGTGGTTGACAAGAAGAGAGAAAACAAGAAAACTCGCGAGATTTTTATTTCAATCCTGTGAGTTGAATTGTAGAAAATGTACCTGAGTCCCAGAACCAATCGGTGGTATGGAAAGAATTGTGGAAATATCTTTCAATATAGAAGAAAGTGTTAAGGGAACTATTAAGAATTTACGACAGTTGTGTACAGCTAATTATTATGGATGTTTCTTCTATGCCCCTTTACTTATTCGAGTCTAGAATATTTTGTTTTATTACAGAATATATATATATATATATATATATATATATATATATATATATATATATATATATATATATATATATACATATACATACATACACACACATTTTGGTATGTTTTTATTCTGACTGTCCTCCATCTTTATGTTGTATTTCACTTTCGTATAGAGAGGGACATTATAACTATCCGAAATACATAATTGCATTGTGGAAAGTGTAATACTACTGACTGAATAGATTTTGTATTATCTCTTTTAAAAACATACTTTCACGAACATCTCACTATCCTAGTATTATGTAAGAATGTCCAACAGCAGTAGTATGCATTCGGAAGAATAACAGAAACAAGGCATCATAAAAAGAGACCTCACTAGAAGAAGCGAGGCATCGGGTGAAACATATATATATCTCGGACAGGTATTACAAGAATTCCAATGACATTTTCTACAGCGATATGTATATAGATATACATACACATATACACACACAGGGATTGTAAATTTAATTTAAAATTGAACTGAGGGTATTTTGAAGAAGCAAAATATTAACAAAAACTAAGATCAAACGTTTTTACCTATTCGGATTAAAAAAATATATAATAACTTTAAAAAGTAATAACAACGACTGCGGTAAAAAGAGAAAATATAATCAAATACTGTATCACATATTTATTTTCCTGTAGTGTATTTGAGCAAAAGTGAGCATGTGCGTGAAAATTTCGTATAAAATTATAGAAAGAAAAAACTGAATTACATATTATCGACAATATAAAAAAAAATATCCGACCCTATTAAATCCTACAATAAAATTTTTTATTCATTTTATTATACGGTTCCGATTATATTTATATCTAAATAACGTCGAGGTACATGAAGAAATTAGGCTTATGAAAACTTTTAAGTTTTCAGTAAAAACTAAGTAATATTAGGAGAGAATCAGTGATATGAACACATATATTTACACATATATTTTCAAATATATTTATCTATAAGAAATGAAGAGCAATATTACACTAACATAGCTTTCAAGGTAGAAAAATCCATGTCTAAAATGTAAACGAACTAGACAGTACAAAATAAGCAAAATTGTATAGAAAAATTTGAGGAGATTTTCAAATGTCTTTATTACACACAGATATGTAATTTTAAAAAGTCCAAGAAAATCATTATTTTTGCCCTACATTTCTGAATTTGTATGCCGGTGATATAGAAAGTGGCCTATTTATAGTTTTGAACAAAATACTACTGGTATTTACACAGACACAACGAAAAATCTATTTTAAGTTCATTTTACGGGAATCACTTCGACTTTAAAGCACGTTTAATTGAAATGACATCAATGAAAATGTAATCTAATCTTTCGTATTTTTCGGTCACAGGCGTACATAACAGTTGTTTTTGACGTAATTGACGTTTTGTTGTGCTAATTACATGACAACAAAGCGCAATACTACTTTGTACGCAATAATATAATTCATATCAAAACACAGTCACATTTCTGACGCGTTATACTGTAATAGCAAGAGTATTCATAGCACAGTATTTAGATTTTTTAAATTTCTGCTTTGAGCCTCAGGTAAAACTGTTATTGTGATCAGTTAAGTGCCAACATTTTAAAAAGAGATACTAATATTAATGATAATATAAAGACAGGCAAGGGTGTAATAATCATGCTTAAAAAATAAACTATAATGAAAATGTTATACGATAAGATAAACTAATATTTCTGGTTTTCTATTTAGTATGATAATTTTAAAAAAATCCATGACTTATGATCATTTTGTCAATATACAACATAAAAAAGATGAATTTTTTTTCAATATTTATATCATTAAACCTTTTCAGCCCTTTTAATAGCATCTATCATTTTGCTAGATGTCATATGAAATACATATTTTAGTAATAATTTATGCTTATATCTTGAAACCAGATGGTGATATTTGCCAAAGTTCCTAGATCCTGTCACTCAATTAGGATCTCGTTAGTATTTTTCAAGTTCTTCTAACACAATTCTTCTATAAACAATACATTGCAGAGTATCTTTTTCTCATTGCATTTAAAAAAAAATCAGGGCTGAAAGGGTTAATGAAATATCTTTATACTTGAATATTAATGATTCCACTAAAAAGAGAAAAAAAACTACAACATGAGAAATTAAAAATCTTACTTAGTATTACATTAAAAAAAGAAAATCAGCATTTCCGTGTATGAAGAGATGATCTTTTTAATAAGGTAATGCCACCCGTCCTAAATTTTCCCAAATTCCAGACAATATGGGGACATTGAATTCGAAACAATGATAACAATGCTAGCTATCACTTCAAGGAATCCTTAATCGGGAAATGGCTCAGGTGAGGTGTATCAAAGAAATTTCACGAATACTTTCGAAGTTCTTTATGGACGGCATGTCTTGCAATGTACTACGGGACATCACAACTCTAACAGCTCCTCTGCGAGAAGGGCTCTTCTGTACTTTGAATCGATGAACTCGTAGATGGAACCGAAACTCATCCACGATGTCATATCATGGCGCTGTGTACCTGTAAGAAAATAAATACTTCAGTTTTAGAAAATACAAACAAGTTGGCGGTATAGGAGCGACATTTTCAAAATCTACACAAATTGTAAGACAAAGATAAAGAGAAATTAAAGACCGTTTTTGTGTAAATGGAGTTCTTATTGGCACTTTGGGATCTCTACTATGGATCTACTATAACAGACATGACAATATTCAAACACTTATGTCAGAAGCAACAGCGTAGTTTGAAATTTTAACATGCTAATTACAGATTACACATAGATACATATCCTATTGGTTTCTAAATTAAAATTAAATTTAAAATATTTAAACAGTAGAAAATTGTCAAAGGTAAATTAAAATTTATGTATTTAAAAATGTATGAGAAGCTTTTTTTTAGTTTTAACAACTTATTTTTCAGAACAGTGTTTCTTGTAGCAACATTGACCCTGATTAAAATATTCACATTTTTCTATCATCAGGGATTCTAGTGTTTGTCCACTCAAATTAAACCGAAATACAGTTTGGTTTTTCCGCACAGTACTGAAAACTCTTTAATATGCAGCATTATTGTGTGGAAAGAGTAATATTCAGCAGTATTTTTTGTAAAATTTTGTATTTAATTGCTGAATCGTGATCTTTTAGCTGTTCAAAAATTTTGTTATTTTCTGGAGCAATCTCAGGAGTTTCCGGGGTTATCGTATTTTCTCATTTTTCCGGAGAATCCGGAGTAGTTGGCATGTCTGCTACTATAACAGACATGCCAATATTCAGGCACATTTGTCCGGAGCAACAGAGTGGTTTAAAATTTTAACATGCTAACTACAGATTATACATATCTTATTGGTTTTTAAATTAAATTTAAAACATTTACACAGTAGTAAATTGTACAAGGTAAATTTAAATTTATGAATTCAAAAATTTATATGTAGCTTTTTTTAGCTTTAAAAACTTTTTTTTTTAGAACAGTGCTTCTTATAGCAACATTGACCCTGATTAAAATATTTACATTTTTCTATCATCAGAGATTCTAGAGTTTGTCCACTCAAATTTAACCTAAATACAGTTTGATTTTTCCGCACAGTACTGAAAACTCTTTAATATGCAGCATTACTGTGTGGAAAGAGTAATATTCAGTATTATTTTTTGCAAAGCACAGTACTGAAAAACTCTTTAATATGCAGCATTACTGTGTGGAAAGAGTAATATTCAGTATTATTTTTTGCAAAACTTTGTATTTAATTGCTGAATTGTAACCTTTTAGCTGTTCAAAAGTTTTGTTATTTTCCGGAGTTATCAAATTTTCTCATTTTTCCAGAGCAACTTCGGAGAATCCGGAGTAGTTGGCATGTCTGCTACTATAACAGACATGCCAATATTCAGGCACATTTGTCCGGAGCAACAGCGTGGTTTAAAATTTTAACATGCTAATTACAGATTATACATATCTTATTGGTTTTTAAATTAAAATTAAATTTAAAACATTTACACAGTAGTAAATTGTAAAAGGTAAATTTAAATTTATGAATTTAAAAATTTATCTGTAACTTTTTTGCTATAAAACTTATTTTTCAGAACAGTATTTCTTATTGCAACATTGACCCTGATTAAAATATTTCCATTTTTCTATCATCAGAGATTCTAGAGTTTGTCTACTCAAATTTGACCTAAATTCAGTTTGGTTTTTCAGCACAGTACTGAAAATTCTTTAACATGCAACATTACTGTGTGGAAAGACTAGTATTCAGTATTATTTTTTGCAAAACTTTGTATTTAATTGCTGAATTGTAACCTTTTAGCTGTTCAAAA
The DNA here is from genome assembly GCA_032207245.1 of Pardosa pseudoannulata. Lineage (NCBI taxonomy): Eukaryota > Metazoa > Arthropoda > Arachnida > Araneae > Lycosidae > Pardosa > Pardosa pseudoannulata. Next base: position 103,311,570 of record CM063504.1, read on the forward strand.
GTTTTGTTATTTTCCGGAGAAATCTGAGAAGTTTCCGGAGTTATCAAATTTTCTCATTTTCCGGAGCAAATCCGGAGAATCCGGAGTAGTTGGCATGTCTGCTACTATAACAGACATGCCAATATTCAGGCACATTTGTCCGGAGCAACAGAGTGGTTTAAAATTTTAACATGCTAATTACAGATTATACATATCTTATTGGTTTTTAAATTAAAATTAAATTTAAAACATTTACACAGTAGTAAATTGTAAAAGGTAAATTTAAATTTATGAATTCAAAAATTTATCTGTAGCTTCCTTTACCTTTAAAAACTTTTTTTTTTTTTTTTCAGAACAGTGCTTCTTGCAGCAACATTGACCCTGATTAAAATATTCACATTTTTCAATCATCAGGGATTCTAGAGTTTGTCCACTCAAATTAAACCTAAATACAGTTTGTTTTTTCCGCACAGTACTGAAAAACTCCTTAATATGCAGCATTACTGTGTGGAAAGAGTAATATTCAGTATTATTTTTTGCAAAACTTTGTATTTAATTGCTGAATTGTAACCTTTTAGCTGTTCAAAAGTTTTGTTATTTTCCGGAGTTATCAAATTTTCTCATTTTTCCAGAGCAACTTCGGAGAATCCGGAGTAGTTGGCATGTCTGCTACTATAACAGACATGCCAATATTCAGGCACATTTGTTCGGAGCAGCAGCGTAGTTTAAAACTTTAACATGTTAATAACAGATTATACATATCTTATTGGTTTTTAAATTAAAATTAAATTTAAAACATTTACACAGCAGTAAATTGTAAGAGGTAAATTTACATTTATGAATTTAGAAATTTATGTGTAGCTTTTTTAGTTTTAAAATCTTGTTTTTCAGAACAGTGTTTCTTACAGCAGCATTGACCCTGATTAAAATATTTCCATTTTTCTATCATCAGAGATTCTAGAGTTTGTCTACTCAAATTTGACCTAAATTCAGTTTGGTTTTTCAGCACAGTACTGAAAAATGTTAATAGCATGCAGCATTACTATGTGAATATTCAGCATCATTTTTGCAAAATTTCGTATTTAATTTCTGAATTGTAATGTTTTAGCTGTTCAAAACTTTTGTTATTTTCCAGAGAAATTTGAGAAGTTATCAAATTTTCTTATTTTTTCCGGAGAATCCAGAATAGTTGGCATGTTTGCTATAAGCGACCAACACGAAACGGAAAAAGAAAATTATATTTAAAATCTTATTAACCACCGTTAAATACGTTATTGGTTTAGATATTCTGACAATATAATGCAGTTTATAAAATCTGTAAATAGCAGAGGGAAAAACATTTTTTTTTTAAGTCACATATGGATCTATTAAATTAAATACTGCAAAGAAAAAAATTATATATATTTTTTAATTTTTAAAAGAAAACTTTTTGAATTGAAACATTTATGTACAATTATTAATTTTAATGAAATAAGAATTAAGCAAAAAAGCATATTTTGAATAACAATCCAAGAGATTCGATGATTTGATTACACTTTACAATAAAAAACGTGCAAGTTTATAATCTGTAAAATCTGTAAATAGCAGAAAAAAAAATTTTTTTTTGAAGTCACATATGCATCTATTAAATTGAAAGGGATTAAATACTGCAAAGAAAATATTATATATTATTTAATTTTTAAAAGAAAACTTTTTGAATTGAAACATTTATGTACAATTATTAATTTTAATAAATTAAGAATTAAGCCAAAAAGCATATTTTGAAAAACAATCCAAGAGATTCGATGTTTGATTACGCTTTACAATAATAAACGTGCAAGTTTATAATCTGTAAAATTTGTAAATAGCAGAGGAAAAAATCTTTTTTTTTGAAGTCACATATGGATCTATTAAACTGAAAGGTATTAAAAACAGCAAAGAAAATATTATATATTATTTAATTTTTAAAAGAAAACTTTTTGAATTGAAACATTTATATACAATTATTAATTTTAATGAAACAAGAATTAAGCCAAGAAGAATATTTTGAATACCAATCTAAGAGATTCAGGGATTTGATTACACTTTACAATAATAAACGTGCAAGTTTATAATCTGTAAAATCTGTAAATAGCAGAAAAAAAATTTTTTTGAAGCCACATATGTATAGATTAAATTGAAAGGGATTGAATATTGAAAAGAAAAAATTATATATATATGTATAATTAAATAATAATATTCTATAATAATATTTTTTATTATATTTTTTTTTAAAGAAAATATTTTATACTAAAATTAATTTTATTAAATATTTTGAACTACAAATATATAAATGCTTAAAAAAAATAATTTTTTTTATTTATTTTATTATTATAAAATCTCTTTTTAAAATTTATATTTTAAAATATTTTACTGAATATATTTTTCAATTTTTAAAAGAAAACTTTTTGAATTGAAACATTTATGTACAATCATTAATTTTAATGAAATAAGAATTAAGCCAGAAAGCATATTTTGAATAACAATCCGATGATTCCATGATTTGATTACACTTTACAATAAAAAGCATGCAAGTTTATTTTATTTTTTCATTAGGCTACGAAGATGAACTAAATAATAATTGAGAGTCAACACTTTTTTTCCTACGCGGTTTCTTGATAAGATATATATTTCGTGTATCTTTATATTCCTAGCACAGGATGAAGTCATTTTTAAAATGATTTTCCCTATTTAGGAATTTTTATTTTTCCCCCACATATTCCAAAAATACATAAAAATATCGCATAATTTATTTATTATTTCTTTTAATTTTTCACAAAATAATATTGCCATTAAAATTATTTCAATCATATTTTATCAATCAATTTTGTCTTTTAATACTATTTGCTTGGATTTTTATTTTCCCCAACTCCCTCATATTCCAAAAATACATAAAAATATCGCCTAATTTATTTATTATTTCTTTTAAATTTTCACAAAATAATATTGCCATTAAAATTATTTCAATCATATTTCATCAATCAATTTTTTTAATATTTGCGGATTTTTATTTTAACATATTAAAAATACATAAAAATGTTCATTTATTTAATTTCTTTAAATTTTCACAAAATAAGAGCCAAAATATTCAATCATATTTTATCAATCAATTTTGTCTTTTAATACTATTTGCTTTACCAACTTTGTATAAATTCATAATTTATGTGCCTTATGTGCTGCAGAGAAAATTTAGCAGGGAGAAAAACAGGAGTTTCTAAGATCATTTAAATATTGTTAAATCCACTATAAAGCGATCATTTCACTATTCTTCTCATTTTTAAAATTTGAAACTCTTATTTTTCATTAACTGCACAAACTGAATATAAACGGAAAAAATGACACATAATGGAAAAACACTGGCACAAAATTCACAAATACTTAAATTAACTCAAAAATAAAGTAAACGGGCAACATACCAGAAAAAAAAGCAATATTCCGTTAGATATAACAGGATGCAATATTTACTCCCTCCCAGTGTTAATTGGAAATTAACAAAATGTTAAAATTCCCACGCTTTATTCCCCTTTTCCCCTCTTGGTTGTATTTGCACTTATTTATAGCAATTTCATCCCATGAACACAACCATAGAAATGAACTGAAGGCAAAATAGCATCATCTATCATACTGGCGCGGCAGGTACAACGATTTATTTGATTAATACGTCTTTCGCGCTGGAAAGCACGGACGACTTAATTTTCCAACTTTTTTAAGAATATAAGAAAGAGAAAAAAAAACGAAACCGAATTTTCCGAGAAATTTTAAAAGTTAGTTCAGACTTTAGTTCAGACAAAAGATTAAAAGAGGTACAAGATAAATGGGCAACTTCAAGAAACCACCTTTAACGTTTCCACTCGCGAAAAAGCCAAAAAATTTCACCAGGACAAGCCCGTGTACGCATTGTAAACACAGAAGCCGGCTAAGGTAAACAACTGCATTAAGAACGGCTTGATCGGCCGCTTTGAACAGTGGGGAGAAAATAAAGAGAACGTCCGGAAACTTAATCTAAAACTTATTAACTTTACATTCCACATGATGTAACAACAATAATGGGACGAAAAAAAAAGCCGCAGAAACAAAACGCCAATTTCTTAAAATGAGATTAAGAAACAAACAAACAAAAATTGCCCCCCTACCCCCCGTCATATTCTCGAAACACAAGCTGGCATAAAAAATCGCATTAAAAAGAAATCAAGAAGAAAATTTTTGAACTTTTTTCTCTCTCCCCCCGTGCGTAGCATTTGCATGGAAACATCCACTGGAGCAAGCATTTTCTCCGAAAAGATTAACAATGTTTTTAAAACGAACGATGGTTTTGAAAGGTAATTTTGCAGTCACTCCGCCCGGAACTAAGAAAGAAATAAAATTGAAAAAAAAATTATAATCGAGGAAGAGGGAAGAAATATCGATAATTTTTTTTATAAAAAAAATACCGAATGAAGAGAACGGGCCCTCTATCATGAATAATAATATCGTTCCTTTATCGGCAGAAATCATCAATATTGTGCGCCACCTGTAATAGAGATTTCCTTGCCATGCCGTACACATCTGTGTAGAGGAGAAAGCGCTCGACGTATGTGTATTTGTCGTGCACAAAGAAGTTTTTTCCCCTTCCTCCAAAGCCTTAACTCCTTCTGACTTAAAAAATTTAATATTTCTCTCAGAATTTTTCGGATGAACTTGCACGAGAGGTGAAACAGTGGTTTGAAGTACATATAAAGAGAATGGCTACTTAAGGTAGGGTCTGTAACTGCCATATTGGATTCCTCTCACTCAATGTTAACCTAAAGAAAAGTAAAACTCCCTCTAGCTGGCTTGCATTTTAATAAATCATAACAAAAATTATACCAAGTTACAAAATAAAATATTTTCTAGGATGCTCTCTTTTCCTAAAAAAAAAATTGAAAAAACACATATAATTTAAAATTGTGAGAAATTTTAGTATATTCTTCTTTCTTTAAATGAAAGAAAAAAACATTTCATATAAATTAATTCAAACATACACACACACGAAAAAAAAAAAAGAAAAAAAAAGGTCGAAAAACATATATAATTTAAAGTTATTTGTGAGAAATTTTAGTATATTCTTCTTCCTTCAAATGAAAATGAGAACATTTAATATAAATTAATTCAGACATACACACAGATACACGAAAAAAAAGGGGAAAAAAAGAAAAAAACGTCGAAAAAACATATATAATTTAAAATTGTTTGTGAGAAACTTTAGTATATTCTTCTTTCTTCAAATGTAAATAAGGATATTTAATATAAATTAATTCAAATACACACACACACACACACACACACACGAAAAAAAAAGTCGTAAAAACATATATAATTTAAAATTGTTTGTGAGAAATTTCAGTATATTCTTCTTTCTTCAAATGTAAATAAGGATATTTAATATAAATTAATTCAAATACACACACACACACACAAAAAAAAAAAAAAAGGTCGAAAAAACATATATAATTTAAAATTGTTTGTGATAAATTTTAGTTTATTCTTCTTTCTTCAAATGCAAATAAGAACATTTAGTATAAATTAATTCAAACATACACACACAACCGAAAAAAAAAAAGTCGACAAAACATATATAATTCAAAATTATTTATGAGAAATTTTAGTATATTCTTCTTTCTTCAAATGCAAATAAGAACATTTAATATAAATTAATTCTAACATACGCACACAAAGAAAAAAAAAAAAAAGAAGAGGAAAGATAGTATTCTAGAGAACTGACCGCTCTATCACGAGGTAAAACATTTTTTTAACATTTTATGAAATGAAAGCCAGCCAGAGGTAATTTTATTTTTCTCATAGGTTAACAATTTATATACTGTGAGCGAGAGAAATCCAATATGACAGTTACAGTCCCACATTAATAGAAAATCAGATCATATAAGCCATTTGATAACACGATAATACTAATACAGTCAAACCCCATTTAGCGAACCCGACATATAATGAATTATCGTATATAATGAAAGAAAAATTTCGTTTCATCATTCTCCGAATACATTTAATATTAATTTGTCTTTTTAAAGTAAACGTTCAAAATCTGAGAAATCGGGTCTAGCGAATCTTATCAGTCGTCCACTGAATAAGAATGATATATATATATATATATATATATATATATATTTTTTTTTGTTAAGAAGTTTTTTTTGCAGTTGTTAAAATATAATTAATTTCTATTTTACTTAACAGGGTGCGTGAAATTAATCAGACTCTGACCGCACTAAAAGTGGAAGAAAAAGTGCTCGAGTCCTTTATTGTGTAGGACAAAGAAATTGATAAAATTAACTCGAAACTGGTATCACTTCGAAAGGAGTTTACTGACGGTATTTGTGAGTTACGATTAAAATTAATATTTTTTCATTAGTTATCTCAATTTAATTAATTTCAGTTTAAAACATTAGAGATCAAAATTTATCTCTCTTCTTCCATTTTTTTTTTCCAAATTTTCATCACTATTGAACACATTTAACAACTAATGAATTATATAATTCGTGAGATCTAACATTTTCACTAATAGTTCGGAAACCACGAACGAAAATTTTAGAAAAGGTATAAAGCTTTCTGATTATCACCAAAATTCATTTATGTATTTTTTATTTGTAGTAGAAAATGATTTTAATGATAACTTTTTAAAATTTTCAGAAAAATATTTTTCCGAAAATTCTTTTCAAAATTTCGGGAATAAAAATCTGATCTTTATAATTTTCGGAACAGACTCCCACAAATTTTTGGAAAATTCGGATCACCCCTGGGTATAACTTAAAATAACTTATTTTTATTTTGAACAAGAATCTATTTTGTGGCTTATATTTGATTTTTCAGTTTACGAAATATGGTTTACGAAATACGGAAACTAAATGCCTTAAAACCCCCCCTCTTTTTTAAATGTTTCTTAAAACAGTAAATTCAGGGTTAAATAACTACTAATCAAATCGATGCTAATTCGTTACAAAATAAATAATTCTCCTTTAAGAATTTATTGTAGTAAAAACTAAAACAAAAAAAATTTTCAAACAAAAAAAAATTGAAAAATGAATTTCTAAAACGTACCTTAATTATGAAAGTATTTGATTACTTTGGTGTTTACAGATTTTCTATCAGTCATTAACTACAATTCAACTAAATAAATAAAAAGAACGACGAGAAGAATGTTAAAAATATTTTTAGAAAACATATTGAAAAACAGCCTAAAGAAAACATTTACAACTAATCTGGAGAAGAATCCATTACTTCTATATGCAATATGAAACCATAAAATATTGCAGTTAAGCTGCCATATAGAAAAGCATAATTCAAGAAACCTTTCAAGAATTTCATATTTATGGAAGAAGAGTTGAAAATAAGGCCAGAAATTTGGATTTTGTAGATTCTTTTGAAGTTTTAACAAAGATTTAGAGATTTTGAAATATATGCGACCTCTTTCTTCTAAGCAAGACACAAAAATCAAACTAGGGTATAGACGTTTGCAACATTTTGATTAACAGAAAAACTAAGACAAGTTATATGAGGAAAAACTATTTTAAGTTATATATTTAATCAACCATTACGAGGACATTGTTTTGAAATTCAATGTCCTCATATTGGTTGGAATTTGGGAAAAATTTAGGAAGGGTTGCATTACCTTAAAAAGATCATATCTTCATACATGGAAATGCTGATTTCCTTTTTTTTCAATATAATACTAAAGAAGATTTTTAATTTCTTATGCTGAATTTTTTTTATATATGTATATTAGGAGGGGGCGACGTGTCAATATATCGCAAAATATCGATATAATGCACTGCATCATGACACTGATTTCCAAATTTTTAGTTTAGGGATGTATCACTATGTAGAACGAACATTAATATGAACTAATTCAACTTCTCTGCCGATCTCTGATGTGAAACAGTTTTTCTGATATCCTAACAACGCAAGGGAGTAACAGCGCATGCGCGATATACCGTTTCCGGTACATAAACATCGTCTTTCCGATTTTGAATAGTAAAGTATGTGCCTTATAACCTGATCAACCTATATCGGAAAATCGTTTTTCCAATTTCGTGCGATGAAGTAACAACACCTGCGCGATATAGCGTTCCCTAGTATATGAACATCGTGTTTCCGATTTCCCGATATTGTCAACGAGAGCAATAACGCATATGCGAAATAAGATATCGACGATTTATCTGCATCGCGGAATCGTTATTCCAGCTGCAGACGCATGCAGACGATGTATTAAAACTTGACCAGTAAGACGGAGATACGTATTTTAATTGGACGTAATTACCAAACACAAAACTTCTTTACCACCCAAAAGTGCTTATATTTTTTTATGCTTGATCTGTTTATATTTTTTGCTTTTATTTAAAACACTTCATGGAGAATGATTTTAAATCATTTTACAGAATAATAATTTCTACTGAAGCAAAACACTCTTGAAAAACGATTTTCAAATATGTTTATATTTTAGGCATATTGTATAATGATATATTCTAATAAAGATTAAAACAAGCTCAAAAACACAATATAATTCCTTAAAGCAATATATCATTAAATCGTGATATGAAACTGGTTGTATATCACGATGTAAGATTTTAAGCATAGCCATCCTAATGCATGTCTTTCTCTCTCACAGTTTTAATCTTTTCTATTACATTTAACGCAAGGAAAATTAAATTTCCGTAACTAAAATATCTAAAACCCCCTCCTCTCCACCCTCTATGCTTCGTTTAATTAGAATCTGCATGATTGTTAGCTATTAGGAAAGGGCAGCTGACTTTATGCTTTAAACGTTTTCAGTATGCGAAAGATTATTTATTTGTGAAATAGGTTTTCTAGCTCATGACCATAAAAAGTACTAATAAACTGAGAGTATTTTCTTAATTTTTTAGGGATATCAGGGAAAGGAATTTTTAATTACTACAATAATATACAGACAACATATATGTATTTGAGGATTTTCTTTATTATTAATACTGCACTTTTGGCTAGAAGATGCAAAAGAATGATAGGAATATTAACAAATATTTATTTACTATTTACAAAGAAATTTCCAATAGGCAAGTTCACAAACATAAATAATTTCATTTTGAAAGTTCAAGAGATTTCTTTTCTCTTGAACTTTCAAAAATTTTCTCGTTTCAGAAATGTTTTTACTGAAGTTCTGTAACTCAGCTACTTTTTCTTTTATATCTTCCACGGAAAAAATTGATTGCATTCCAATTTAAAAATTAAGGAATTTTTAAGGACCTCTGACGAAAATTAAGTAGTTTTAAGAACCTTTAAATATGAAAGCGAAAATTAAGGAGTTCTTAAGGACTTTTAAGGATCGTGGGAACCCTGTATTGTGATAATTTAGGTTTAAGATATTGATCAATTAGAAAAAAAAACTTATATGTCTTATATATAATGAACAGAGATTAAATATAAACAATGAGATATTTGACTCCTTCGTGTCAAAATAAATGAAAAAGAAAAGGAATACGTCGTGCTTCATACTTTCAACCGCGATAACCCAGCAAATGCCTTTACTAAACATTTCCCCTAATTACTCCCTAAGATGATAGAAATCACTAATGAAAGGAGCAGAGAGACCTGATCACACAAGTCCCATATCTGTTTTGTGGAGCTTCTGACAAAACAGACTACTTTACAGACACCGGCATCACAGCAATGAAAAGAATCGGGGGATCTTGCTTCTTCGATCGATAGTTATCCGAGATTCCCGATCTCTTGATAAATCTTTTCAATACGGGGCCAAGGTTGGTTATTAAATTTTCAGTGAAGAATAAAAGCCGTTCATTCCTTGTCGCTCAGCAATTCATAGTCGTTTTCGACCGAGAAATTTAGACGGATTTCTGGAACTAAATGGCAAAGCACGAGGAAAGTTTGTGATTAAAGACTGGGGATTATTGGATATTTTCAACGAAATAAGAGGTAGGGGGAACACTCCCTTTTAAACAAAGCGAAAGGAAGTTTTATAAATACCTGCAGGTGTGAAGCATACAACTGAGGGTTAAATGGAAGATTATCACTGAGATTAATATTAAACTTAATTTTAGGTAAGTTTAAAAGGAATTTAGGTATCTCAATGGAAAAAGCCAGCGTGACTCTTCAATTGCCTATTTATCTATATCAACCCCTTAATGCACAGTTTTTTTAAAGGCCTACCAATCAATTTTTAAGTAAAAAACATAATTTAGAAGGCTGTCTTTCCAAAAAAATTACAAAAGTACAAAAATAATCAAAATTTGAGTATATTGGATATTTATACAATTGGTATAATTTCTAATTTTTAGAATCTTATTATTGTCAAAAGAGTATATTGTTCAACTGGTAGGCAATCTACCATTTGACAGTATGAAATGTCATCCCTTGATGTGCAGGTATCAAATATGAAATTATGTTTCATATCTCAAGAATAAACTATATAAAGTGACGCCTCGAGTCAAGGATATCTTTACAGCCAGAGCTTAGTAATAAAATAGTTAACAATTATATTTTATTTTATATTATATTTTAGTAAAATATATATTGAAAAATGAGCGAATCAGAATCTGAATACGCTGTCGGAAAGCGGCTAACAAGGAAAAGATACGTCGTAAGTGATAAGTAGAAAAAAAGAATTTTATACTTGAATAAGTAAGTGTTATAGCTTACAATCCCATGTAAATAATAAATATCAATAAAACGATTGTTGTTTTTTTTTGCTTTCACATTGTTATTTTCAATTCTCGATTTCATTCGAGTGTGAAAAGTTATAGCAACATAAAGTACAACGCCGCTCGAATTATCTCGAGTGTGAGCAGTTTGGCCATTTTAGCCCGTTCGAGTTAACTCGAGCGTGCACGCTAAGGGGTTAAAAGTAACCAAAATTTAGAAATATGATTTGTGATCATTCAAAATTATTACATAAATTTAAAATTATTACATAATAAATAGTTTTTATAAAAACTATTTATTACTTAAACCCCGAACAAGATGCAACAAAATAGCCTAATAAGTAAAATATTAACTTTCGTCTACTTCAGCTGTTTAACAGATTTATCCTTCCACATACAGTTACTAGAACTAAATCCATAGTTCAGAATAATTTATTCTAATAACGTTTAGCGAGTAGTTATGTCGTATACAGGATCTTAAAAATTCTATCAATTAGTGGGTCTTACTTTAAACGTTTTAATGAAAAGCAACTAATAGCATTCAACTATTCAAGCATTATATCAGATCCAATGACAAATCTTTGGAAACCTACATTGAAGATCACGACACATTTCCACATCAAGTTTCTAACAGACTGGTTGCAATTTTTTAATGAGCTTTTGAAGTGAAACCCGATACTTAGATCAAGATAGTATCAATTGTATGAAATTTAGAGGAAATAATTCCTCATGGGAAATTCAGTACAAACAACAAAGAGGAAGGCTCTCTGTTCCAGATGGCTGGAAATGGAAAACAGTATTGAATGATAAATACGACCTTATCTACAGTGCTGTAAAAACTAACAACACAGATGACTCCCAACGTGTATTTGAAGTGGAACCTTCGGCCTTCCAGTTTTCCATTATATTTTCCTGGCGTTAGGATGTATAAATGCAAAGTCTGGAGCGAGATTTTTATTCCTCAAGGTAGATAATACTGTGGGGAATAAAAATCGATCAACTGTACCAATTGATACGTATTAATACCGTGGTTTATATTAAGTGTAAGTAATTTTTACGATATTTTCATTACTATACTATATGTTTGTAACAGAGAAAATAAATTGATTGATTGACGTAAACTTCAGTTGAAAATTTCTACATCCATCTTTGAATTCCATCCAGCAACGATTCTGTAATATAAATCCACTTATTGTTTGAGAACATCATCTATAAAAATAAGGAGGATGAGGTATAACTACTTGAAAGACAATTTAGATTATAATAATGCAACAATGTTTACTTGTGAAGATAAAGGAAAGAAACAATTGATATTAAAAGTGTTCAAATATTAAGTAAATAAACAATGTAACCTCAAAAACGGAATGTAGTAAATTTATGGATGTAAAAACCAGTAAATGCATTTCGAACATCGATTTACGAACTTGTGTAAGCAGGTAAGTGGATCGTGGTAAAATTTATTTTTTTCCAACTGCAATCGCCAAAACTCCTATACATCACATGCATGGCAACCCCGCATCCACCCCCTGCAAATAATCTTCCCTGCAAGAAAATACACGAGCACGACCTGAGGTTTCACGCCCCATAAACCCTTATAAAACTCAGCACTGATCCCCTCCTCCTCTTTACTCTTAAACCAATAACATTTCCTAACCCCGATTTCAGCCAAATGGAATATAAAAAAGGCTACAAAATGGGGATTCCCGCCTCCCCCCTGCCAGGAAGGTGCCCTCAACTAAACTACCGATCGCAAAAAACCGTGATTTATACACACGACAAAATCGGAGAGAGGGCGACATCTAACAGAATGCAAGTGAAAAATGAAAGTTGCCCGAGGTGAAAAAGTAATAAAGATATTTCAGAAAATAATAAACACGTAGGTACATATTCCAGAGAAAAAAACTTAAGGTGTCTACCTTTCACTAAAAATAACATTTAACAAGTTATGACTCTTTAACTTGTTAAATGTACCATATTTGGGGACACGGTACCTAAGTGTGGAAAATTTTCGTTTTTTATTTTTTTTTCTTAAAAATTCGCTCATATTACCGTCCTTAACCTCTCTACGGATGCACGAAAAATTTGATATCTGTATCTGCAATATTTCAAAAGTTATTCCCGTTTAAGATTTCATACAATGAGTTTTATTATTAATAAATAAAAACTTTAAATGGCTTTCTTTTTCTATGTTTATGTTGCATATAATGCATTAATAATGCTTAAGGCCTCTTTTAACTCCCTCTTTTGTGTTTGTTTTTTACGATTTAAGTCTCAATTTTTTTTGTGTACAAGTTATATCTATCTATATGTATCTATCTATCTATCTACAGGGTATCTGCCAAAATAAAATGTTTCAAATCCATGACTTTTCATGACTTTCCCTGATTTAGCAGATCATTTTCCATGACTTCAAAAAGCTTTCGTTAAAGTATATATGAATAAAACTTCTGATGTACATACAAATAAAATATATGCTTTTAGAGAAATTACAGGAATTTTATCATAAAAAAACTATAAACTTACTTTATAAGTGTTAATAAACTCACATACATAAAAATAAATTGTTGTATCTACATACCTAAGTTTAATCGTATAGCAATTTTTCAATCAAAATGTTTCCAATTTGAATTCAGGGTACTTTGGTATTATCCAGGTGACCATGAATAATAGCCAAATATAACCCTATAATGTTTATATACAATATCCCTAGAGATAAACTTATATTTTGTGCAAAAATCTTAATTTTTATTAAAAAATATTAATTATTATATTAATAAAATTTTAATCTACAATTTAAGAAAAAAACCAGAATAATATACATTTACCCACCCATTAAGCTTTCTTGCTTTGAGTTTCCTTGGTGAACAAATTTTACTTGGTAATATGGTCAATAGGATAATACATAAATACCAAACTCAGTAACTTCAGCCAAATGACAAGTAAATATAGAATTAAACAATTCAATGCATTTTTTTTAATCGGTAGTTTAGCGGATCCATGACTTTCCATGACTTTTACTCATTTTACTTGAAAAATCAAGACTTTCCATGACAAAATTAATCCATTGTCTAAATCCATGATTTTCCATGACTTTCCCTGACTTTCCAGGTGCGCGGAAACCATGTATCTATCTATCTATCTATCTCTCTATCTATATATATATATATATATATATATATATATATATATATATATACATATATATATATATATATATATAATATATATATATATATATATAAATTATCTATATACAAATATCTATATATAAATCTATACATAAATTTCAGACATTGTAAGAAATGATTTGTAAACCTTTGTAAATACCACTGCTTTTTCGACGCCTGCTTAATTTCATAATTTGGTCCCCTCCAATCCAAATATGAATGCCTTCGAATATATGAAACTGAATAAACAGAATATATATAAAATCACAATCTGGTGATAACTTCGATCCCCCTGAGTCATTATCCAAATTGCCACCATTCAGATGAAAAAAAACTAGTTAACCCCATTCTCTGTCATCATTGACGCTGGATAATCTTCAGTGTAGTTAATTTTAAAAGCCAGTACAGATATTTTTTTTCCGTTTGTAAAAAATTACATATACAGAAAGAATTGATATTTTTAAAGAACGAGTGAATTTTCATATGAAATAAAAATATAAGTCACTAGATAAGTATTTCTTACTTTTTAACATTCCATTCATAATGTAATTTTCAAAACATATTTTGTAGATGAAGTAAATTAAGATTTTATATTTCATTTTACATAAAAAGTTTATTTGTGAAAAACCCTGATATTTACTTAATTTGAATTTATAAGACTTATACAATTTCTAATATATCATTACAGACATATAAGGAAACAATATAATTTTTATATGCTATATAGTATACATAATATACAATACATATAATAAAAATATACACATATGTATAATTTTTGATTAAAAATACTCGGTTTTCTACACGAAAAAAAGTTTTTCATAAAAAACCCTGGTTTTTAAAAATTTTAATCGCGAAAATTTGGAAAAAAAAAACAAAAGCGAGATTAATTTTTATGTTTTATTAGTATGTCGGCAGACCCGAAAAGGTTAATTTTTTAAATTAAAATTTTAATTCAATGAACAGTTCAAATAGACTTCTCTTTCATGAATATGGTTAAAGTTGGATTCTAAAATACAAAATAATTACAATATATATTTTACTACACTTTGAAAAATGTTTTGTAAAAGATACATGGTATCTGCCAAAATAAAATTTTTCAAATCCATGACTTTTCATGACTTTCAATGATTTAGCAGATCATTTTCCATGACTTTAAAAAACTTTCATTAAAGTATATACGAATAAAACTTCTGATGTACATACAAATAAAATATATGCTTTTAGAGAAATTACAGGAATTTTATCATAAAAAAAACTATAAACTTACTTTATAAGTGCTAATAAACTCATATAC
Organism: Pardosa pseudoannulata; assembly: GCA_032207245.1. Classification (NCBI taxonomy): domain Eukaryota; kingdom Metazoa; phylum Arthropoda; class Arachnida; order Araneae; family Lycosidae; genus Pardosa; species Pardosa pseudoannulata. Next base: position 103,326,692 of record CM063504.1, read on the forward strand.
ATAAAAATAAACTGTTGTATCTACATACCTAAGTTTAATCATATAGCAATTTTTCAATCAAAATGTTTCCAATTTGAATTCAGGGTACTTTGGTATTATCTAGATGACCATGAATAATAGCCAAATATAACCCTATAATGTTTATATACAATATCCCTAGAGTTAAACTTATATTTTGTGTAAAAATCTTAACTAATTTTTATTAAAAAATAATTATTATTATATTAATAAAATTTTAATCTACAATTTAAGAAAAAACCGGAATAATATACATTTACCCACCCATTAAGCTTTCTTGCTTTGAGTTTCCTTGGTGAACAAATTTTACTTGGCAATATGGTCAATAAGATAATACATAAATACCAAACTCAGTAACTTCAGCCAAATGACAAGTAAGAATAGAATTAAACAATTCAATGCATTTTTTTAATCGGTAGTTTAGCGGATCCATGACTTTCCATGACTTTCCAGGTGCGCGGAAACCATGAAGATACCAAGTTCCCTAAATGATAATCAAACCGTTGAGCAAGCACTATTTAAAGTAAGACTTTTTGTGGTAAAACTGTTGTGACAGTTTACTTCCTTTAAGTTAAGTTACTTCAAAAGGAACTTCAAAACCGAAACAAAATGAATGTGTGTAATTAATGAGCCTTTTCTATAAAAAAGATTTCAGTCTATTTTTATATAAACCACCTCTTTCAAAATGCTTTCTAACATTATTTGTTTTACATTTATTGCAACACAACAGGCAGGATGGATTTTATTAATGTTCAATCCTGCAGCAGACGTGCTACAAATATAAAGTCTTTTAGATAAGAAAAAAAAAATAAGAATGAAGTCATTTTTCGTCTAAACTTACTGAATAAAACATGAAACAAAAACGTAATAAAAATGATTGATTCTTCTTTGATTCTATTTTTTCTGGTTATATTTTTATTTATTTTAGGGGCACTCCATTGTTATGACGCTCTAGCGCCTATTCTTTGTCTAACTCAGTGCGGATTAATTTCAGAACAATATAAAGATGATGCAATTATACAAGAGCCATATGTCAGTCCCTTTAAAGAATCTCAGTACTATTATTAAGTCTAAAAATTAATGATGGACAGATACTAACTTTTTTGAGAACTTAAACCTTTAAGATTCCTTTTAAACTGGTATTTTTCACACCTTTACATATTGAGTTACCTGTTTACTCATGTATAAGGCTTACTTTACACGAGAATTTTCTACTCAAAAATTTAGATCAAAAACTGTAGGTGTGCGTTATACGTTGAATAATTTTTGTTGCTTCCTGTAATCACCCGATATTACATATGAATGGAAACAGGGATCGACGGAAAAAAAATTAAAACGTAAATATCTAACTCCATAGAAATAATGCTATATTTCAATTTCATTTCTATTGCACTTCTTTCATACAATAGTTCTAGCAACACTAATTATTAAATTTGAACTCCAAATTTCCCAGTTGAAGTGCGGTCCTCATTTTATGTTACATTTTTTACTACTGGCCACTTAAATGCAACATTATCTAGACATGTTCTCCCTCTTACTTGCACGTTATCTCAAAATACTCTTTTATAGATTGAAGAGGAATAAAGAAACTTTTTTTCCTCCAATGAGGCATGCAGAATATACAACTGTTCTAACGTCATACATAGATCAACCGATCTCGGCTGCGAAGCAGTTACTCAATTTGTAATGATGATTGGTTATGAGTTGCATTATAATAACATACTAAGTACTATTACTATAGAAAGACTATATCTTACAATATACGTTAAAACTGGTTTATTAATAAAAAGGTATTTTTTAAATCCACAAATCATTATTCACAGATTAATTAATAATTTGCTTTGTTAAATTAAATAAAAACAATTGCTTCCACAATAAATTTCATTTTACATTTTAGTGAGCGAGAGATCTGTTAGTTTAAATCTAATCCAAGTAGCAAATTTCTATGAAGATGGAATTCGATGAGGTGGGTCTACGATGCGAAAAGTGTGTTGATATTGGTGGAAATTATGTTAAAAAGTAAATTAAAGAACAAGTTTTCATTTATAATAAAACTTATTTAAAAAAAATACACACGTGAGTGTTTTTAATTACAAAAAAGTTTAAACTCCGGACCTAGTACACCAGAACATGCGACGCCACAGTTAGAACCGAAATTACATAATTATATTTAACCTTTTCAAAGGGGCTGGGACAGCATACGTCCCGCAGATGAATTAGTTCTTTAGAGAGCCCTTTCAAAAGGTTAAAAAAGGCCACCCAAATGTGCAAGATAAGGAACAAAATGGGCGATCTTCTTTTACTTTTGGAAACCGGATGCAGAAGAGTGATGGATACATTCTAGAGAACAGACGCCTTACTATTACATCTTTTTAAAATAACTTTTCCCAAATTTCAACACGTGTCTTAGTGAAATTGTGGCACAATGCTTAAATTATCGTAAATTTCACGCTGGGGACGAAAATGCTGATAGAGGGGCATGACACCAAACGTTTAGCCAGTATGTAGCCAAGAGCAGATTTCTATGAGGGTGGAATTCGATGCGGTGGGTCTACGATGCGAAAAGTGTGTTGATATTGGTGGAAATTAAGTTAAAAAGTAAATTAACACTAAACATACTATATAACGGGTCAAATGACTAATAAGGTATATGTAAAAAATATGATGGGAAATGAATTACAAATTCCTATTCTTTATGTTTATAATACATAAAAGTGTTTATAATACATACAAATCAACTTTTATGTATTATAAACACAAAGAATAAGAATTTTTACTTCATTTCTCATCGCATTTTTTACATATGCCTTATGGGTCATTTGACCCGTTATATGGCATGTTTAGGGTTAAAGTACAAGCTTTCATTTATAATAAAACTGATTTTTTAAAAAAAGCACACGTGTGTCTTTTTAATTACAAACCGGTACGTCATATATAAACAGAATTAAAGAGTTTAGTAATGGCCACAAACAGAAAAACGTGAAATTACAAAACACAAAAAGAGAAGCCACATAAAAACGTCAAGGGGGATTTCAACCTAACAACAAAGTTTCATGCCTATCCCCTTTTCACCCTCTCTCTACCCCTATAAAGATCCTTCAAGCCCATTTTATTTTCCGAAAATCATTCCGCTCTTCGGCCCTCTAAATCTCTCTCTCTTTTAGAGATTTTCGGATGAATAAAAGTCAGACCTGCCCTCCTACCTTCTAATTCCCATTGACATAAATTTAATTTTGCACAAACAGAAAAGCACGTCGGAAACGGTACCACACGAAACTGGCTTTTGAATCTCTGTGAGGAAGACATGTAGGGAAACTCGAAAATAATGTAGAAGATAGGAGAAAATTTCTATACAAAAAAATACGAGGACAAACCCTTTTACTATTTTAGGGATGATGAAAAAAATGAACTTATGTTGTTATAATAATTTCTATTCTATATTTTTACAGGCATATATTACTCATTTCTTAATACAACCCGATAATACAGGTATAAAAAAAATGGCGTACAGACTTTTTTAAAATTTTTAAAATAACTAATCGATTTGCGCCTAGCCTTCGATTTGAGTATTACATAATTAGTCAAAATCACATGGTCTTTTAAAAATACTTTTGCGTTTTTTTTTTTTTTTTTTAAATTTCAAATAAAGTTACATAAAAATGTGGTATATTTGGCGATTGATCAACTGTAATTTACTCATACTCATATATTATTGTAGAAAAAAATGTATCATGTATTATTGTAAAAAAATTGTATATTACTTATTTCTTGATACAACCCGATAATACAGGTATAAAAATAATGGCGTACAGACTTTTTTTAAATTTTTAAAATAACTAATCGATTTGCGTCTAGCCTTCGATTTGAGTATAACATAATTAATCAAAATCACATGGTCTTTTAAAAATACTTTTGCGGGTTTTTTTTTAAATTTCAAATAAAGTTACATAAAAATGTGGTATATTTGACGATTGATCAATTGTACATTACTCATATATTATTGTAAAAAACTTGTATCATATATTATTGTAAAAAAAATTTATCAAATTGTATATTACTCATTTCTTGATACAACCCGATAATACAGGTATAAAAATAATATGGCGTACAGACTTTTTTTTTTAATTTTTAAAATAACTTATCGATTTGCGTCTAGCCTTCGATCTGAGTATTACATAATTAGTCAAAATCACAGGGTCTTTTAAAAATACTTTTGCGGGTTTTTTTAAATTTCAAATAAAGGTACATAAAAATGTGGTACATTTGGCGATTGATCAATTGTACATAATTCATATATTATTGTAAAAAAAATTGTATCATATATTATTGTAAAACAATTGTATCATACATTGTATATTACTCATTTCTTGATACAACCCGATAATACAAGTATAAAAATAATATGGCGTACAGACTTTTTTTAAATAACTCATCTATTTGCGCCTAGCCTTTGATTTGAGTATAACATAATTAGTCAAAATCACATGGTGTTTTAAAAATACTTTTTTTTTTTTTTTCAAATAAAGCTACATAAAAACGAGGTATATTTGGCGATTGATCAATTGTACTCCCACCGTTTATTATTATTATTAATTATTATAATCACATTCAATTTCCACGATGCCCTTCCTTTAGGCCAATTGCAGGGAAGTGTTAACACATTG
>CM063504.1:103336373-103348873 GCA_032207245.1 Pardosa pseudoannulata
AGATTATATACTGGAGTTCTTAAGATTATATAGCACAGTGTAAAATATTTGCAAAACTTCATTTTGCTATTAAGTTTTAATAAATCAAAAATTACTACAATAATAATTTGAAAAATTACTATAATAATGTAAATGAATTTAATTTTTATCGAAATATCTGTCCCTTTACAGGAAGTATAAGTTCAAGTATCAAATATTAATTTCGCACAGAATACTGCACATTAGTTGTGTGTGGGCATTTGATTAAGTTTTCAGACATACAAACTGAAATGAGCACGAAGAGTAAACAACAGACCTCACAATACAGTTGATGCCCTAAAACTGCACAAAGGAAGACATGGGGAGAAGTTAAACGATGTTTTGAATCATTTCATATGTTCCATGACTAATAGTTTATTCGACTACACAAAACCGACATGAGATTCAATGACAGGTTTCTCAGCCGAGTTCATCATTACACAAAATTGATATTCTGATACGAGTGTGTTACGAATGCGTCGGAATACCAAAGGTGCCAATACACTGTCAATGCTCGGAATAATTTGAAGGAGGGGAATGTAAAACTTGAGTGGGAAAAATAGATTCTTGGTCTATATAGCCAAAACTTTTCACCAGAAATCTTAAATAAACCGAATTGTCGTATGGTGATACAGCATAAGCCTGAATTTTTTTTTTTTTTTTAAATAACCAATCTTGACCCACCGGAAGCCCGAATTGCCTATCTGCTCACTAAATTTATTCAACTGATTCTTTCTTAAACATTAATAAAACAATTGTAATAGTTTTCTACCTAAAACGATATAAATTATATTATACATAATGCTCTAGAACAAGGGGCCTATTTTAGATGAAAATTGCCAGGTGATAGTTACATTCGGCAGACTACCAGACATGCCAACATTCAGGCACCTCTGTCAAGAACAACATTTTATGGTTTGGTTTGGAGTGCTATGGTCTACTTTTTGTAACACGAGGGCTAATGAGACCGGGACCTACAGCTTAAAGCAGATTCTGAACGGCTACCAACATCCATGCCACTGTGGGATTCGAACAAACGAACTCCGGTACCAAAGGCCAGCACCCTAACCAATCGGCCATCGTTCGGCCAACATTATTTTATGATTTAAAATTTAACATGCTACCCACAAAGTACATGCGTATGCAATTTACATATATAACAAACAAAACAAAATAATCCAAGAAAATTAAACATAATTACAAATTTTACTGGTTTCTACATTAAATCGAATAAATTACAGTAATCACACAGTTGTAAATCATAAAGGGTACATTAAAATTTATGTATTTTATAATGTGTAAGTAGCTTTTTTAGATTTAACAAGTTCTTTTTCGGAAAAATTTTTCTTGTAACACATTGATCCTGATTAAACTATTTATGTTTTTTTTTTTTTTTTTTTTTAATTTTTTTTTTTTTAAATTCTAGATTTTGTCTACTCAAACTGGACCTAAATTCAGTTTGGTTTTCTCGCACAGTATTGAAAACTCTTTCACGTGCAGCCTTACTGTTTGGAAAGAGTAATAGATTGAGCATTATTTTTTGCCAAACTTCGTATTTGATTGCTGAATTCTGATCTTTTTAGTTGTTAAAAATTTCTGCTATTTTCCTGAGCAATCTGAGGGCTTTCCAAAGTTATCAAATTCTCTCATTTTTCCGGAACAACTCCGGAGAATCCGGAGTAGTTGGAATGTTTGGACTACTCGAAAACAAACTTGCAAATTCGAATGGGTATATTTTTAATAGGTACTTAAACGCATAAATATAAATAAAATTGTTTATATATAGTTTTATACACATTATTGTTGATATTAAAAATATAAGGATTCTCAGAATGTTGAAACTACGTACTAATGTGAAGTACGAAATTTTTATTTTGGGGATAATAACTCATCATAATGGACGTCTAAGTTAATAATTCTTATAATTAACATTGTTTGTAAATGGTCATTTTTAATAACGTTCTTTTTCTGGGATTCTAAGTCGATATCCGTAACGCAAAACTGACAACACGTGGTATTCTTCTTTTCGTTAATCTAACAGAAAAAACAAGTAGTGTAACATACGATCATTATTTAACCTTTTATAATTATTGGATAAGACTGGGCGCGCCATGACTATATGATTTATTGGCACAGACCGGATTTGACCAGAAGGCCCTAGTTTGCCGACACCTACTCTAGAAAAAAACACTATCAATTTATTCGCTCATTTAAACTCTTGTTTCAACCAAATGTTTTAATAAATGAAATACGTTATTATGTTTGTTGACGTCTTCAGTTTGAAATTTATTATACCTTGCAAAATGAAAAAATTAAGTTAATTGACGCTTAAAAAGGTGATTAGAAGTAATATAAAAATTACAGCACGGTGCAATTGCTGACTAGCAAATCATCCTACTCTTCGATAAAGTCATAAAATAGTAGAAGCAATGCACATTTTGATTAGTAACAACAGTATTAAAATTGCAGTAAGAATACATGCATATACTTTCCATTCTTATATACTTTCCAGGGATTTGTAAAGGGTAACAGATAACCAAATAGATTTTTGGTGCTTAATTTTCCCTTTCTCCCTAATGTATAATATCGACAAATGGGCGAATAGTAAGGCGTTACCCCTCGGAACAGGAGTTCGTGGGTTCGAATCCTGCTACTGGCATGGATGTTCGTAGCCCTTCGGAATCGGCTTTAAGCAGTAGGTCTATACCAATGTATATTTTTTTTGAAGCTACAAATTTTTATGGTAACAGTATAAAGACATTTAATTTTCTGGAGAAGGGGGACTGGTTATGAATAACAGCCTATTTTTCATTAGTATACAGAGGGAAAAATTTTCCTCCAAATTTCTCACAATAAGTTTTTTTTCCCCCATTAACGAAAATCGGGAGAAATGCTGAGAATTCGTAGAGGTAATATCATTTTTCTAAGGGGGAAAAACATCTTAAAATCTAAAACTAGTGAGAATAAAAAACGTTTTTGGAAAAAATAAAAAATTTAGTTTTTTTTTTTTTTTTTTTTTTTTAAATTTAAGTGAATCCTCTTCACTACTCTGCCATGTGTGTGTTCATATGCAGCCCCTATTTAGAACCCACTAACTATAGCTATCATAAAATGCAGTAAGACATTCAAGACTCAATTATTATTTGACGAATTTATTAAAACTATGAAAACATCGGGAGTTGCAAAATAAAACACTTTTGCTCTAAAACAAATGTTTTATACTGCAGAATATCACACTAGCATATTAACTCTGGCTGATAAATTGTCGGTAGCTTATAATGGAGTACAGACTGACTGAAAGAAAATTACATAAAATATTTTCGATAGTTTCACAAATATGGAACTACTCTTGAACTGAATTTATAAGCGGAACGTACAGAAGTTGATTAAAAGAGTGAGAGAGAGGGAGAAAATACGAAATCAACGAGTTAAAGAAACAAGTAAATTATTTGATATATATGTATTACAGGAAGAAGAATGATAAAAAAAAAATCTATATTTTACCAAGATAACTCAAATAATGCCATCAATGTCAGCCAGCTTGAGCTAGGTACAAGTACTAGAATCTATAAAAAAGCAACAAAAATAATGATAAAAAAAGGGAACGGAATGTAAATGTGCCCTCCAATCTCAGTCATCATCTGCAACGAGGATATTTGAGAAGAAATGAGGGAGAGAGGGAGATTCGTAATCTGGGGTGACTTCTGGTCCACCAAGCACGGGAGTGGTCAAGGGTTTCGCAGATCATTGAGCATGGTCAAGCTTCGGGTCGCATTACTCCTATCTTCATATTGGCCAGAAGACTACTCGCATTTCTTTATCTCGAGCGTAGCAATCATGTTCGTTTACAAAAATTGGGGAAGAAATATTTCGTATACAGAGCATTAAACTTCGGATTTTAAAATTAAACTAAAATTTTAAATATTTAAGCCAGCTGGGTATTACTTAAATTTAACTAAATTTCCCGCAACCGTAATGAATTTACGGTTTTAAAATTTGAATGAGTTATATGTGGACTGACACTACTTAACTACAAGGCATTAATAGATTTTACTTCACGACAGCGGACGACACGCAAAACTTAATAGGAAAGAAAATAAGGTACGTAAATAAGTAAATAAAGTATGTAATATAATGTTATATTTACCCTTTTAAGTAAACTAATTTTACGACTATTATAAATATTTTATACGAAGTACGCAATCTATCTGCAGAATATTCAGCTCTTACATATTCAATATGTACATAAATGTTTATCGGCTAACGTGAATTGAGAAAGGGAAGCCTCGACACGTTAGCCAAAAATTGCCTAAGCATTTCTAGCAACTAATATGTATGTATGTGTGTGTATGTATATATTCAAATATATATGTATACATACATATATATAACTTTATATAAAACTTGTGTTTGTAATAGAACTCCTCCTAAATGGCTGGAGTCATTTTGATGAAATTTTGTGTATGCCATTAAGTTGATTCGAGAATGGTTTAGATTCAAAATTTGATTCAATAGAAAACATTTCCTAATTAATATTAATAATCTAGAATTGCACACTTTTTGAGATTTTTATAATGCCGCTTAAAACCCCTCCCTGCCGACGTATCTATGGCTCAGTGGTCAGCTCAACGAGCTTCAGAACGAGAAGTTCCAGGATCGAATCCCCGAATGCGAAAAGAAAGAGGATAAAGAAGAAGCTTTGAGTCGCACAAACGATAGACTACAATGTCCCTCGCCACTTCGCGCTTCATGTTTTGCAGCTTCAGTGTTTCGCGGTTTTTTCCAAAATATTCATCAAAAAATAAAAATGAATAAATACAACCATGTCGGCAGCCACATTGCGGAAAGATGCGTTTTTTCCCTATTGATACGCGAGAGAGAAGGATCCTTGCATGTCAAACAAAGAGATGAGTGGACTCAGAGTACATATCACGGCCTCTTTAGATGACAAAGTCTGCAAGTGAGGAAGAAAATGAAGAGGAAGATAAAGAACAAACTGAAAAGCGTGGCCTAACCCTGGAGAATTTGCAACAATTGAGCAACATGGCAAGAATTTACACAAGACATTGACGACAATATGGTTCGAGCTGTCGAGTTCAGAAATCGCGTTGACAGGGTTATGTCTTTGTACAGGAGAATTTGGAAGGAAAAAGAAAAACAAAGACAACAACTACCTATCACCATGTTTCTCTCCAAGGTAAGGCCCCCTGGCTCTACCATCAGCGCCTCCAGCAGAAGTCTCCGAGTGAGCCTAAAAACATGTGAGAGGCTCTCCTCCGCCACCAACACAAGACTCTTCGCCTCTCTCAGAAAGCAATGTTGATTAATGTTTATTACTCTATAAGGTTTTGCAATTAACCTTATTAATTAGCACTGACACGTTTAAGTAAATACGTATACTGTTGTAATTTGTCTTAAATGTGTAAAGTATAAATACTGTTTACGAATTTAAAACATTCGTGTCACCCATACACGAAAATTCCTAAGGGCAAATCCTACTTCGTGGTTTTTCAGCTTTCACGGAAGGTTCTGGTCCCCATTAACCGCAAAAAACGAGGGATCACTGTACATCATTACAACAGTTGCGAATGCACCGGACTGAGTTACAAAGTCGTATAAATATAAACAATGTAAAAATGGCATTTTTTGTACTTGTATTCTTGCAACAATTCTCTGTTTCTCTGTTGCAACCATACTAGAAATATAAAAACACCCAATTTTTAAAGAGAAAACACGTTAATGATAACAATAAGAATACAATTTAATTCTTTTAACTTTTTTCCGCTCGGTGTCTGAAGAAAAGGAGAAAAACTCTCCAGAATCCAAAATAAAATCTACAGCAAGAATGAAAAGGAGGCATACTTTTGAAACAGATCATCGTCTGCAACAAGCATACAGAAGGGGGTGCAGCGAGAAAGTGATAAGGGAAATTCAATATCTAGGTGCTTTCCGGTTCAGGAAACCTCCTACCACATATCATTCTATAGATTGTCAGCTAAGTTTCCCCCTCTATCATGTTCAGCTATATTGGATGAATTCGTTCGGGGTCTGCCGGGAAGTTCTGGAGTTTGACAGAGAGCAGAATAACAATAAATAAAAATATGCGTAACAGGTGAATATACTCGTATGTATTTGAATAACTCTCAGAGAGGAGAAATTCAGAAGCAAAAGCTTGAGTGCTTGAACGAAAAAGGAATTTAAAAACCAAACAGAACTCATACGGTTTGATATATATATATATATACACACATACACAGATAAAGAAGGGTTTAATCAACTGTGTCTTTTTTTAAAGTGAATTTAGAAAAATAAATAACCGCATATAAATATGTATTTTTTGTTCCTTTTACATAATATTACGCTTATTTCACCGATATGCCAAACCTCGCTACGGCGACCTTATTTGCACTTATTCCAGGTCACATGACACTCACTTTCGTTATGTAATTTTCCTAATGCAGGTAAATGTTAAAGTAACAATTATTAACCCCTTAATGCACGCTTTTTTTTTTTTTTGAAAAAAGCCGGCCAAAAAAATCAATTTTTTAATGTAAAAAACGCAATTTAGAACGTTGTCTTAACGCGTCTTGTATGCGTAGGTATCAAATATGAAACCCTTCTGTTTCATATCTCAAGAATAAAGTATATAAAGTGACGGCTCGAGTCAAGGATGTCTTTACAGCCAGAGCTTAAGTAATAAAATAGTTAATTATATTTTATTTTAATTATATTTTAGTAAAATGTATATTGAAAAATGAGCTAATCAGAATATGAATCACAAGGAAGAGATAAGTCGTAAGTGATAAGTAGAAATAAAATATATATTTTATACTTGAATAAGTAAGTGTTATAGCTTACAATCCCATGTAAATGATAAATATCAATAAAACAATTTTTTTTTCACATTGTTATTTTCAATTCTCGATTGCATTCGAGTGTGAAAAATTATAGCAACATAAAGTACAACGCCGCTCGAATTATCTCGAGTGTGCACAGTTTGGCCAGTTTAGCGCGCTCGAATTAACTCGAGAGTGCACGTTAAGGGGTTAACATAATGTGCTCCAAAGTTAAAATCCTTTATTTTTTTCTACGTAACAAGAAAAAGTTGATCTTATTCAGTCCAAACTTTTTTATTTTATTTATTTAAACCTAAGTTTCCACCTTTTAACCACGGATGGCCATTCTTGTTATGGCACATAAGCTGCATGACACACTCATTTCATAGAAACATTTTAGGTTTTAAAAAAAAAAAAAAAAAAAAAAAAAAAAGTGAAAATTATAATTTGCTTCCATATAACACTATACTTACAACATGCAAAGATTTAATAAGGCATTTAAAATTAAAATCTTATTTATTCAACAGTTTGTGAACAGAAATATCTAAAACAATACATATATTTTTATTTATCTTTTAACTTTCCGAATAAATAAAAAATAATTTAAGATCTATTTCAACTTTTGTCGATTGTACCTATTTCTTTCAAAAGTCATTCATATGAAACAAACTATATTTAATGATACTCGTTTGTCTATGCTCAACTATGCATTAAAACGATATGTTAAATTAAATCCCCCCAACCAAGGCAAAACAAAATCATGTAATGATTGGTACATATATGTTATGCCTTTATAGGAGTGGTTCTGAGCTTAACACGCGATCGACACTGACTCACAAAGATATTTTTAATGACACACGAGTTGATTTTTATAAACTTATTTCTTACATACTTAATGAGAGAACTGATAATCAAATTAGTTAAATTAAGGTATAAATATCTAATGTACAATTTATTGAAATAATAATTTTAAGTTTACAGTTAGCTGATTTTCTATCATATCAATGCAAATATTTCATTCTGGATAAGTTTCAGTGGTTTGTGATTAGGTTTGGCTGCAACCGACCAAACTGGGGATACATATGTCACAGCTGACAAATTCTGTTGTACAAAATTATAGTTTTGTACAACAATATTCTATTAGGAATCGAAAGATGCGGTTCGAAAAGTATAAGTTGATTATGCATTTTTCAAATGATTTTATTTTTAAGTTTTTCAAAGATGCTGTCACCATGTTAATATTCCATTAATAATAATTTTACTGCGCCTTTCCAGCGAATTGGTTCGTCATGGAGATGGAGGTACAAGCGGGTGAATGTACTTCATTTCCCTCCTGGGAAATACATAGCGTGACATTTAGTGTTAATTTTGATCTTTTATTCAATAAACTAAGGTTCCATACTATCATTGTAATTTGGAAGAAAATAAGCTATGCTATTAATATGATACGCCAAAACAAATATGACAGTATCGTCCGTATACAGTGCTAAAAATGATAAGTCCGATCGAGGAATATCAATAATGCATATATTCCAGAAAGCTGTTAATAGATCATCTGGGGTCGTAGATGTCTGTTTATTATATTCCTTTCGTTCCTAAATTCCCGGAAATGGAAAAAGCAGGACAACCATTCTATAAAGAGTTAAGAAATTTCCTCATTTGGTGCACCCTTTCCTTCTTTTTAGAAACTATTTTCTCCGAATTACTATATTCCCATACATTTCAAGAACAGGGTAAATTAAAGAACAATAAATATCTTACCTGCTGAGTAGCATTCTACTTCATGCAGGTCATTCAGAATTAAGGGTGTATCCAAAGGCTTATTACTCGATACCCAGTTACGAGAAACCTAAAAGAAAACAAAATAATCACACATAGCACGATCTTAGTCTTACAATATTAATACTAGTAAATATACAATTCAAACTTCGACATCATTGATCGCAATATATAAACAAATGAAATATAGAATATCAGCCTTTGATGTTCCTTCTATAGTCCTAGGTATATCATGGCCCAATCACAGTAAAGAACGACATTTCAAAAGATACAAATTAAATATGGCCAACAATACAATGAATTAAAACTTTGTCACGCGAGTAAGTAGTCTTGTCGTTTACCCTTACTATATAGAAATCAACAGAGCTAAACTTTCAAATCGAATATTACTGAAAAAATATTCATGTAATCATTTGACGACAGTGAGTTTACAAACTGAGAACTATTATGTCTCTAGACATACGGTCTTGAGCTATAAAAAATCTATCGAGTCCATCAGTGTATATTTAATGCAACAGACCACTAGAAAAACTTCGGTTTAAAATTTTTTTAAAATCTTCGAAGATAATTTTTAACCCTTTATGTCGCAGATACAGTGTTGCAGATTGCTAGTGTCTATGCGGTTTATGCATATAATTTTGTCATTTGAATTGACATTTCATGATTTTTCGCACAAGAAGCAGATGCACCCGCAAGTATATCGACAGAAACCTTAACGAATATCTATACCTGTTATAAAACATTACTTTAAAACTGTGTTATATTTACGCATGATAGCAAATAAATGTGCTACTAAGAAGTTTTTCTGTTTTATTAATGATATCCTATGACGTTTAAAATTACAGCTCATCAGTGGCAATAGACTGTAATATCGAAAAGTGTTTTATTTTCGCATTTTTTGTACTCACAGAAGTCCATAAAAACTTAGAATTAAGAAAGGCCATTAATTTATATCCAGCGTCAATTTGGGTGTTAGTGGGTTAGTCGTAACAGTGTTATAAAATTCAAACCTCCCCCCTCCCCGACTATATCCAATGACAACATGGCTTAAACATCTGTAATGAAGAGTTTTTAATTAATTAATCCCCTAATACCTCTCAACTGAAGCAGAAAAAAAAATATTAATCTGATCTTTGATTGCAGACAAGGGAAATATTCTTTCTTCGATGGGAGAAAACTAACATATTACTAAAGTATAAAAAATACAGGTGAACTTTTCACCCTCTTTTCCTTGAAACTGTGGAAAATATACCTTTATTAAAAATCCGATAATCGATAAATAAGGAATACAATGCTGGTAATTCGCGTCGTCCGATTAGTCTAACTTTCCCATACATTATCTCTCCTTTCAAAAGCAGCCACCAGGATGAAACATGCCCACAAACCTAATTTTTCCCGAACTCAATTTCGTCCAAGACTAGTACCAGAAAGATAAGACAAACAGCAGAGAGAGAGAGAGAGAGAGAATCGGAAAAGAACGCCGAAGGTCCAACACATACACGCACACACATACACACTGTCATAAGTGATTTATAACTACTTCAGGGTTCACGGTTCGCTGGGCTCGATACCGCTTGATTGGGCCCTTTTATTTCCGACCGCACCAGGGTCACGAGGTCGGCCGGGGCCCTGATGAGTTTCGGGGACCCCGAATTTCGCGTCGACAGCAGATAGCGAGCGCCAGACTAATGGCTGAAAGCTAATGGGTAAGAAGCAAAAGTTGGCAGAACATTATGATATGGTTAAAAGGAGAAGCAATTCCTCAGGAAATTCCAAGGAAATTCGGAAAGCATTAGATTAGAGCACAACGGTTTAGCGGTTACCAGTGGTGAAAGTGAGATAGTGCACACACATGTAAGCATAATATACACCTATAAGTTTATAGAAATTATACATTAGAGAAAAATAATTCAGACTCTAAATTTATACAGATTAAAGCACGAAACAAATGATCATTATAATTATTTGACCACATCACCGTTAATTAAAAAACTTCAAACAAGCATTCCATACCTAGTAGTTCATAGTAGAACACATTTAATGGCGAATAAATAAATCCTTAAATAACTTCTACAATATTTCCTAAAATTAAACATAACACGAGAAAGTCAAAAGTATGACTGAAGATACTTTAAGGGTTTTTTTAGTAATTAGCAACCAGTAACACATTAAATGCGAGACACGTACTAGTACTTTTTTGACGATTGATACCTGAGCTCGGGTCACGTACTAGTACGGGTTAGCGTAATAACATGGTTTGTTTGTGGGGACAAAAATAACGGTATATACAGGAAAACGAAGACGAATGTTCTTGTCTACTACATAGATTCTGGAAAAATTTAGACAAATAAAAACTAGTTTTTACATTAGTCGATGCGGAAACACAGAACGGGAAGGTTGATTAAAAAAATCAATTTAGATTTAAAATTAACTTTTTATTTATCCTTGCGAAAATGAGTGAATTTAACGAAGATAATTATGATGAAATCTTCGCTGACGCATTATCAGATGTTTCGTGTAATAGTGACATCGAAAGTGACCGATGATGAAGAGCTTATTCCACGCCCTCGAACTATCAGTCGAAGAGAAACATCTTACATATGCAAGTTTTGCCGTGTACCTCTTCATAAAGGAAAATGCTTCGAACGTTATCAAACTGTAAAACATTATTAGTTTTATGATTGCTCTTTTCATTTTTTTATAATGTAAAAATGTTTATATATAACATAATTCGAAAAAAAAAAAAGACTATATACTACTATTTCTATTTGATTTTTCATATTTACGATTTATTATAAATTTATCAACTAAAAAATATATTTTTTGTTTACAAAAATCTTATGGTTGTTATTTATATATTTCTATTTGTTTA
The DNA here is from genome assembly GCA_032207245.1 of Pardosa pseudoannulata. Classification (NCBI taxonomy): domain Eukaryota; kingdom Metazoa; phylum Arthropoda; class Arachnida; order Araneae; family Lycosidae; genus Pardosa; species Pardosa pseudoannulata. The sequence continues at coordinate 103,347,879 of CM063504.1, forward strand.
TATATTTCAATATAAAATACGAAAAGTTGGTTAAAAAATTAAATAATTTTCGATCTATTGAGATTTAACTGAATAACTAAATTTACGCTCAAAACGCCCGCTCCCGGTACAATTCCGCTGCGAAATGTACCCGCACAGAATGAGTTAATATAATTTTATCGAGTATTCAAAATCTTATGACAGGTCAAAACAAACACACTTATGATGCATCAAGACTGTTATGGTATATCCCTTAGAATATACGGAATTTAATTCTTATTGTTGTCCAAAGATAAGTAAGCTATAGTACCTTTCGACACTTAAATTCTTTATTATTTCAATCTATTTCCGAGCGTAAATAACGTTTCCCTTTTATAGGAACAATATACAATTGAAATTTGGTCGCCATTAATATCTGGTCTAATAAAAAAACTAGTAATGAATTCTTATTAAAACAATTTTTAATAAGGATTCAAGAGGGGAGCTTTTTGGCAGTGTATATAAGGTCACAAGGTTGACAACAGGTATCACAATAGGATCTATTCTAGCGGTCACCTAAATAGCAGACAGTTTTACAATCCCGAGTCAGTTAATTTAGGGTACCCACCACTGCTGGGCCCTGGTTGAGGCTTGATTGTCTATGTTATCCACTCTGAATAGCGGATACCTCACAGACAGACATGTTAGCAGGACGATAGCCGAATAACAGGGCTGTGATCTTTGGTAACGGAATCTACGGATTCGAATTCCGCTACTGGCATGGATGTTCGAAGACGTCCGAAATCGGCTTTAAGAGGTAGGTTCCGGTCTCATTAGCCCTAGTGGAGTTAAAAATTAGACCGTAGCGCTCCAAATCAAACCAACCGACAGTCATGTAAAAAATGGCAGCATCTCATGTTGCAAAACTAAGTAAAGATGCGCTAGACATGATAACAGTGGAAGTTAACATTTGATATCGTCATTGGATTGGAAAATAAAGCCAGGGAGTTAAAATACGAGGAACAACATCACTGGGC
>CM063504.1:103353873-103453873 GCA_032207245.1 Pardosa pseudoannulata
TGAGTACACTAGACCTCAAATAGTAAAATATGAATGTTTCCCTTTCTTATTTACTACTTGCTTTTTATGTTTTCTCTTTTTTTTTCCCCTAAAAAATTTTATTTTAGTATTATAGTAACTTTAATTTTTTATTGTTTACTTGATATGGGCATTCAAATTTCTAGAATTGTCACTGTCTCAAAGTCCTCTTGATAAGACTGGTATGGTTCGGAACAACAGTAATTTTTTTTGCTGCACAAAGGCTATATGAGACCTTACTGCTTAAAATTGATTCTGAACAGCTACAAATATTAGGTCAGTAGAAGGATTTGAACTTACGGATTCTGGTGATGAAAGTCTGTGTCCTAAGTAAAGTAAAAAGATTAAGCAAATATCTCCACCCTTCTCTTCTACAAGGCTTTCTTAACTGATTCTCTTTCTTAAGATCTCTACCCTACACTTAATTTTCAATCAATTACACAGGTCTGCGATGAAAAAAATACAAGGGATGTGACATCTAAAGTTAACGTATTTTTTAGTACTGATTTTGAAAAGAATCATTAAAAATGTCTATCACGTCACATTTTTTTGAAAAATTGAATTTTATGTGGTTTTTTATGAATATTTCTCACGTATTTTGCTTTCATACTTTTCTTTCTTGTTTTGACATTTTACCGTGATGAAACCCTCAAAATTACCCTTCTGTGGTAAACTACAATAGCGCAGTTAGTATTTTAGGGCTTTTAAAGCTTCAATGTTGATCCAGATCACCAATTAGACAGATTCCTGGAAGCGCGCGAGCCTGTGAAGAGCCTAGAAACGCGCAATGTCCCTCATCATCATTCCTCCCTCCCGTCGCAATCGCTGTTAACCTATAGAGACGCTCGAATCCTTATCAGTGACCTCATGTAAGCACCAGTACTTAGTCTGTGAAAGAGGCAACTCAATTATTAGGCTCCAGATATAAAGAAAAAAACTTATTGGCCAAAGGAACCACTTTTTATTGGTACAGGAATCGTGAAATGGAATTTATTCAGTATTTTGACGAAGACGAGAACCTCATTTATTGCTCAGATGTTTCTGGATTGATGAGAAAATTTAAGATTCCCTACAATAAAGATGAATGGAGGCTTTTTATAGATTCGTCAAAAAGGAACCTTAAAGCTGTCCTACTTCATCAAGGAAACCGATGGGCGTCTGTGCCAGTTGAATACTCGGTACATTTAAAAGAAAGGTATGAAAACCTAACTCTCGTTCTCAACAAAATAAAATATGACAACCACGGCTGGATCATTTGCGGTGATTTAAAAATCATCACTGTGCTTCTCAATCAACAAAACGGGTATACAAAATTTCCGTGATTTAGTTGTGAGTGAGACATCCGTGACAAAACACAATATTGGGTCAGAAAAGATTGGCTCAAAAGGTAGAATCTTGTGCTAGGTACCAAAAATGTAATTCGAGAAAGCTTGGTTGATCCAAAAACAATATTACTATCCCCCTGCACATAAAATTAGGTGTTATGAAGCAGTTTGTTAAGGCTCTTCCAAAAGATGGTGATTGCTTAAAATATATGTGTAAAAAGTTTCCTGGATTTTCTGAAGCCAAATTGAAAGAGGAGAATATTGAAAGAGGGAGTCTTCGTAGGACCAGACATCCGAAAACTTATTAGGAATAACAAATTTGAGACAACTATGACATTAAAGGAAAGAGAAGCTTGGGTTGCCTTCAAAGATGTTGTGGAAAAATTTCTGGGCAATCCCAAAAATCCCAAATTTAAAACAATTGTTGGCAACATGCTAGACAAATTTCAAGTGTTAGGCTGCTCCATGAGTGTAAAATTGCATTTCCTCCAATCGCATTTGGACTTTTTCCCATAAAATTTAGGATCCGTCAGCGAAGAACAGGGAGAAGGTTCCACCAAGACATGAAGGATATGGAGAGAAAATATCAAGGTAGGTGGAATAAGAATATGCTTGCCGACTATTGTTGGATGTTAGCAAGAGATGAAGATAAGATTGAACGTAAAAGAAGAACGTCAAAAAGAAATTTTAATGGAAAAAATGTATGTAACTAAATTTAAATGTCTTTGTTTCGTATTGAGTTTCAAATATATTTCAAACTTACATTTATTATATATATAAACCTTAATAAAACGTAAAAACAGGTAGTTGGGGGTTTTTCTAGGAATATTTTTCTTATAAAATTAATGTAAAAAATTTAATAACGAGGGAACTTTTTGTCTCGCCCTGGTGCAGCTCATGCGTTCTGGTTGCGATGGTTTTCATTCTTTATATACAAAATATATACATTTTTAATTTTAATTATTGTTTAAAAATTAATATGCCTAATCATAAACAGATTAAATAAACTCACATGAATAGACAAAACTCACTGCTGCCAGTCAGTACAAGCTAACAGTTCGAGAGCATTTTTTCCGTATAGGATATTACCAGTAAAATGTACATCAATTTTACAAAAAATCCTGACGTGATGGGAAAAAATGGAGGTCATTTTCAAAATCAGCATACCAAATAACTTAAAAATAAGAAAAAACTTCTCTTGTATTTTACAAAAATTTCAATTTCGCAGGCCTGTGTTATTAAACATAAAATAGTACTATATGCTATACCTGCACCCCTCTTAAGTTTAAGCAACAGAAACTACAAAGGACAATATGTTACTTATACTTTATGAACTTTTATTTACAATTTTCCGTTTTGGCAATATACATCAGTAATTTAGGTTTCATACATAATTTTAAATATTCTATCTATTTTGAAATGTTAACTTTAACTAGATTTTTAGACTTCTACAATTTCTCAAACATCAACTGATGCTACATTTAGTAAGAATACTTTATAGTAAATTATTAATAAATAAAGCAAAACTGATACAAGTAAAAAACATGGCATTCAAAGTCATTTTATATTTATATTTCCTATATTGATGCAACAGCATAGTGTATAACATTGGCCTTCTCAATTAAAAGTTTCCACATTGATTGTTTAGAGATCTTAGATGCAGGGCCTGATTTACTTTGGGGAATTTGGGGCACTGGCCTAAATCTAGGGGGGCCCCAAAATTTAAAAAATACACATTAATCTTTTGGTACATCTCAGAATTTGCCCATGTTTTCTGGCATGCTGGAAAACATGAATTTTCTTTTGTTAATGACAAATTGGAGCGTGTATGTTGCTGGTGGGTTTCAAAAGTCAGTAAATTAAATTTATTCCATAATTTTAAGCCAAAAAGCTTTTATTTGCTTAAAAATACTTTGAAGCAATGTTAACATTTTAAATGTGTATATTATTCAAAAGATTAAAATACCAACCATATCAGTGACATCAATTTATAAATTTATCTCTTCCGAGAGGAAAAAAATCTTAACTACTTTTTTCCCTCTTGAAGTGGTTAAAAAATCAGAGAAAATATATTTATCGAAAAGCATCTGATATCTTTTTTTAAAAAAAATCTTTTTAAGATTTAAGAATGAACAGAAAGTTTTAAAATTGGTAATTTAAGAACAAAAGTATTTAATTTTTGGAATTTTGTAAAACAAAGTCTCGCATAGTTTACTTAAAATGGTAATTTTTATTAATTTAAACCAGTACTTTTTCCTTTAAAAAATGTTACAGGTACTCTGACTCAAGAATATCACAGTTTTATCATTAAAGTCAGATACTATACTTGGATTGCACAGATATCTGTAATATGTTTGATGTTAGTGTAGTGGAATTCTAAAATTTAAAAAAAAAAAATATTTCATTTCATTACATACACAAAATGTTTAGGTTATGTATACCTTTCAGGAGTATTTAAACTAATATAGCAGCTTATAAGATAAAATCACTCTTGAGTTTCAGAAAGGTAAGATGTATGTATCCCATATGAGGCTTTGGCCCGAGGTCCCTAGGGGTATAAATCAGGCCCTGCTTAGATGGCATTGCAGTAAGCATGCTGGGCTAAAAAAGTCCAGGTGGCAGGTTCAAACATGGTAGGCACACTTAACTCTCCCTATATACCCAGAGAATATGAAGTTTAAATCTGTTTTTCTGGATGTTATCTAACTGAGAGATCAGAAGGTGTGAGACATATAGATTCAGGAGCAAAAATTTCTTCCTTCCTCCTGAGGCTGATTAAAATTGAATGGATTCTTCAGCATGGCATCACAAACACCTTACACCCATCCAGGTAAGTGATGTTACACATTACTAAACTATTCAACGAGAAATTCCATTTGATTAATATACAGGGTATCTGCCAAAATAAAATTTTTCAAATCCATGACTTTTCATGACTTTCCCTGATTTAGCAGATCATTTTCCATGACTTTAAAAAGCTTTCGTTAAAGTATATATGAATAAAACTTCTGATGTACATACAAATAAAATATATGCCTTTAGAGAAATTATAGGAATTTTATCATAAAAAAACTATAAACTTACTTTATAAGTGTTAATAAACTCACATACATAAAAATAAATTGTTGTATCTACATACCTAAGTTTAATCATATACCAATTTTTCAATCAAAATGTTTCCAATTTGAATTCAGGGTACTTTGGTATTATCCAGGTGACCATGAATAATAGCCAAATATAACCCTATAATGTTTATATACAATATCAGTAGAGATAAACTTATATTTTGTGCAAAAATCTTAACTAATTTTTATTAAAAAATAATTATTATATTAATAAAATTTTAATCTACAATTTAAGAAAAAAACAGAATAATATACATTTACTCACCCATTAAGCTTTCTTGCTTTGAGTTTCCTTGGTGAACAAATTTTACTTGGTTAATAGGATAATACATAAATACCAAACTCAGTAACTTCAGCCAAATGACAAGTAAAAATGAATTAAACAATTGAATGCTTTTTTTTTTTTAATCGAATCCATGACTTTCCATGTCTTTTACTCATTTTACTTGAAAAATCAAGACTTTCCATGACAAAATTAATCCATTGTCTAAATCCATGATTTTCCATGACTTTCCAGGTGCGTGGAAATCATGAATATATCTAAGTTTTAGTTTGTCTTTTATTCAAATGCCAAATAGTTTTGGCATAAAAACTTACTTTTATTTATTTATTTATTTTTTTTTGTGGTCTACCAGTCTGATAAAGTATTCTGACCCTTTCAATATTTACATTTTAACAAATTTCCTATTATCTGCTTCTCTGTATATCTTGTTAAACTAAGACTTTGATCTTTTGTACCCTTCTTCATCTATTTGTTTTCTTGAAATGTTAGTTCTTATCATCTTTCTTTTAAAAACAACAGGCATATGCTCATATCTCTGAATCAAGGCCATGTGCCTGCAGTATGAGTTACAATAGAGAAAATGTATAATTATAGAACATTGCTATTATACTGCAGCACTGAATCTTATCAATGATTAAAATAAGCAGAAAAATATTGTAATTACTTTCCTTGTAGATTGAATGGTTTTGAGAACTATGATAAAATTTTTGCTACACAAAATTTAATTAAACTGGGACCTACTGCTTGAAGCCAATTCATAGCCATGTTCATCTATGCTCTAACTCCCATTAATGACAAACAGTGTCATACCTATTGGGCCATTGTCTGGTAATTTCTAGGCAGAAAAGCTTTAATTTACAGTAAAAAAAAAACAACCTTTAAAGCTATTTTTTAGTTGATTTGGATAAAAAAAAATTACATAATATCTTGCCTTAGTGAAAGCTTAAATTATGGGAGAAAAGGGACTTTTCTGTAGGTAAAAAGTAACTGTTTGCAAAAGGTAATAAGCATCTCTTATATCTTGAGATTAAAAAGAAATTAGAATTTAAATAAAAATAATGTTAATTAACTTATCAATGTACTTTACAAATTTCATTCACAAGAATGAATGTATTCTCTTAAGATTTGAGCTAAACATATTAATTTATGAAAATATGTGGAACAACCCAAGGCCAAAAATTAAATGAGAATATAAAACGGTAAAGGAATTACCTTACGCAACCATTCTATAAGTTGTTGAGGAATATCCTGGGCGACTAAACTGTGAGGAGAATCTGTAAAAGCTATAGCTATAACCTTTTGTTGAAATGAAAGTGGAAATGATTTACACTGAAAAAAAAAAAGGTAAAAGAAATACACTGTTAAAAAATTATATATAAAATTAATAAATCTAAAAAAAATATTGTAAGCGTATACTGAACAGTGTAATTAAATTCCACAATGTAGGTGAATTAATATGGATTAAATAAAAATCATTTTAATAAAGCAAGGATATTGAATTTATATTAAGAATTAAACTTTCATACTTGATATAATCTCATCCAAAATATTGCCTCTCATATGATTGTGGTAGCCTGTGCTGCCATCTGTTGTTCAATTTAAGAAAATGAATTTTCAATATTTATAAATAAAATTAGCTCATATTCTAACAAGAAGTTCTCTCTCTATTTTTTTACAGAATGAACAAAAATTAAACGTATAAACATTATATTTTTTAATTTAAATTTACACTGTTAGTTATAAGAACACAATATTTTGCACAATTCTTTCAGGCTATAATGGAGTTACCATTCTATATTAAATGATCCTACTCCAATGTCTTCACTAAATAATTCAATTTATTATAACAGTCTATTACAAAAATTATGCATACATTTAAAGTACCTCTAAAGACTTGAAACTAATGCATAATTTATTAAAATGATGCAAATAATTAAAATATTTTAAGATTTTTACAACAGAATGTGCCACAATCATTTAAGTATTTTTATAGAATTATTACTTAACTTTATAATCTGTACCAATAATAAATATAATCCTTGATTATTTTAATGTACAATAAAAGTTTGTGCAGATCTAGCAAATAAAGAAGAATTTTACTATATGCAAAATTTCAAGCTGCTTGCACATATAACAGTACTATATATATATATATATATATATATATATATATATATAATTTTACAGGCAATAATTTACAAAAGTCAGGTTATACCAAACAGTTGAAATAATATAAAGTTATAATATGTAGTAATATTACAGATTAATATTAATATATTTAATGAATTTTTTAAAAAATGAAGCATTACAAAAGCTTAAAATAAAATTAAAAAAAAAAAAATCTTATGTAGCATATTTACCATGTTCACAGCAACAATTCCTCCATAGCTATGTGCTACAATAGCAATATATTTTGCAGCTGCTTTAGGAAGAATCAAATTTCCCCAAACATAGTTTGCATGATTTTCTGCTGTTTCACTACCCTGTAAAATTACTGTAATGAGTGCCAGAAATGGTAACAAATATATAAAAATTATCACTGTGCCTAAAAATATACTCACCCTTATTTTTTGGATTCCTCCATCAATTTCTCTACTGTTATCATTTGTGTTAAGAACTATAACTCCATATCCTAAGCCTATAGCTCTTTTTATGAAAGGAAGCTGAGTACCAGTATTCAAATTATCATTTATGATCAACCTGGAAATGTGCAGAAAAAATAAAACTTCATACAATGAGATATAATTAATATTTTACATGAAATAAACTTAACAACATGTGGTTTGATTTAATTTGGAGAGCTACAATCTACTGTTTTTCTCAAGAGGGCTAATGCGACTGGGACCTACTGGTTAAAGCCAATTCTGAATGGCTAAGAACATCCATTCGAGGATTTGAACCAGAAAACCCTGGTACCAAAAAATAGCACTCTACAATTCGGTCATCATTCAGCTCTTGACAATATATGAACTAAAATTACATTCTTCCTAGACAGTTCAAGAATTCCATAAATCATATAAAAAGAACAATTGGAAGAAAAATTTTATACAATTTGAAGTTATACTGTTTTTATCTTACACAGTGTGACTCCTTCAATATTCTCAAATGAGAGGTAACGTGAATAATGGATCACAGTCAAAGATAAACTTGGAAATTTACTTTAATTCTGGATTAAATATGCTATTTACAAAGGAATATTAATTCTTAAATCATCTAGAACTGCAAAGGATGGTTGCCGATAAAACTTCCTCACGACAATCACAGTCGAAAAAAAAAAACAAGTGATTTAATAATCTCTTACAAATGGGGAGGCTTTTCAGGGTGCAATCAAACCCAATTTAACCCCCGTTCGGTATCCGAGATTCTGCCGCTCCCTATATGAGCGGACTTTACGAATCTCCCGAACTAGCAAGCTCTCTGGTAAAAAAGGCAAAAGCCTCCACGAGGTCAACACACCTCCGAAAAGCCCTGAGTCACAAAATTGTAGGTTTTTTATACCTGGGGGGTCAGTTACGGTTCCGCCAATTGCTTTTTGGGTCAGTTAAGATCCCAGTTACTTGAGAACTCAGCTGAAGTTACAGTTATATTTTTTAGCTGAATTCTCATTCGCTGGTTGTCCCCTCAAGGAATTTCCGAGCATTCATTAACGAGATCTATCAGGGGTGTATTTGTTTATTCAGTCTGATTGTCAAGATCCCCAACTCTGCGACACGACTCTATTGTCCAGGTACAGGTGTACTACGATCAGCTGTTTTGGCACATGTTCGGACAAAGGGGAGTCTTCATAACAGCATTATTGATCAAGATCAATACCATTGAAATGGGAACACGTAGGTTACATTGATTTTTGTCACCATCCTAGTAAAGCCTTTTTTTAAAAACCCTTTAATGGGCAGTGGCTTTGCAGCGAAACCACCTGTTAATACTTTTTTCTCTTCTTTTTAAATACGTAGGAAGATTTTTTTTTATTTTATATGTTATTAACTGTTTGATGTAGCAACAGATAATAGAGTTTTGTATAGTTTATTTTTCTCTTTGAAATATATTAGTTTAAAATTGCTTTACATGAAAAATCTCAAATTTGATTTTTCTCCTTATGACTTGAAATATAAACGCCTACCCAAAACAACAATGGAAATTCTGTAGCCATCTATGTATTACATCATTTTTATGATAATTATACATTGTTCCTCCAATATAATTAATTTTAAGAAACCTTTGTTTCCATGCTGTTCAAGGGAAGGGTTTCCCAATTACCCCTCCCCCTCATAAAAAAAAAAAAAAAAAAAAAAAAACCCTACCAAAGGAATGTTTTTCTATGTTTCTTATTTATAAGGTTCACAGACAACTTTTATAACCTAAGGTCCTTAAATCTGAAAAAAAAAAATTAATTGCGACCTTTAAAGGATTAAATAATGATATCTTTGAAAAATATGCACATTTTTTAATGATTTATCTCATTGAAATGTAGAATTCTTATATGGAAGTAAGAAAAACAAAACCATAAACACATTTATATATATATTCAGATATAACAGTAGTGAAGTACTGTCATTTCAATGGCAGATAATATAAGTGGTGTTGAAAAAAGACAATTCTAAAAAACTGAAAAAGTGTGAATACAAGGATACGCAAAAGACAAATACCAGCAAATTTGTATTATAATAGTCCAATGTTTAAGTTCAGACATACCTACGAGCCCATTGTCCTGCTCGAACTACTCCACTCCCATGAATCAAAATCACAAGTTTCTCATTTGTGAAGGCATCAGCACTATGAAATATAGTTGTAGTAAGCTCAGAGTCTTCAGCATCTACCTGTTGAAAGATTTCACAAGAAAGGGATTTTATCAGGCAAACACCCTCTTTATTCATTGTGAATTATGACAACAAAAGGAAATAAATACATTAAATTTTCAAAAAAGCCCAAACAGAATAGCATAATGCATATATATATACATATATATATGTGTGTGTGTGTGTGTGTGATGCAAACAAATATTAGTTCATGAAGAAACAGCATTGAAAATACACACTCATTGATATACAGTCTTATTTTCTTAGATGATTATAATAAAAAACACTTAAGCTTTCTATCAAAGATGGCTTCTAGCCATTTTCAAAATATGTCACAGAGCAACAAAGGGATAACAAGTTACATAACAAGTCAAATAAAATTCACAGTCGTGGTTTTTTTCTTACTAGCTTATATAGGTTAGCAGTGCCTGATTCAGCAATTTCCCTATAAGATGCAATATGTATTTAAAATTATCACAAGCTAAAAGGTTGCATTTAAAGTACTTTGGAATCCTCTCTCGTTATCTCTGTACTTAAAACAACTTTTATATTATCAATTAAAAGGATAAAATGAATTTAGAATTTGAGAATTGTTTGTGCTAATTAACTGGGTAAAGAACCTAAAGAACTGGGTAAATTATCACTCTAAGTTCATGAATAAATTTCAGTAGATTTTCAATTTCAAGTTATATAATTTATTTTTATAATATATGCATAAATGCTATGATGCAAATATGCCTTAAATATAAGAGTACTGTCAATTAAGCATAAAATCATAGAACTATATACAGCATGTGAAATAAGTATATTTAATTGTGAAATTCATAATTAATAAAACACATTTAGTAAACTACAAAATTATTCATGTGAATTACATATCTAATTTACATAAGATATAAAAAGAATTATCTGCTTTAAAGTGAAAAAATAGGAAAAAAATTATACTAACTGGTAAGGAAAGTTTCTTCAAGCCTACTTCAGTAAGTAAATTGTATACATAATCAGTAACAAGCTGAAATTAAAATAATAACAATTAATATCTTGGTAAAAATTATGTTAATTCTTATGTATTTGTTTTAACAAAAGAGTCCTAAAACAAATGGAGTTAAGTCAATTTTTTTATATTTTCTGATTTTTGCAAATTTAAATGGAATAATAAGTCTTTTCAATTACCAAAGAGTTTACTCATTACTTTTATAAAAAATGTAGAATTCATTGAATAATTTTTTTAAACTTAAATATAAAAAACTGTCATAAAAACATTAATTTTCTCAGTTTTTCTTGCTTGACTTATCAGCATTGGCTTTCAAGCAATTCAAATAATAATACAAAACAAAATTGTGATAAAAATATTATATAAAACCTACTTTTGTTTTTAAAGATTAATTATAAATTAACTACATAAGATATAAAACATGTTTAGAAGCATAAGTCTGAAAGCCAGGTACCAAACATTAAAATATTTTGTAACAAATATATGAAATATGACAATTATTTTGCAAGTTTATACTCTTTCTTTAAGGTCTCATCAAAATTAAAAAAAATTTCACATAGCAATTTTAGGAAATATTCTAAAGTTTTTCCATTTCCCTACATGGAAAAACTTAATCTATCAGAATCTATAGTTTTAAAAGTATCATTCAGGCAGGGAAGTACGCAAGGGGGGGGGGTAGGTTTCAACACCACCCTTGGGCTCAAACAAAATGGCAAAAATAAAAATTTTAGTAGAAATTATGCGGGCTATTATTTGTTAGAATTATGACCCCCTCCCCCCTTGAAAAAATTCTGCGTATGCCACTGCATTCAGGTATTAAATTTTGGTAGCACGAATTTAATCTTAATCAGTGGTTTGAATGCCAATCTTAAATTAATTTCTTTATAAAAAATTGAAATGATTACTATGTAAATTCCTACAAGCATTACAGATAATATATTCAGCTATATATCACTCAGATAATGAGTGGATCAGGGCAGCCACTCACCTGCTAAGGCTCCAGGAGAAAATTACTTAGCTCACTGCTGCCATCTATTGACTAATTTACAAACTAAAACTATTCAAGTAATCATGACACATGTATAAGCTTGAGCTATATGCTGTATTGCGTATGTGCTCCAATTGTAGCTCTAATAAATAAGATTTGTTTTTATTTGTATGGTCTTTTACTTTTTAAAATCATTTACAATTACTGGTAAAAATATGAAATCAAATTACATTATTCAAGCAATTATGTTTGTTCTCTAATTTAATGAAGAGTAAATAGCCTGATTTAAGAATAAAAAAATTACTCATTCACTAATATACAAACCAAAACTATTTAAGTAATCATGACACATGTATGAGCTTGAGCTATATGCTGTATTGTGTATGTGATCCAAATGGAGCTCTAATAAATAAGATTTGTTTTTATTTGTATGGTTTTTTACTTTAAATCATTAACAATTACTGGTAAAAATATGAAATCAAATTACATTATTCAAGCAATTATATTTGTTCTCAATTTATTTTGATGGATGCCTGATTTAAGAATAAAAAAAAAATTAGTCATTAAAATATCATTGAATATAATAATTTAGAAGCTTATATTTTCTATCAAAGAATAGTCCTAATCTTAAATTTTCTATACCTCCTAAATGTATAGAAAAATATTAAATAATTATTTCTCTTTAAGAATTAAGTATTAAAACTTCATTTAAACTCAGAATGAATATTTTATTTCAAGTTTTACTCTTCATTAAATGCAGTTAAAACTGAATTGTGTCAATACATTTTCAAAGCTGATGAAAGAATTTACTGTCTCTTTTACTCAAGATGAATTTCAACATCAAATTAAATCCAGTAAGTGAAATAATTATTCAATATTGCTGTATACTTTTGGGAGGAACAGTAAATTTTAAGATTATGAATATTCTTTGACAGAAAATGTAAGTTGTTAAAGTAACTTAAAATATTATTAAAAAAGATAAAAAGATGCAAAAATTATCAAAGATCATACAAAATTACTTGAATAGTTTTAGTTTATATATTAGTGAAAAGATAGCACCAGCATGGGTAATTCTAAGTAAAAAAAAATTTTCAGAACATCGCACAAAATTTTCTGAAAAAGTAAGTGCTACTAATTTAAAATAAAAATTATATTAAGGTTAATTTCCAGACATCAGAACAAGAGCTGGATGATGTCTGAATTTTAATATTGGAATATATCAATATGTTTTTAATATATATATCACCTTATTATAGTTGGAAATATAAGAGTGTTCTGAATAAAATAATACAAATACACATACATCACTGTGTGTCTTGATTATCTAGAAAACAAAAATTCAATTTCTTAATCTTTGTGCATAAATTTAAATTTCAACATATTTATTTCAAAAGGATAATCATTTTCCTACTTACTTGATCTAAAAGGCATATTATACAAAATTTTCAGAAATTAATCTGATTAAACAAAAAATGTATGTATATTTTCTTGTTTCTTTTCATTTATATCATATATCTATTTTCTAAGACAATAGATATAGTAAGGAAAAAAAATGCACTATTTCCAAAAATTCTTTTTGAATATTCAGGAAAAAATTCTGTTTTTTATAATTTTTAGAACAGCATATTATACAAAATTTTCAGAAATTAATCAAATGAAACAAAAAAATATATGTATATTTTCTTGTTTCTTTTCATTATATCATATATCTATTTTCTAAGACAATAGATATAGTAAGGAAAAAAATGCACTTTTTCCAAAAATTCTTTTTGAATATTCGGGAAAAAATTCTGTTTTTTATAATTTTCAGAACAAACCCACATAAATTTTCAGAAATTTCAAATCAGAATCACCCCTGGGCATCAGTGAATCAAGTAATTTTCCCTTGAAACAATAGCAGAAGTGGTTGTCTTGAACCACTTGTCTTAGATATTTAATGTAAAAAATGGAACAAATAAGAACAAAACAACATCTCATATTAGAATGTATAGAACAAAACAATTAAGTAAAGCTACTTAGAACTGATACAATGCATATTAAAAATTAGAAAGAAAGTTTTCTATCTTGAAGTTATTTAAGAGTTTACAAAAACATAAATAATTTTTTTTAATTGTATTGTTAAATTAAAGCTTTTTTTTTTTTTTTTAAAAAAAAAAAAGCCACTTATAGCATGATTAAAATAACATAAAAATTTAAACTTTAAATAAACAATAACAAAAACTTAAATCTATAGACTCACTTCTCCAAGAGCTTCATACCTCTTCTGATTATACACATGGTCATTTTCTTTTTCATTAAAATTGAAAGGTGCTCCAGTAGTCATATGTTGCAGCTGTCCAACTATAAACATTTTAAAAATAAATTATTACATATATAACAATATATTACATATATATTTAACACTAGAACCATGGCAGTTTTGGTATACCTAAAACTGTGCACTTGGTCAAATTGACCTCAATTGATATAAACCAGTTTTGTTATACAAAAAGTGCTCTGCATTTATACAAAAATAATATTTATTGACTTTTAGAAATCAAATTGTTATAGCACACATAGAAAATTTTGAATGGTTAAGAAAAATGTGTAGACAACATTAACGAAATATTTAGTTTCTTACCAGTCATGATTTCTAATGCATTTCACGTGCAGTTTGGGCAACATCTTTTTATATATATTGTATCTTTTGGTATTCCAATATTTTACGGTCAGAACAAATATCACAGTTTTGTTTGCACACTTAGAAGCTTGGCAATGAACATTTTTACACATCTGCACAAATTCTTCAGTAGAACTAGTGTAGAACAAGC
Source organism: Pardosa pseudoannulata (assembly GCA_032207245.1). NCBI lineage: Eukaryota > Metazoa > Arthropoda > Arachnida > Araneae > Lycosidae > Pardosa > Pardosa pseudoannulata. The sequence goes on from CM063504.1 coordinate 103,368,213, forward strand.
GAATCTTTAGTAGAACCAGTCATCAGAACAAATATCAACAGTTTTGTTTCCACACTTAGAAGCTTGGAAATGAACATTTTTATGCATCTGCACATTCTTCAGTAGAACCAGCTTTTATTTTTGTATGGGACTGTTATTTTTATTTACAAATATTATACATAGTATGCAGCTCTTCAAAAGTTATTAAAAAATATTCTTGCCTAAATTTTATTCTAGTAACTTCTTTGTATGAAATCCATAGACTAATACCAGCAAGATCAAAAATATTGTGGAATACAAATCCAATGGTTTGAATGGAATTATTCCCATCCTTCTTAAGAAGAGTATTACCATTCCTGCTCTGTCTTTGCAGGACCTTTAAATCTTGCATTGCTTATGGTCATGTTCCTCTGTCTTGGAAGCATTTGGAGGTTATCTTTACTCCCAAACCTGGGAAAGGTATAGCTGCTATGATGTTAAATTTTTCAGACCAATTAGTCTCCCTTCTTTATTTTTGAAAGTATTAAGGGATCCTGTTCTTGCTGTTGATCCCTTGTCGCCTTGGCAGCATGCATATCAGTCTGGCAGATCAACGAGTTCTGCAATGTAAGAGCCTTCTTTCCTCTTGGAAAAAAGCATTCATGGTAAGAAAATTGCTCTTGCAGTTTTTTTATATTGAGGGGGCCTTTGATAGGGTCCCCAAGAATACTATTGTTTGGGCCCTTGTGGTAAAGGGTACTGATCCTGTTGTTTCTAACTGGGTTAAGAATCTGCTGACCACATTTGTGTTAATGTTCTGGAGGTTAGCAAGTTGTTCAGACCATTTCTGGCTGTCCTAAGGGTGGGATTCCAACTCCCATTCTTTGGAGTATTGTGGTGGACTCTCCACTTGTTCACTTCACTAACAGAGACATCAGTTGTTTGGGTTATGCTAATGATGTTGCACTATTTGTTAAAGCTAAGTTTTGATCAAACTATCTCTGGCATTATGAATGATGCACTCAAGCATATTGCCTTGTGATGTAACAATTTTGGCTTGTCTGTGAATCCTTCTAAGACTGAGCTTTTGGCCTTTTCCAGGAAGAGGAACCTAAATCTTGAGGCTATCTTCTTCAATAATGAGGAACTTACTTTATCCACTGAGATTAAGTTTCTTGGTGTTTATTTTGACAAGTATCTCAACTGGGTTTGCCATGTCTTCTACTGTCTGTAGAAGGTCTTCTGGAGCTGTAGGAATTCATTGGGGTCTTACTCCTAAGGATGTTTACTGGATCTATAACATGCTTAAATGTCCCATTATCACCTATGGCTCTATTGTCTGGTGGTTAAGGACCAGACTTGACTGTGTTAAGTCTGACCTAAATAAGCTGCAGAGAATGGTCTTACAGGTTGCATTAAAACTACCCTTACTGCTGTTATAGAACTTTTGCTATGCATGCTTCCTTTGGATCTACAGATTGAAGCTGAGGCTATAATTTGTATGAAGTACTTTAAGAGTCTGGATCTTTGAAGGGATTACTTTTTGTATCTCTTTTGCGGATATTTTGACTCTTTCGTAGCTAGTAAGGCATCTTTTACTATGCCAACTGATATTCTTAAAGCCAAGTTTACTTTTTGTTAACCTTATAATGTTTATTTTCCCTCTTGGGAGATTTGACTTAAGAATCCTAAGTGGCTTAAGGGCAACTGTAGGCTTTGGTTTACTGATGGTTCTAAGCTTAATCATCAGGTGGGTGCTGGTGTAAAGCTTGGTGTTGCCCTAGGGACAGCACCAAGCTTTTCCTTCTGCTTGGAAAATATGCTACTTTTTTCCAAGCTGAGATCTTTACAATCTATATGTGTTGTAAGACTTGCCTTGGCATGGGTTTACGTAAGCAAACCATCCAAATCTGCTCTAATAGTCAAGCTGCACTTCAAACCCTGTAGAGGTGTAGTGTTACCTCTGCTCTGGTTTGGGAATGTGTTGAGCTTCTTTGTGACCTTGTTTCAGGCAACAAAGTCAATCTTTACTGAGTACCTGGTCGTATGGGTATTCAGGGTAATCAACTAGCTGATGATTTAGCTAGAAAGGGGTCCAGAATTTCTTTTATTGTTCCTGAACCTGCTTTTGGTATTGCTCTGAAGTTTATTAGGAGTTCTGCTTTTTGTCCATTTAGGCATTATCAGTATTCTAACTGGTGTATTGGGAAGAGTCATAAGCAATCCAAAGAGCTTAATTCTGACTGCCCCAGTCTGGGCCATAAGGAGCTCTTGTAGCTTTTTAAGAATGGCCTGGGGAAGGCAGTTGATCTTCTCATTGGTCACTGTGCTATCAGAAGGCATCTTGACATTATGGGGATCAATTCTTATCCCATGTGTCATGGCTGTTGTCTTGAGAAGGAAACCACTTACCACATTTTGTGTGATTGCGAGTATTTCTCAGCTCAGATTTAAGTATCTCGATCCCCACCTTCTTGAGCCTTGGGAGCAGAAGATTCCTGTCAGTTACCTGCTGAGAATTTCTCCAGCTTGTGGCCTTTTTTCTTAGGTGCTCTTGGGTCATGTTTTTATTCTTCTTGGGTTTGAGTACAATAGACTTTTGGTCGTAGTGCCCTACTTTTAAGGAATCCTCCAAGAGCTGCCATAAAGGCAAGTTCATTCATTCATCTTTACCCAGATATCGGAAATCATTGAGCAAGCATTTTTTTTAAATCATAGAAATTTAATGTGAACACAATAGACTTCCAAATGGATAATGGTAGCATTGAACCATGAGGAGACTTTAGATTCCATTCGATCGGCCAAAACCACAAACAACAGAGAGTACTTCGAATATGCTAACAGGGGCATTTTCTCCCATACAAATTCATAACTAGATGCCTCTCATAGAGGAAAAATAGTTATTTACTGTTCAAAGGAATGTATATTATTCAAATATTGCATCTGCAGCACTGTCCACTGCCACTACGAAAAAATCTTCAGCTGTCCTTCTGTTATCAGTAACTCCCCTCTGATTTCTCGTTGACCTTGTAGGTTGACCATTTCACTAAGAGGTATTGCTTTGCTTACATATGGGAACAACACAAGAAAACTATATAATCATTACCCATTCCAAGATATGTTCAATTGAAAATTTCATCCTTGTGATTGTAATTGGTGAATATGATCCATCTCACAATTTTAGGTGTAAGTATTAAAAACAGAAAAACTAATAGGCATTTAATGTATCATATTTTAATAGATTGTTATTGTTATAAATCTACGAAAAATCCAGAAACTTTTCTCAATTCCATTAGTAACTTTTCGAGAAAATTGGAAACAAAATTGATTTGGGGTCAAATTGACCCATCCCACAATTTAGTGTTAAGTAAGAAACTAGAAACAACATTAAACATCAAATAGTGACTAAAATCGAATGGTAATAAAATAGATTATAGTCAAATTATCCAAAGAATTATAATTTAATTTTCTATCAAGAAGTTTTTCTAACTTTATTGAAAAGCAATTCTTAATATGCAGTTTGAGACTTATTTCATAAATTAAAAAAAGTACCTTAGCTTAGTTATTGTGGTCTTTATACATAAATCTGCATTAAATATGCTACTATTATTATAAAAAAAAAGGAAATAAGAGATTTTTAACACAGAACTTCAATCAAATACTGAATTATTAATTTAGAACATACCTACAACATTAAATTGTTATTTGAATGTTAGCCTCCTCCCACCCCCAAAACATAAACAAAAGAATTAGAAAATACTTACATTCATTAAACTTATATCCAAACCCTTCAAAAGTTTTTGGGAATTCATAATCATAGTTTTTTCCATTCATTGTTGATGTAGATGTAATACTTTGAAAATCCCACTGTTCCTCTGTTTCTACTAAAATATATACATAAAACATAACATATAATTAACCCTTTTAATTAAAATTAACTGCTTTCTACATATATAGCAAATAATAAAAAATCATAGCAAAAATCAACAGAAAATTAAAATTAGTTGAGAAAATTTAAAAAAATATATTTTTAAGCTTCAAAAATAAAAACTAAACATAAAAAAAATAAAGAAGCAGAAATGAATTGTGTTCATGAAAATAGTACTTTTTAATAAATAAAAACTTCAAAGTAAAAACTTAACAAAAAGCATACATTACAAATTCAAAAGATTACAATTTCAAAAGCAGATAAAACTTCTTATGATGAAAAGATGAACAATATCTTCAATCTGAAAAAATAAATTTAAATAAAAGAGAAAATAAGATTTTTTCTTTAATTATAAAAAAGAAAAAACTGCACCTTTGTTTGATATGATGAAAACATTGAAATTTTAGTCATATATTAAACAGAAATATGCATTAACTAAATAAATAGATCAATATTTATATATTAAAAAAATTATGTATACAAGACTATAACTTAATATTACAACCTGCTTATTTCAATAAATTTTTGCAACATTTTGTTTATACAACTCTAATTATAACAAATTTTTAAAAAATTAATATTAAATGCATATAACTTAATGAGAGAAAAATAATCTTTCATTCAAATGCATGTTTAATGCCTTTCTACAAGAACACAATAGACTTTTCACACAGTTCTTCTTTTAGACATTTCTCTGTTGTTTTGCCACATGAGGGCTGAGACTAGAATCTACTGCTTAACACTGCATGTAAACAACTACAAATATCGGCGTCAGACACCATGAGTTTAACACTAGATTTATGGACCATGCCAATTTGACTCATTAAAAATTTTATCAATTTATATATATATATATATATGTCAGGATTTAAATTGCAGACTAATTTTAAAAGATTTTAATTAGGGATTCTTTACTGAGAGTGACGCAGCATGAGGATTTAGCCACATAAATATAACTCACGGGCAGTGATCGGGGCAGAGAGCAGTGTGCACATTCCTTAAACAGAGCTGTAGCTACCTGAGGCAGCTAAGCCTGCCTTTGTTAAAAGTTAGGTGCCAATGTGTGACGCCATTGAAGATGATTGATGAGTAGTGTGCTCTGAGATTTGAATAAAGCTATGAAAATGTACTCAGGACTCTAGTGTCATTTAGTGGAACCTGTCATATATATATATATATATATATATATATATATATATATATATATATATAACGTTAATATCACTTTTTAAAAACATACATTGGTTTTTAGTTAAGTAATAAAATATATGTAAACTTTCATTCCTCTTTCCCACAGACCCCCTTCATTTCGCATTATCAAATGTGGTATAACTATTTTCACAGTTGTGAGCCAATTTGACTCATAGAATGGTTTAACAGTTAATCGCATAACATGAAATTTATTGGTCCTATCAGGCCTGGGCGATATATAATGATAGCACAAATGCAAGTCGACTATGATTTGTTTCTCTTTTTATTCACGTAGATGGCCTCTACAAGTTTTCTACAACATAATAGATTTAGCAGCTATCAATGCTTGGATTCTGTATAAAGAGACGAATCAAATAAATGTTTCATGAAAAGATTTTATTTTCCAATTGGCTGAAGAGCTAAGAAGTAGATATAGAGAAGAAGTCGAGAACATTTCCATTCTAATGACAGAAATTCATGCTACTGAAGCACGGAAAAATTGTCAAGTTCAAAAATCTTGCAAAAGAAACTGATGTAGAAATCATTGTGCTAAATGTAATAGAAATGTTTGTGGAAAATATGTTTCAAAAACAGATTTTATATGTTAAAAAATGTTTTCAATGAATTTTTTGAAAATAAACATTTTATTTAAATTAATTTGGAGCTATTTTCTTTGCAAAAAACTTCAATTTTCTTGAATGAGTCAAATTGGCTCACTTCAGTAAAAATAGGTATATGATCAACATCCATAAATCTAGTGTTAAATTAAAATACTAAAAAAATAAATGCTCATATACAAGGAACTAACAAGACTTTTCAGACAAAATCCTGTTTTTGTGAAATTGTGAAAAATATATTCATAATTATGTAAAACATATTCACAATTAAGTAAAACTGAAATGTGGATTAATTCTGGTTCTGTTTTCTGATTCATGAAAACAAGCTCCTTTTTTTTTTGGAAAAATGTACAAAAATTTAGGAATTTGAAATTTTACTAAGTTAATGTTCTATTATAAAGTGTTATTTAGGTCAGGTTAGGTTTAGATTGATATGGTCTACTTTTTCCATCATTAGGGCTAATGAGACCGGGACCTACTGCTTAAAGCAGATTCCAAATGGCTATGAACATCCATGTGGGATTCGAACCCACGAACTCCGGTTCTGAAGGCCAGCACCCTAACCATTCGCCCATCATACGACTAAAGTGTTATTTAACAAGCTATATGCATATTTATGAGTATGTAATGGGATGAAGTTATACTCGCCATTACAATTTACAGTTAGCCCCAATTATTTTTAATTGCCCAGGCTTACTGGGCAATGAGTGAACCAATGTAAATTTCAGACGTGACTCTATTAAAGAGAAGCAAGTCCATTATAGAACTTAGAAATTAGAACTAAAAATAAACATTTTTACACAAGAGCAAAGAATCAAATGGTCATGAAAACACACTTCTATTATAAAATTCTTCCAACAGTCAGTGATCATGCAGATTTTTTTCCCATCAGATAAGCAGCTTAGTCAGCATTGTGCAGCAATTTAGACAGTGGAAGAGTGAATGATTTTTCCTGGGACAGCTGGAAAATGTGGCAAGTGGACAGAAAATTAGCATTTATTCTAACATTAGTTTAGGGTGACAGGTAAAAAGAATTTAAGTTGATGAACACTGCTTCAAATCTGAGATTTCGTGGCTGGGAAATAAGATATGAAAGAATAAGAAGAGAAAAAGGAGAATTTTAGATAGATGTTTTAGGTATAATAATTTAGATATATTACAGATATATAATCATACACAGATAATAATAAACAAATATAAATAAACATTGCATTTATACGAGGATTCATTTATTTATCTAAATGATTCATGATTTAAAGAGTCATTTATTTATATAATTTTTAAGAGAATACAGATTTATAACAAGTCACGTTTTTTAAAGAACTAATTTTGATGACTCAGTTCTTATATGTTTAAATATTTTGTGAAGGGTCTATCAATGGACCTAAATTTTCCCTGAGCAGACCCCTGATATGAAACAGAAAACAATGCTTAAGAAATAATTTATGTGACAGTATACATTTCTATATATATTGCATATACTTAAATTATCAATTTACAAATAAAGTGTAATTATACCCAGATCTTTCTTACTCTTTAATATCTGAACAGTAAAGAAGCAGAAAAAATTAAAATATATTTACTTACAAAACTGAGCGTCATTTCTAGTGTCATCCATCATGTAAGAAGTCAAAAATCCAACCTAAAAAATGTATATATCAATTTAAAAAGAATGGTATAACAATGTAAAGTTAATGATGACGATAAATAGATGCTAATGTTACATTAAAAAGTTAAAAAAGTAATAGAAAACCAATTACAAAGCCACTACATCAGTAAGAAATACGATTTGAAGAAAAATAATCTCTTAATATTTTATTAACAATACAGGTCATATGTTCCAAAACCATATTATAATCTAAACTACCATCTTCTTTATCCGAAACGTTACTATTTATTACAATTCCAGCCTACTAACGTAATAAAATTAAAGAACAATAATAAATATGCTCTTACAAGAATTTCGTAAATCCACAGTGACAGACTAAGAGTAATTACCAATCGAAACACTTTTGGATTATTTTAGTCACAAATAATTAAAAAAAATCTTATACAAGAATTTAAACAATACAACAGATTTTACTGTTGGCAGGACCTTTAATTGATATAAACTCTCAGTGGCAAAACACTAATCAAGAAACGCAAAATTTGCGGCAAGTTTGCTGTTGATATCTTGATTTTCTTCTTCCTTTCAAATAAAAAAAAATATTCATTTTAAGTTTTGAAAATATTGTAGGGATAAATACTATCAAAGGATAAGAGATTGTTTTAAGAGAAAATTAAGAGAATATTTTATCTTAATAAAAAGAGTAAAGATTTCCAAAATTTTGAAAAAAAAATTAGTTACATCTTACATTTACAGTGTTTGGCAACTATGTTATGAATTTCCAAGATTCAACACATATGTAAATAAACATGGCGGATTCCATGCCGCCGGACACGGAAGATTCTCTTTTAGAGGACGATTATTATGCTTTACTAAATTTAGGGAAAAATGTAACAAAATTTTTGTGTTATATTCTTATTCCTAAATGTGTTATTTAGATTTTTCTCTGTCTCAGAAAATCAATGCATAAATTAAGAATTTTGAAGTATATACAGTTCGAAAAAATTATTTGATTGATATGAAGTCATTTAATTTTGATTAATGATAAATACTAAATAAGGCAGACTTGAATACTGTAGTTAATTATTCTCAGTTTGTAAACTTTATTAGTTGCGTTGAATAAATGTGGTTACCTATTTCATGTCGATTACGTCATTAATTGCAAAATAATGATGTTTTTTGTGTTATAAATGACATATTTTTCAATGTTACGGTCATTAAAATTTTTCATACATTCACAAGAGATGATTAAACTGGGCTCATAATTTCCGCTCATCAGTACTATAAATAATAAAAAAATATTTATTCCCATTATTTATAATTTTATTTTATTGCTTCTCACTTTACTTAATAAATTCATTACATAACAATGAAAATCTGAGCTACAATATCTAGAATTTCTCATTTTCCTGAATGAAATAGCTATATGTCCTTTTAACATAAGTAAAGACTATTTCCTAAGATTTTCATATTACTGTAAGACTATTTTATTTATTTACCTAGTAAGGTAGATATTATTAAAAATATGCAGAATTTAAAGTTGAAACTAAAATAACCAAGACAAACTGAAGAATGATAAATAATCCTTAGATATTTTAATTTATCTCATTAATAACAATGGTAGAGGAATTAAGTTATATTTTTCAGGTCTAATTTGTACAAAATGTTAATTTCTGTTTAAAGGACATAAATTTAAAAAAAGAACCTAAATCTGGTTTAAAAGTAATAAATCTTAAATATTATGGGTATTAATTGCAGGCTAATTTAATGTATTTATTACTACCTCAGTATTGTATATAAATCTAAAGATGATCCTATTAATCATCTCTTCAATAGAGTTTTTAAGAATGTAAGTATATTAGTTACCTTACATAATTGTATTTTATCTGTTATTCAGGCAACACAAGACGATATCACCAATTCTTATCGAAGACTTAGCAAATTATATCACCCTGACAAGCATCTTGATCCCCAAAAGAAGAAAAATGCAGAAATTCTTTTTAATAAAACTAAAGTTGCATATGAAGGTAAATTATCTCTTATTTCTTATAGAATCTTATATTGTAGTTCAATAATAATTTTTTTTGGTTACATTAAAGTGATACTGCTTATATATAAACTATTTGAGATGAACCCAGGGTTTTATGATGCAATGTATTTTTGTTACACATAAAGACTTACATTTCTTTTTAACCCTTTCATGGGCCATTTATTTCTCACTCTACGTTTCCAAACTTTCAAAACAGAGCTGCTAATTTTATTCAATCGATCGAACAATTGATGACAGCACAAAACTGAAGCAGGAATCAGTCCTCCCATCATTTCAATTACAAGACCGATATATTATAATGGGTTTTGTGCTTCCCACAGGTGTATTTTGTAAGATCGTATAGGTGGAAAGAAATCTTCCCACGGCCAACGAAAGGGTTAAAGAATTACTTTATCAAATAAAGGCTCATACTTTAACAGTTTTTCACTGATGTATTTATAGTATCTGAATATTATATAAATTGATTTCCATATATATGCATGTGAAAGAATTTGTTACCAAACAAATAGGCCTTGCACAAATAGTCCCTATAATATAAACAAATAGTCCCTTCAGTACAAATCAAAGAGTTGAACTTGCTAAAAGCATGCATGTTTATATCCACCTAGAAATAGCTTTAAACAATTCTAATTAACCTTGTGTCATAAAAAGTGAATGTAGTATTCCATATAAACTAAGCCAATCCTAAAATATATTTTTAAGGCTACAGTAGACTCTCAAAACTAATTTATTTTATATTTAATCTGCTTAAAACTTTAATGCATTACTGGTAGTATATATGTATATAAAAGGGGTTACAACTTCCCAGCAAAATATTAATAATTTTAAGTTATTTATTATTAATTATTTCAAAAGTAGCCCTATTGATAATGTTCCATATGCATATCATGCACATGCATATTTATGCATAAAATGATCATTTTTCACTATAGAAAACTTTTTAGACTCTAGATTAAAAAATAGTTAGTTTCACTGACATTTGGAATAAAAATATGAGAAGAAAATAGGTGAAAGGTACCTTTTTCCCATGCAAAATATATTTAAAGGTTCTTTTATATTCAGAATTGATATTTGTGTTTTTCAAAAATGATTCATTTAAAACTAATTTGTATTTAATACTCTACAAGGTAAAATAGTCATTAAATTTTGAAGATATTTAAAAGTTAGAAATATACAAAAAAAGGGCTTAAATATTCATAAAATTAAAAAATTTTTGTTGGAATAAATGTGTAAAAGAGTTGGTAATAATTGAAGAATTAAATTGCATGTTTTTGTAATAATTGTATATAAGGAAATGGATATTAAAACACTCTTTTTTCAATTCAGTTTTATCTATTTCACTATGCAGTGAACTAGAAATGACAAATTTTCCCCAAGCTGAAAGTTTACTGTCTCTTTAACAATAAATTGCCTTAAGAGAAAAATTTCTTCTCCCTTTCATGCTTTGTATAAAAATCTTATTTTATATTTTAAATCCAAGGGTAGATCATTCATTAATATCTATGCTAAATGCTTTATACAAGAACTGACTGAATATTTTTCTTTGGTTTATTGCAGTACTTAGTGACCCTCATCAAAGAGCAATATATGATACAGTTGGATCCAAGGGTTTACAAACAGATGGATGGCAGGTATTGTATTTTGCATTTTATTTACTTATTTAAGTCATTATATAGCCTACTTTGTCTAAACTTATAATTACAATGCTGTTTTTTATTTATTTATTTTAACAGATTTTTAAAATTATATCAGTGTTTTAATCTATCTTTTTTTTTTCTTTAAAATGATTTGTTCAGATAACTTTTTTTCCAAACTACTTCTTTCTAAAGCCTTAGTTGACCTTTTGATCATAGCCAGACAGTTGTGAGTCTAAGGCCTAAATTGGTTAAAGACTTCACTGGGTTCCTTAATGACAGGCTCAACAATGGCCAATTGTTGGGGTGCTGGCCTTTGGTACTGTAGCTCGCAGGTTCGAATCCCACAGTGGCATGGATGTTCATAGCTGTTCAGAATCAGCTCTAAGCTGTAGTTCCTGGTCTCATTAGCCCTTATTTTGCAATATGTAGACCGTAGCACTCCAAACCAAACCTTAATGATAGCTAATGTTTATAAAATTCAAAGTTGTAATGTCCTCCAAGTTCAGATAACACTTTTGGAGGTGGCAGTCCTAGTCTTGGGGTCTTTTACTTTGTCCCTAACTCCAAATTACAAAGGGCTTAACAAAACAGTCCTTTTTTCAACCCTGTGATGCTCTTAAAAATGAAAGTTGCAACTCTTTGCCTTAATTTCAATAACCTCTGGCTCACAAGCTTGGTTTATCCAACTGGCATTAGTAACAAACCAACTTATTTTGGGATGATACCTCAGGGTTCCCACGGTCATGAAAAGTCATTGAAAAGTGCTTAAATTTTCTTTTTGTTTTTTAAGGCCTTAAAAGTTTTTGAATTTTCTTTGAGGTCATTGAATTTGAGATCCGGTGCTTGATTTTTCTTTTTTAAGCCCCTGCAAAATGTTATGTAGCCTCCACACAATGGCCAATTGTTCACCACTTCCTAATGGGGACCTTGAACGATGGTTCACGGGTTGCATCCACATGCTGGGCCACTCAATGAGCCGAGCTCGTGGATTCGTCCATTGGGTCTACTGCACACTTTAGTTGCGCATGTGGCTGCCTTTGATCTTTGGAGAAAAACTGCCTCTGAAGCCATTGTTCATCAAGGTTTTTGCCGCCATTGACCACGATAAGCCATACCCCCTCCAGACGGTGGGGATGGCTTGCAGTGGACCATAGTGTGGTGGCACCCTTAACTCATGTCTACATTGGTAAATTGAGAAGGATCGTTATCGGCAATTGTGGACGTGTCACGTGACTCAACTTTCATGTACTGCAAACTGCACTAGCTACTGTCACCGGCTTGATAAAATATGATTGAAAAAGGGATATAAAAAATAAAATGTTCGGAATGCTTTAAAAAGAAACTGTATTTTTAAACCAGTATTCGTGTGCTAAAAGCCCTTTCTTTTTTTACACCATTTCAAAAGCCTGGTTTTTTTTTCTTGGAAAAAAGTGAACATTATATATATATAGTTTTACTGTTTTGGGGAGTTATTTTAATTTTTTTTCAATTATGAACAGCATATCAAAGATGTGCTTGAAAAAAATATCAGGTTTTGGAAAAGTCATTGAAAAGTGCTTGAAATTTTCAGAAGCAAAAGAGTGGGAACCATGTACCTGTAATGTTCTATTTTATTTATTTATTTACGAAAATGTATAGAATTAAATCTCATTACTTGCATGGATGTTTGTAATTGTTTAAATTCCGTTTTAAGTTTTAGTTTCTCTTTTGAATTAGTTCTTCATACCAAAATACATACCATAAAGCTTGTAACAAACCTAACCCTTTTTAAGTTGCATCATTTGACATTGAATTATTGTGAGAAAGTAATTCTTAACACCTGCTGGTGTGTTAAAATAACTAATTTATTTTTTGCTAAGATTGAATTAATCATATTTTTTATTTAAAATTTTTTTCTTGATATTTTTAATTAAACAATGAAAAATCAAATTCCTTTCAAAATGACATTTTTTAGGCTTTAAATATTAAAATTGATGTAGTGCATTTAGTTTTGTAATTTTTAAAGCATATCTATGTAATTTTTATGCATATTAACTATTTGTATGTGTAATAATAGTTTTTTAGTCTTTTAATTATAACAACAGGCTTGCAATTCCGTCACTTTTCTCACCTTTAGTCATTTTTTTTATAATTGATCACTTTTAGTCACTTTTTTAAGTAAACAGTCACTTTTTTCATGGTGTATCACAGTAAAGTCTGTTATTGAAAAAAGAAAATCTGAATTAATAACAAAATATTTTAATAAAAGGCCAAAAATGTGATGCTCTAATCTTATTATTCTTATTAAAATGTAATTAGCCATATGGTTTCCAGAATTTAGGAATTTTAAAAAGCCGTAAAGAAGTTCCTGAAATCTACATTTGTACTGAAATGTACATTTAATACGTTAAAGTAATTTACGTCAAAGCACACATTTCTCTTTTTCTTTTTCTTCGCAATTTTTGTTTAGATACTCTAATCTAGCTATGTACATATTTCAAAACATTATTAATATATGCAGAAAATTGTGATTATAAAATTAAGGTATTGTATGTATTCAAATCTAATTTATAGATTTTCTTGAATTAAAAGCAATGTTGAGTTGTGTTAAACAAAATTTTTAACCTTTTTGTATTTGATGCTAAAATCATGTTGTGCATGAATCATTTGATTTAGAGTTAAAATAAATACAAAAATCTTAATAATAGCATGTGTAATCAAGAGGAGAAAAAAATCGCTTTTTTTCTCAATGTTTAGTCACTTTTTAGTCACTTATTCTGTATTATTTGTCATTTTTCTCACCTTTTTGAAAGTACCTCAACAGTTGCAAGCCTGTAACAAAGAAAATAAATAGTTAGTGTAAACTTTAACAGGATGTCTATTGTGAGGAAAATGAGAAATATGTGAAAAATTTAATCATATAGAATTTTTTTAAGGTTTCAATTTAATAATTAAATTGAAAAAATCCTTAAAAGAAAATGTGAATTTAAATACTGGTGATTTGCTTCTGTTACTCAATTTTTATGTCATATTATTAGTAGTATTTTTGAGAAGGAAAGGCATCATAAGAATATAATTTAAACTGTATTTACTTTGTTTACTTCTTAACTTTGTATAGTTTGAATCTTTTCATATCTTCTTAAAAGTTAAAAGTAATTCATTTCTAATTTACATCACACATATATTTATATAATGTTTCCTAGAATTTTTTAAAATAAAATATGTCATTAAATCCTTTGCATGTGCCTCCCAAAAGGTCAAGAAATAGACTTATAGCAATTGAGTAGGCACCATGTTTTACCATTAGTAATGTGATTAAAATAAAGGTCTAAAATTTGTTTTATAATTTTACTTATGCTTCCCTGAGTTTGTAGTATACCCTAATTACATATATTATACTAAAAGTGATGGCTGGATGATGACTGAAACAATTTAGGTACTACTTTTTGATATCTGAATTCACAGGTTTGAACATGGATATCCATAGTCATTTGTAATTGATTTTAAACAATAGGTATCAGTATATTTAGCTTTTATGCTTACTGACCATAGTTCTCCAAATCAATTTAATTAATATAAAAAATATCAGGAATCAAAAAATGTGGCTATTATTTGCATTTCAGTATAATGACACGTCTTCAAAATTATGATAATGAGGTTTTTTTTTTATTTTTACATTTTAATTTTGTTTTTAACAATGTAAGGAATGTATTGATAAATGTTGAAATATTGTTAATATCTTACCCATTTTGTCGCACTAATGAAGGAACATAGTTAGCTATATGAATATGTAGCTAATTTATAATTGTACAATTATATATTTTACAAATTTAAGGTTGTCCAGAGAACAAAAAGTCCCCAAGAAATAAGAGAAGAATATGAACAACTGGTGAAGGAAAGAGAAGAAAGAAGGCTTCAGCAGAGAACAAATCCAAAGGTCTGTTATTTTTCCAAAAATCCAAAAAAGTTTGAAAATAAGTATATTCATAATTAGATTAGTTATTAGCTAATAGAATATTTAATTTTGTAAATGGCTGTCATATATAATTATTATGTTGTTTAAAGTGTTATTTTTGTAGGAAATCGGTCAAATGTGATGTTCAATATCAATGAGGGATGAAATTAGCTTATATTTTGTGTATGATTTGAAATGGAGCCAATAATTCTTCATTTAATTTGATTAGGTCATTGATAATCCATTTGCTTCCCTAAATATAGAAAATTTCTCTATTTGCACCTTTTTTTGACATTGGTTTGTATTCATTGCTATAATTGGAATATAGTTATCCACAATATGTAATCAAATGAATCAGTTATCTGTGCAGTTTGGTCAGCAATCTACTCTGTTGGCTAAGAAACTTGTGGAAAAAACAAAAGATATTGATGTCAATTTCAAACCCCAAGAAGTATTGCAGACTTTTATTTAAGAATGTTCTTTTAAAGTGATGTAAATTGCAGTTTTTCGAATTTGAAAACTTAGTATCATTACTCATTATTATTGATAACATTTTATTAAAATTTGAATAAATAATTTTACATTTCTTTTCAAAATTATTACTTTCTTTCATTGGGATGTGAGAATATATTTAAAAATTTCAAAGATATTATTTGGAAGTTTTTTAAAGCTTTAGATAGCTTGTTATCAATGGTAATTTTTTTATACCTTTGGAAGAAAATATGAGGGAAAATACAAATTGCTTAAATTATATATGTATTGTTTGTGTATATGAAATACTTGGAATCAATAGGTATTAGATCCATATATTTTATTCAAAAGCCCTGCCTATAAAGATAAGTAGTAGTAGCCAACCCAACAATTTTCATAAACAATTTAAATCAGCAGAAAAATTTGAACATCCAAAATATGGCATTTTCGTTATTTTAATTTAGACACACTGCAGCATGGAATTAACTAATTTCCAGTCAAATACTACAAGAAAAGAAGCAATATATAGGAAAGAGTTTTCCCTCACAAGGTCTTATATTGATGTACATAATTGTTGACCCATGTAGTTGTCCACATGCATTATTTTTTGTGTTTCTGAATAATTTCTATATCAGAAAATAATAAATTGGTAATACTTATTATTAATTAAAATTGTTATTGTGTTCAGATTTATATGCATTACTTTTTGATACCTCTCATATATGTGTGTGTGTGTATATATATATATATATATATATATATATATATATATATCTAAATTTAGAAATATTCAATTCAAGGTGCATTTGTACGCAATTCAAAATGTTTTAAGCTGAATTTTATTTGCATATCTTTTTGTTTCCTCATTGTGTTTTCTATAAACCTATTATAGGTACTAAATTTTTATGTCTTCCTTTCATAGTCCTTGATTTTCCACCCATGTGCTGGTGACTATTTTTCATTACTAGAAAAATGAGTTATATTTTCACATAAAATAAATTTTTTGTTGCAGGGTACATTAAGTGTTGGTGTAAATGCAACAGATCTATTTGAAACTTATGACTTTGAAGGGTATGTAGTTTATGCTTATCTTAACCTTTTCACATATGAACTCTTTTAACCATTTGTCTCCCTGTAGATTGGGAGTTTAGGATACTTTTCATTATTTCTTAAAAATATTCTGAAGATATATATCTTAACACATAGTTTTTATTATGAATTCTAAATCAGTTTTATTCATAATGTAGAAACCATTTACTATAAATTAATATTTAAAGAGAAATTTTTAAAAAAATAAGTTTTAAAATTTTAAAAAAAGTTTGGTTTGGAGTGTTATGGTCAACTTTTTTGCAACATGAGGGCTAATGAGACCGGGATTTACAGTTTAAAGACGATTCCGAATGGCTATGAACATCCATACCACAGTGGGATTCAAACCCACAAACTCAAGTACTGAAGGCCTACATTCTAACCATTTGACTATCATTCAGCTTTAAACAATTTTTGACATAAGTAAATTTTTAATAAAATTTTAAATTAACTTTAATAAAAACATGTTCATATGTTTTAGAAAGATCCAAGCATAGGTTTCATTTGTAAATAACATTACATAGTAAAATTTATTTCAGTATGGTGCATTATTTCACAGTATAAATCTATACAAAGACCAACAGCAAAAGTTCGTTTCTTTCCTAAGTCTTTTTCCAGTTTTTTCTTTGATTTGCTACTGTAAACCTTAATACTTCTTGTAAAACTTATTATTTATTTATTTATTTATATTTTTTAAATGAAAGCCGAAGGTTTATACTTATTTGAACTGACTACAAACTAATTTAAGTGGGTATTTTAAAGTGCAGAGAGTTAGACATTAACTCTGACACAAACGTGGGCTTAGTTCATTTTGATAAAAATGGCAACCTGAGTGACACTTGAACTTGGACCATAAAGTATTAAATACTTTTCTTAAAGTCTTATCTCTGAATAAATTTTATTCATTTTTCTATTCTTAATTTAATTTATAGTACTAAAAAAAATTTTATTTCTATTTATTACTATGAACAAGACTGACAGTTTAATTCTTTTTTTTTCAGGGTTCCAATTATTGAAATTAGCTCAATGTCTATATCTCAGTCAGTTGAAGCTCCCTTAACTGTGTCTGATACTCTTACTTTGAATGGAAGTCTCAACACACAAAATGGAACTGGCACTGGGAATGTTGCTTTTACCTTAAGAAAGGTTCTTTCTGCAAAGTCATGGATAGAGGTGATAAAACTAATATTTTCTAAATTTTTTTATGCGTGTGGGAGGCAGTGGGTGTATATTGTATTTTCTCATTGTAGGCATAATCATCTTTTACAATACATTTATTGAAAATTATTTTGCATAATTTAGTGTATTTTATTTCATGTTAATTAATTGTACATACAGTTTTGACTTTGCAACAATTTTATCTCTAATAATTATAATTTCAATTGATACTAAAACCAAATTTTGAAATTGTGTATATCTATATTTTTTTTCAGTGTGGTTTAGGAGGAGGTAGTGGCCTTGTTTGGACACTGAAAGGATTTTACACTATATCAAAGCTATGGTATTTGTTGATTTTATTTTAATTTCAATTCAATTGTAAAATTGCCTTTGTATTTAATTGTGTGTTTTTGTTATTAGCAATATTAATTATTTTACTATTATTTTTAAAAATCTTTAAATTAATAATATTTTATGGAATCACTTATTTCAGATTAAAAGCAAAGTTTTAAAGCTTAAAATGTTTAAACATATGTCAAGTATCTTGCTTACCTACTTGACCATAGAGAATGCTGTGTGATCTTTTATTTATGTTCAGAGTAAATCATACTAGCTTAAAAATATACATAAATATATTACCATAAGATTTAAAACATAATGACATTTGAGTTTGTTGTGTAGCAAGAGTTGTTTATGATCTTTAAATATTTCTATTATTTCTATTTAATATCTGCGCCTTCACAAAGCATTTTATATTCTAAGCAAGTGCTTATTATTATTTTTTTATTCTATGCAAAATTGGTTGATTTATATCACTTTATTTAAATTAAGAATACTCATTTTTCATACATGGTGAATTTTTTACTGCATAAATAGACTGCCACAACCAGCATTAAAATATACAATATCTCCTACTTTTTCATTTGCAGGGGAAAAATAAGGTTTAAATATCTTTCCTTTAGTAATGAAATTTTTATCCAAATCGAATTCTTTTCAGTTTTTTCTCTTAATCTTTCACCGAATGTAATATTTTCAATTATTTATTTTTTGTATTTGTGTTTATTTCAATGCCAATGCTTTAAAAACTGATTTTATAAATAAATAGTTTTTAAAAATATGTACAGTTTGTAACAGGTTTTTGAGGAGGGATAAAAAACATTATATTATATGCATTTATTACAAATTTATCCTACGTAAAGTAATATTGCAATATTAAGAAAAAGAATAATGGGAACTCAATCATAAAAATTTAACCCTAACTTAAATAATTTCATTTGTAATGTTTGAATTGTATAAAAATATTTAAAAATCTGATTTAAATCCAAACACCTGATTTAAGAACTTTAAAAGTCTAATTTAACCAACCCTAATTCAATCTAGAAAATAAGTGCTGTGGTGCACCCAAGGTAGCCTTTCAGCTCACTAGTGAGCTACAACATAATGGCTGCAGAGCACTGGTATAAGGTTCTACAACAAAAATAACAAATAGTTGATGCTCCTTTTATCATCGTTCTTTATTATTAATTGACCCTTTATTTGAACTAAAATGGTGAATATTTCTTGCATGTGGATAAAAAGCTCATAAATTTTTCCTCTATCAGTAAAATTATTGCTTTTTTTAGTAAATTTCTTTTTAACATGTTTTGTTAAATAAAAGGAATTTATATCCTTTTAAAGAAAACAATTCTAATCATTTTGTATTTTTCTCTACTTGTAGTTTCACAACCCTGCAAACTACATTTCAGTTTACAAATTATGGTATTTCCCCAGGATTAGAGCTTAGTAAGCAATGTTACTTTTCTAAGTTTAGCTTTAAAAAATGCTATCTTTTATGAACCTTGTAATGTAAGTGTTAACATTTATTTATAGTGATGGCTCGTCAGTTAGATAGGCGTACTGCTGGATATTTAACATGGAAAGCAGGACATTCATCATCTGTTCATACTATGGTTGTCCATGACACAGAAAAGGGCCATTTTGTAGGAGGTTTACAAGTAAATTATTTCAAATAGTATTTTTGTACAAAAATTATTTTATATGAAATGTATGGTTTATTTGAGAAGTTTTCTATCCAAGTTTTAATCGATTGAGTTATTTTAATTTAAATAAAATCAGTTATTGGAGAAAGGAGGAATTTCAGCATTCTCACACTACATTGTGAGAATGTGAGAAACTCACATAATTTAATCTTTTTCTTTTTTTTTTTTAAAGGTTATTACTGCACAAAATTTACACACTTAATATTTTCGATAAATCAGTTTCATTACTAACAAAATTCTTGCATTCTTCCATTTTTCCTAAATATTTTCATTCTTCACAAAATTCTCACATTTTGTTTTATTCTACCTGTCTTATTTCTTGTTTTCATTCCAATTGTTATATATCTTATTACAGTTGGAATACACAAAATTGTTACACACATAACTGAAATAAGTGGTACATTATAAACACTCCCTAGACAAGGAGGGGGGGTGTGACATAATCGGTAAATGTGATCTTTCCCTTTTCTGTAGAACTTGGCAGTAAACAATAACATGCACTTCATATTAGCGTATTCAGAAATTCTTTATTATTAGAAACAAGTGTTACACATCCCAATAAAAAATAGCAACCACCTTAGCTAAGACAGTTTTGTGACAATCAAATTATCTATTTTATACACTAAGAGAATCATTAAGTTATGGAGAATATTTTATTTTCCAATATTTATTCATTTTTCCATTAATTTTTAGAATTTTCTATTCTTACTTCTTATCTCACTTAACTTTTAAAAATTTCACCCTCTTTTTATGAAAGTGAAAAATGTTTAGAGTAATGTTTCAAATGAAAGGAGGATATTTTTAAATTCTATTGGTTAAATAATTTTTCAAGTAAATTTTATTTGGTTTTATTTTTAAAATCAGTTTGATCTAAATTAAATTTAGACATATCTACATTAAGACATCCATAATGTAAATTATCTGTAGTTTTAAGGCCCATAATACAAAACAAATATTGCTGGGGAATTTATTTTTTTACTCTTAAAATACTTTTTAGCTAGATTTTTTTTTTCATTTTTCACATATTCCTTCATTTGTTGATGAACACAATATAATGTTCATCCATTATTTTTAACTGGTTTTTGACTGAATAGGTTCTTATATTATGCATGAAGCGTAGGATCTACATGATTTTTTAAAACAAAAACTAATTTATTAATATATAAAGAAAATGCTCTCTCAAATATTATTTATATTGCGTAAGTCAGGACTCAACAATCCTCTCTGTCTCCAATGTCTAGGTCCACTCTCTGTGCTTCATTATTTTCTCCCCACAAAGAAACCTCCATCTTAGGGGTTCACATCTCCCCCCCCCCTTGTACTTATGGTAGCTGGCTTTTCACCTCTGAGGCAATCTCCTTGTTGTCTAACTGTACATGTGCCACTTTCTTAAAACTGATCTTTTCTGACCAAGCTGCCAAAGGCTGGCAGATGCTTTACATACACTGAAAATTGATACATTTGTCAAAACAATCACTATTGTCAGTGATGCTCAAAAGTCTGAATGTCAGTGGAAATTGTTAGCACTAAAGTAATGGCCTTTATATCTACCCATAAGTTGATTGATAGGTGACCTATCGTCCTGGTCAGTGCATTCCTTTGTTTCCAGTTGCCATTTTGTTAGCACATACTTTTACACATGTTAAACAGAAATATAATAGCAAAAGAATAAAGAAAGTTCCCTCTAGAGTGAGCAGTTCATTATTTTTTTCAATAACTGAGTCCATGAAACACCAGTTTTGCACAAATGGAACATGACATTTTGAATGTGCATCTATTTCTACTAATTAAATATTTACTAGTATTGCAGAATCAGACATTGAAGTTTTTTATATGTGTGGTATAAATATTGTCACATTAAAAAAAATTGATTTTTTAGCAAAGTTTTTTAAAGGCTTCAAAAATCTGAAAAA
Source organism: Pardosa pseudoannulata (assembly GCA_032207245.1). Lineage (NCBI taxonomy): Eukaryota > Metazoa > Arthropoda > Arachnida > Araneae > Lycosidae > Pardosa > Pardosa pseudoannulata. The sequence goes on from CM063504.1 coordinate 103,389,804, forward strand.
AAAAAACAGTGAATTTCAAAATTAAAAATTATTTTATAAATCTTGACAGTAAGTAAAAGAATTAAATTAAATGGGGAAAAATACTTTAAAATACCATTTATATGAAATAATTAAAACTTAGAATTAAAAAAATATTTTTGAGGTAATTGTTAGTCTCATATCCTGTTATATTTTAAACATTAACACTTAAATGGTTAGGATAATGGAAAAAGTTTTTAACTTTGTTTTCCCCAAATTTTATCATTGCATATCTTATTGTCCACATAATTTCTATTTTTAAAATATTTACATTAAATGTTTATTTTTTGTGTTTTAGATTGGTCTGCGGAGTAGCTTTATAACACTTAGTTACACTAGAAGACTTGAAGATGAAGGTAGACTTAAAGGTGCTATTAAGTAAGTTTCTTTACTGATATCAGTATCTGAATAGCAAAAAGTTGACCATAATCTGCTTTTTCTAAAAGTCTTAGTTCTTAATTCTTTAACTGTTATTTTGGTGAGATAAGTTACCCTGGCATATATACAGTGCACTCATAATTGACTAAAATGAAATGAAAATTCATCAGATAAGTAACTTCTACATCCGACCCAGCTTTTGCCATACGGGGAAATAATAACTAATCGTCAGGACAGCAATCCTGCACAGAACTTAAGGAACACTAAAAATATGACAAAAATTATAAAAATAACCTAACTGGAGAGTTTAAGCACTGTACTAGAAACACAAAAGTGTTTGGAAAGACTTTGGTCTGAATTTTTTTTTTTTCTTTTCCTTCATTATTTATTCATTATTAATGAAGGGGAAAAAAATTCAGACCAAAGTCTTTCTGAACACTTTTGCATTTCTAGTACAGTGCTTAAACTCTCCAGTTAAGTTATTTTTATAATTTTTGTCATATTTTTCATCATAAATTCATCAGATAAGCCAAATTTGTGTGTATGCCACTTACATTTGACAGACAGAAAAGGAAAATTCACTGGTTCTGCCACATTATATAGGAAAAGCACTCACTGATACCATACTACATTCTACATTGGTTTGATACTTTGCAGCATAGTTATACAGAAAACTAAAACTAATAATGTAATACAGACACATAAAAATTTTTGGTTAAAAAATATTTGGGGATATGACATGATAAATAAAATTTCTTCACATATGCTGCAAATGTCAAATTTTAACTTTTAAATTCTTATAAGCCACAGCTTATTTACCTGAAATTGTGGTGCAATGGATATGAATGATTCCCTGACTAAAATTATATGAAAGAGACATCTATTTATATATGAACAAAGAATGCAAAATTTAAATAAGCTTATGCAAAACTACTTTACTGAAGTATCTCTTTGTAATAATTTAATGTCCTGAACTATAAAATGAGTTGTTAGCAAAATTATGAAAATTATAAAATCACAACACCTTGTGAAGAAGTTGAAGTTCTGAAATGCACCAAGGCATGCTTGAGAACCATTGTCCTAAGGATATTTTAATTGTTGCTGTTTGTAATTATATGTTTATTCCAAGATAAATATTTTTATAGATTCTTAGCTACCAGAAACATTTTAATTACTTTTGCATAAATTATTTTTCAGTTGACTTGAGTTTATTTTGTTTTTAATATTTTTACTTAAAATTTGATTGCTTTTAAGGTTTGGTATTTTTGGTGCAGTTGTAGAATATGGATGTGACAAAAAAATTTCACAGAGAAGTACTATTGGTGCTGCAATGATGATTGGTGTACCATCTGGTGTTACTTTGAAATTGAAGTAAATCTTTATTCTTTACATTTGTTGAACATCAAATTAAAATAGAAACATATTTTAAGGAGTTTGAGAATTTTGAAAGTAATTCTGCTTTAAAATATATTAATCATCAAAATTTTGTTAAACTGTACTTTTAGAATTAATTGAAATTAGCATTATAACAAACTAGTAAACTAGTAATTTTTATTACTTCTTAAATGTGTATAAATAATGCATCATAATGTCTGATATCTTCTGTTATTAACTCTAATACTTTATTATTGCAAAAATGAATAAAAAAAATTCTGTATGTTAATTAATTTTGTTATGTGTATTATGTCAAAAACTTATTTTATTAATTATAACTTTAATATTCATAGTGCTGCAAAAAAATAATATAATAAAATAAAATTGTTATTAAGCTATTTTTAGAATTTATTAGAGTTTATGCAACAAAAGACTAATGTATTTGTAATTTTTATTTTTTCTTAGATATAAACAAATAATGTATCCAAACATCTGTTATCTACAAATATTAATTCTTACACTTTTTTTTTCCCATAAGAATGAATTAAAAAATTTCTTGTGCAAATTCATTTTCTTCATGTACTGTCACTAGTTTATTTTATTAGTCATATTTTTCATATTTTTTTCAGAGTCAATCGAGCTAATCAAACATTTATATTTCCAATTTTATTATCTGAAGAAATATTACCTAGTGCTGTTTTTTATGGTACTGCATGTCCTATCTTAGGCTGGTATTTATTGAAAAATTTAGTCATTGATCCATATCATCAAAAGCAAAAAGAGAGGTATATTTGTTTTTAATCTTAAATATTTAATGTAAATTATTTTACATTTATTTACTTGAATAGCAGACATGCCAACTACTTCAGAGCAGCTCTGGAGAAAGGAGAAAATGTGATAACTTCAGAAACTCTTTAGATTGCTCTGAAAAATAAAACTTTTAAACAGCTAAAAGATTATAATTCAGCAATTAAATGTAAAGTTTTGAAAAAAATAATGCTGAATATTACTTTTTTCACACAGTAATGCTGCATATTTGTTTTAAAAAATAAGTTGTCAAAGCTAAAAAAGCTACTCATAAATTTTTAAATGCATAAATTTTAATTTACCTCTTACAATTTACTTACTGTGTAAATATTTTAAATTTAATTTTAATTCAGAAACCAATATATATGTACTTATGTATAATCTGTAACTGGCATGTTAAAATTTCAAAACACGCTGTTGCTGTTGACACAAGTTCCTGAATGTTGGCATGTCTGGAATAGGTAATTATTTTAATTTTCAACTCTTATTTTAAGGATATTTAGTGTGTATTAATAACATATCAGGTAACCATTTCATTAGTTATCTTTGTTATACTGCCATCATTGTACAAAGCCATGCATAATTTCCCACCAGGATTTTAGAAGACTACATTAAAAAAACTTAAGAACCATGTAGTAAAAAAAGAACATTGTAATAAATAGAGAAATAATTCAAGTTTTATTTACAGCCATTACAGTAGTTCTATGTGTTTGTTTCACACAACTTACATCAATGTGATAGTCCAGTTCTCACTAGACTGTATTTGAGATGGTACTATCAACAGTATTCACAGCATCATTTCATTCAGTTCTGATTAATCATGTGGCAAAGGATGTAAAAAACTGGGTCTTTTACATAACCCCACAAAAAAAAAAGTGCATCATCTTCAGATGCTTGTCCAAGCCAAATCAATAGTATGTAAATTTGATTAAAAATTTACCATCTAGTGCCACAGGCAATTATAAAAAACTTTAACTGTTTTTGTAATTAATTTGTTCAGGATCAAAATCACATGTATATGATCATGTAATTCTCCATCCAGGGCCCACAGTCTCATTTATTTGATGAGGTAGTTCAAGTCCCAAAAGCTCATGATTTAATTAGGCTCACTTATTTAAAATGTGTTTTTGTGTGGGAATATGGGAATCAAAGAATTAGAGCTTCTGTGATTCCACTTAAGAGTTATGAATTATAGCATGCTCCATGTTTGTGTTTATATTTTGGAGAAATGGGTAAAAGGTGAAATATCTATTGGTTCTAAGTGGGAGTAGAATTATGATTTGCAGTTTAGAGTAGTTTAGATAGAGTTTTGTATATTTTGGGTAAGTTTCATTTTAGCTATTATGGTGGAAAGAATGAAATACTTAAGGGAGTGTAAGATTTTTGAATTTATGAATGAATCAGATAGTTAAATGGAGGAAAGTAATTTTTCTAATACAAGTGATGGTGAATCTGATTATTCAAATGATATTGAAATATTTGATTATGGGGATAATGGTAAGAATAATATAAACAGTTATACAGTTAATAATTTAACAGTAGCATTAGGATAATGTCCAAAATGCTGCTGCATTAGAAATAAAATAATTTAAGCATAAATTACTGTTAAATGCATATAAAATAATTAACATCCCTGAAGTTATTTATTTATTCAATACATTAAATTTATAAAAAGCTGCAGTGTTACTAGTAATTTGTTTAAATTTTGAAGCATCCATTTTTTCCTGACTGAATACAAATTTTTCTTTAAAAAATCAAGGCAATCCTTGAATACAAATAATTTTTTTTTTAAATATCATAAAACTTTTATTAGAGTATATTCAGATATTATCAATGATTATAAATTCAGAATTTCAACGTGTTAAATTGAAGTTATGATTTTTATGAAGTAAGTGAAATTTGGCTGGAAATGGGAGGAATTGATTGGTCCCATGCTTGCACATACTTTCAGATCACATAGGCCTGGGTAAGCACTTATTTCTCTCTCTGCAGTCCTGAACAGATTAAAACAAAGTTCGTTTTTTGCTACATTTATCTTAGTTTTTTTTGGTTACAACAGTTTGAAACCCTGGAGAGAATTATAAATAGCCCTGTATTTTTCATCAAAGTATTCATGTTTTGTGCTTTTGTAATGTTTATTTGCTGAGAACATATTTCATAATAAAATTTTCATGCTATATTTAAAATGAAAATTACTTTTTTTATCATGTGGTTGCTCTATAAATGCTATAAACAGATGCTCTTATATTATTTCTCTAGAGAGGCTAGAAAGGCAAAAGAAGCCAATGCTGAAAAGATTGCTGAGAAAAAAAGAGAAGCTTTAATAGCTGTAAGAATATTTTTATTTTATATGTTGTACAACCAAATGTACAATGGATAATGACTTAATGGTGTGAGTCAATGCAACATGAGATAGTAGTTTTGCTCATAAAAAGTAATTCTTAATCACCATTGGAAGGGTTCTTAACAACATTGATTTTCTTGGTCTGACCTGCATTGGGTATGCGGATGACATCACCTTGGTAGTAAGGGGTAAATTTCAAAATACTGTTATTAACCTTATGAATATTGCCTTAAAAAAAGTAGAGAAGTTGTGTAGTGAGATGAATATAACAGTTAATCTTGATAAGACAAATCTCATCCTGCTCACCTGAAAAAGAATTAAGGATATGCCAGTCATGAAGCTATTTAACTCTTAACTGACATATAATGAAGTGAAATACCTTGATATTATCTTTGATAGGTCTTTAACTTGGAATAGTCATAAAAAGCAGTGCACCAATAAGGCCAAGCGTATCTTCTGGGCTTGTAAGACTGTTAAGGATCTTTTAATAATAGAGACCGAGAGGGTTTGTCTTAATTCTAATAATCAGAGATAAGCTAAAGATCTTAACCAGAAGTTTCCATGGTTGAGAACTAAGGAGCTACGTAAGCTCAGTAAGAATGAGTTGAGGGTGGCCAATGGTATATTGACTGGTCACTGCTGTCTCAAAAGTGATATGAACATCATTGGTATCACTGATAGCCCAATATGTAGGGAATGTCAAGTAGCAGAAAAGAGTGAATTACATATTTTGTGTGACTCTGAATATTACTCTGCTAAACGTTTTGAATATCTTGGATATCATATTATTGAACTGCAGGAGTTAACTAACTTCTCAGTTAAACTGCTGCTTAAATTTTATTTGTTATAAGTCTTTTTGAGACTTAAGTTTTAATTCTTTAACTTACTGCTGGGATTCTTTTATTCTGGGGAAATGGGGGCTTTCAGTACAATAGACTATGGGTTGCAGTTCTGGTGCTCTTATGAGCCGCCCCAACCTAAATCTAAATCAAAAGGGTTCTTAAATTGTTGTAGGAATAGGAAAAACTGCAAGATCCTCTAAAACCTGTAAAATCTATAAAAAAATCGGAATAGTATTAAAAAAAATCTGCTCTCTGAAAGCATATTTCCCCTTTTCATTTGAGAATTTCTTTACCTGGTCAAACCCCTTGCCTGGGGATGTGAACTGTTATTCTATTGATCAGCTTAGCTGGAGTTAAAAAGGTAAAAAGCAGGAGCATGCAAAATTTTTTACCTCCCCCCTCCCTCTTTTATGTAGATAAGGAGGCTTTTGGCCATAAATTCACATTGGTCTTTTTGAAGCATCAGAATTCAGAATATTGGTGACTCTGTTTTCCTTAGGTGACTATTGGTAGGTTTGTCAAAGATATTTACATTTGTCTGTTTGATATTTTCACCACACACATATATACTGGTATACTTTACATTTAACCTATTTCAGTTTTGTAATTATATGATTTTTCCCCGAATAATGAATTGTAAATACTTAACAGTATGCTTTGTTTAATGTGTATATACATCAAATATACTAAATTGAGAGAATAGTAATTGTAATGTTATTAAAAAACTTTTTATTTCTTGTATATAGTGAGCTCATATTTTAAAGTAGTAATTTTCTCTATTTGTAAAAGAAATTTGAGGACTTTAATAAATTTTTGAATAGGCTTAAAGGTGCATTGTTGAGTAAGGGAACAACCGTTGTCTCAGTTTCTAAAGTATTGTTTTTCTTTCTGTGTAGTATGTTTCATTATAAGTATTCCTTATAAGTATTCAATGGATTATAAGTATTCCTTTTCTTTTATGGAAACTTTTGAAGATGAAATCAAGCACATTTAGAATTTAAAAAAAAATAATTAAGGTTTGTTTAACATTACCTGTTTCTAAAGCAAGATGTGTGTATCTATGCTCAGTGTTAATCAAAAACATGATGCTGAAATTAAAATTATGCAATAATTTTTTTCCAGTATGTTGAGAAATTGAAACATTATCATTAAAATTATGTGAATGTGTAAGTTTTTCATTTCTACCTTATTTGCAAGGTTTCACTAATGCAAGAAACTTACAAAAGGATTAAAGAACAAGAGAAATCAAGGAATGGATTAGTTATTTTGAAAGCTTTTTATGGCAGCACAGAAGAAATATCCAACCTTGAATCAGAGTAAGTACATGAAAGTGTTACATAATTTAAAAAAATCACAGTATGTCATAATAATGATTTACATCTTAGTTTTTGTTCAATTTTTTTAATAGATTTTTGTTTAATTTAGTAATACTAGCTTTTTTTGTGCTCAATCTTCAGTCGGGATAGTTAAGGTTTACAAATATAGTCTTAAAACAATCAATTAAGATAAACATAGTAATTAAATTTTAAATGTTTTAACAGTTGCAGATTATCAATGTATATCATAGATTAATACTTATAGATAATCTCAGTTATAATAATATACATGCACAGAGTTGCTAATTAACCACTGTGGTATACTATCCACAGCATGATTTTCTCTGATTTGTTAAAACTGTATATAAAATTTAATACCAATAGATTTTGATATATGGATTTGTATAGGGAAAAAAAATTCAGAAATTTTACTTTTATATTATAGCTAGTTTCTTTGTGATCTAGACTTTGGTCTGGTAGTTAAGGTTCCTACATGAAGGTTATATGAAGAAAGCAAAGACACATTTTAATAAAATTTAATGCCCTACCTAGATCTAAATATAAACTAAAACAATTAAAGGACAATATTTGGAAATCAATCTTTGCATTTCACTAACATAAAACTATATTTGGGTGGAGATATTTTAAAGGGAATTGAAAGTCTTCTCAACAAATAAAATTATTAATCATTTGATAATTGAAATGTTAAATATTTTTTAATTTTGCATCATTGGTTAGGTTACTCACTTCAACAGAATACATTGCAATGTCCCTCAAGATAATTAGTGTAACATAATGAAAATATACATATCAGTAAATTCCAAAATGTATGTAAATCAAATTTATTTTATTGGGTTATACAATCTAAGAAACCAGATAATCTACTTCTGTAAAATGTGCTTTCATTTGATTATATTTTTAGTGCATGTTATTGAAAAATATTTTTGCTAATCGGGAAGCATATAACAATTTTTATCTTATATAAGTTAGTGCAATTTAAATTCTTTTTTTCATTGTATACTTTATTTCCCCTACAGTTCTATTGAAAATAAGAAAAATGTGTTTGATGCTACTGTGCAGCTGCAATGTTTAATTAAAGATTCTAAATTGATACTTCCAGATAGATCGAAGGTAAGATAAAACAAATACTTTAGATTATTTTTAAGGAAATTTTCTTCTGGGAACTTACATTATTCCATGGTGGGCTTTATTCTATTTCTATTCTATTTTATTTTTACAGAACTGTACATTTAATATTTTATTTGCATTTTTAAAGTCAAAATAAGTCACAAAAACTCACAGGTTAAGTGAAATAATTTGTCTGAGTTTAGCATGTCAATTTTTATTACTCTTTAAATAACTTTTAATTACGTATGGATTATTAATTTGAAGGATTTAAAAAATAATAATCAATAATATTAAATGTTTCTGCTTATTTTGTTAAACTATAAATAGTTAGATTTTTACTAAGAATTGGTGTGATATATAAATCAAATATACATGCCAGACATGTAATAGTCTCATTTTTAATAAAAAAGCATTTTTTCCCTTTAATTTGTGTATTCTTTTGACAAGTAATCCTTGCCAAATGATATGAAATTACTTTCATAAACCAGTCATGTGGTATACTTAACACTTTTATATTAGAATGTATACATTTTTTCATTGTTGTATACATTTTTTGATTGTTATCTTAGAACCCACTTTAAACTTATATATTTATATATTTATTGTATGGATTTCTATCAACCTAAATCATGGTCATGAAGAAATTGTTTTATTTTACTGTTTCTTGTGAAATAAACTATTTTATACAAGATACAGACTTTATTAATTTTTTTTATCTTGTTAAAAGCTCTTTAATTGCAAATTACAAATGTTCTAACCTCATTTTCTGAAGTTGTAAAAATCATTAATTTAAGAAGTCTAGAGATATTGAAATGTTGCATAAAGTTAAAAAATTTATTTACAGTGAAAACAGGATGTTTATTGGTTATATTAACTTTATTTCTTAATAATAGACTAACTTTAATTAATATTTAAATTATTTTGCATGTCTGTGAATGTGAATCCTGTACAAGCAAAAAAGTTATTATCTTATAAAATTTATTTATTTTATACTTTATATGTATGTATGTATATATATGAGTGTGTGTGTTTAGTTTATATTTCATATGGTGTTAAAAAGGAAGGTAACATTTATGCATTATGTTAACATTTTAACACAAGCAGTTGCTGCTGTTTGTAAGAGAGCTAAACAGTTTCTTTAAAAGAAATTAGTAAGATGTACAAGGAAAATTTAGCATAATGACTTGTATGCTAAAATTACAGCAATAAAAATATCAATTTCACCAAAAGTTACTAATGAGATAATAATTAATTGCTAAGAATTTTGTACAAAATTAACATAACAGATGACATCTGGTCTGGTTTCAAGCAAAAGATGAGAAATCTGGTGTTAATATCCAAAGTGTTCAAAAATCAAAACCATTGATAGAAGGAAAATCTTTTTAACTTAAAGCAAGATGCTGTTCATTTCATTATAGTCAGAAGACAATCTTACACCTCCAGCTTCTCAACAAAATCTAATCTGTCCCTCTTTTCCTATACCATTCTAAAACTTAGGATTAGAAGTGCAGTCTTTAAATGTAGGTGATTTGTTGAGGCTACCCCAGAGATAGATCACAGGTCCGTGACACTTATTGCATTGGAATGGCTTTTCTGAATTCATTCCTTCATGAAATTTGTCAGCAATATAAAAGAAAGCTGCTGTACAGAAAAATTGATGTGATACAAAATCTTGAAATACTTCATGTTGAATAAATCATTTTTACAAGCTGTTTTTTCTGCATTTATCTCTTTTCTCATCATATTTGAGTGACATGTTTGTCTGTTCCTTCTAGATACTTTAAGATTTCTTTGAGAGAATTTGCTACGAGGTTTGTGTTGTGCTGTTACATGCCCTATCAGACATGCCAACTACTCCAGATTTTCCGGAGAAATGAGAAAATTTGATAACTCCGGAAACTTCTCGGTTTTCTCCAAAAATAACAAAGCTTTTGAACAGCTAAAAGATTACTATTCAGTACTTAAATACAAAGTTTTGCAGAAAATAATGCTGAATATTAATTACTCTTTTCACATATTGAGTAGACAAACTCTAGAATCCTTGATGATAGAAAAATGGAAATAGTTTAATCAGGTTTTTCAGAATAGTGTTTCTTATAACAACTATAAAAGTTACAGTTCTGAAAAAAAAGTTGAAGCTAAAAAAGCTACTCATAAATTTTTAAATGCATAAATTTTAATTTAGAAACCAATAAGATATGTACTTATGTATAATCTGTAAGTAGCATGTTAAAATTTTAAACCACGCTGTTTCTCCGGACACAAGTGCCTTAATGTTGGCATGTCTGCCCTATGTATAAATGTACATGAGTAGCATTAAATCTTTTATTATTTTGCTTTGTAAAAAAATTATATCTGTTATTCATGCTTACATATTTGTCAAAACATGGGTAATTATATTAATATGTTTGCAATATCTGAGGGTCCCAGTAAACTAGAAATTAAAGGAATCACAAAATGGTCTAGAAAAATATAAAACACTTATCAAAAGTGAGAGAAAAGCTCAAAATAAAATAAAAAAAGGTTAGGAGATCAAATTTGGAGCCAATGTACAATTTACTAGGTTTAATTTTTCTAAGCAGCTTGCTATAAGTTCATTTTGCGTTAATTTTATAAAAATCGATCTAAAAAGCTATTAGAATATACTACATTCAAATTAATAATACTTTTAAATTAATAATTTTGCTGATACTGATAATAACTACTATCATTTTTAAATTTAATTACATCTGAGCTAATATTGTGCATCATTTCATGAGGGGATTTTATAAATTTTGATCAGGAAAAGTCAGTGAATTTATCATGCAAATTTTGTTGGGAACCATGTAAATGGTATAAAAGTAATTTGTAGAGCAAGCTTGTTTTTGTAAAACTATAAAAACCTACCTTGTATATTAAAAACAAACAACTTAAATTTTATAATTAGTGTACTAGTGTTAGGCATTTCAAAATTAACTTAGCCATCAAGATATAATTCTATCTCCTTCCCCTTAAAAAAAAAAAAAAAAATTATAATACATTTATTCCAAAATTATACATATTCAATGTATTATGATAAAATTCTGAGACATTTTAAATTTAACCTAAATTTATTAAGAATCAGCAAAAAGATTTTTCAGATTTAATTGCTTTATTATGACGTTTAATTAAATTTACATAGGAAGATTTAGTTATACCTCAAATGCTCCCAATTGTATGGGATCTTCTTATTTGAACTTTGTAAATTTTTATATTAATACATGTGCTTTTATTTTATAATTTTCTATTTAACTTTTTAATTTTCCTTTAGAGTAATTTACCTGGATTTTATGATCCTTGTTTGGGAGAAGAAAAGTCATTGCGTGTAGATTATATGTGTAGGGGTATAACTCATTCCATAACAATAAAAGAAAGTGAAGTATTAAGGATACCAAGAGAAAGTAAGTATTTTTTTTCTATACTGGGTGAATTTGCTAAATATTAATGTGTTTTGTATAACAATATACCATAAAACTGATTATCTAGATTAATCCAGACCAGACCCAACCCAGATAAATATTTATCTGTATAATTAGATAAAGGATTAACAAATGGTTATTTCTTAGAAAAAATTAAAAATAATCACCAATGAGTGTTTCAATGTGCAAGAAGATTTAGAAGAAAACTGTTTTCATTTAAGAGCATTGATAGGTTAGAAACTTCTAAAATAGATTGATAAAAATATTTGAACTTTTATCTTTGTTGATTTTTTGACTAGTCCATAAGGATCTCCTATCACTTCGGTTCTAAAGAAAGATGGCTCAATTAGGTTTTGTGTTAATATTTGATAATTAAAAGAAATTGCATATGCAATTATCCTCTTTGTATGATGGTTGACTAGGCATACTATTTTGTCACAAGTGGTTCTCTGCACTGAATTTGAAAAGCTGGTAATTGAAAAGCTGGTTTCAGAAGCAGAGATTCATCCTGGTGACATAGAAAACACTGTTTTTCCAACTAGTCAAGGACTTTGGCAGTTTCAAGACATGTTATTTTGATACTATTATGCACTTTTGAATGCCTAATGAAAAGGCTGGACGATACCAGAAATTTAATATTGTGATATATTCCTAAATTAATATTGGTATTATTGACAAAGCCCAACAATACTTTGAAACTGCCCAGAAACATAAATTGCATAATGATAAATTTTCATTTTTTATTTTGTTGTTTTAATCTCCAGGTAAACTGTAAAACTCCAAAACTTTTTTGTTGTTGTTGTTGCTTTTTTAAAATATAATTTTCTGATATTTTGGGCAATCAACATAATTCTGAGCATTCATTGTGTCCTGATATTCATCCTAAACCTAATAAGCCTCTGATATTAATAGAAGATGTGAATAAGCAAGCTGCAAGCTATTGAGATATATCAACAAGTACAAGCATCCCTGTTCTATTGGGATCAAACAATGAATATCAATATCTTTGATAAATACCAATATCTACTAGCCATTAGCAAGTGGGAAACAGGGTATTAATAAACTTCCGGTTACTCAACTGCAAATCTCATAAACATTCATGTTTATGAGGTATTCTGGGATATGCCACTAAAGATCTTCAGGGAAGTGTGATAATTGTCAAAGGTAGATCTTCTAGTGTGTCTTTATTAAGTACTTGGGTAAATATGCTAATCAGATATCAAATATATAAAATAAGAGAGAGAAATATTGTTTAAATTGATAAATGCAGAATGTTCAGGAGGTTTTCTGTCAATCTGCAATATTGCGGGAAGAGGCAAAACAATATCACTGACGGGGAAATGCATTGACAGAACAGAAATTTAAATTTTGTTTATGTGATATTTAAAACAGGGAAAAAAAAGTTCTGGTTTTTATTCTGCCAAAAATAGTGGGTTTTGGTTCAGTTTGGGTAAAATTAATAATTTTATTTTCTGTTTATTCTTATTTGTACTAATAATGTAATTCTATCAAAATTTAGAAAATTTTATTCTTTTCTTAATTGGTACACTATGTTGATTGATACAATTAACCAGCATGTACGATACAAGTGGCAAGCATTGGCATTGTTATCCATTATCAAAATCGCATTCAACTGAATTAAATCTGCCTTCTACAAGTAGTTTCATACAAAACTTAAACAGGACAATGTATATCTAATGATGATAATTATATGGTTGATATTAAATTAGAAAATACTGATAAGTTGGTTACAGCTACAAAGTGACTGACAATATATCAAACTGAAATAAACCTTATATATATTGATTCAGTTCTAGTTTTCATTCTAATCAAAATAACATTTTTTTCCGGTTTTTGAGTCACTTCCAGTTTGAAACCCTGATTTAAAGAATATCAAAATTTACAATATATTGATGAACAATTCAGCCTTCCTCATAGAGACAATGTTTAGAATTTTGCTGAACAAATCATTTCTAATCTGGAAAATATCAGGAGGGTGTTACAGAATTTGAATGATTCCAAACTCAAGTTGAATCCCTCAAAATGTAAACTTTTCTGTAGCAAAATGAGTTATATGTTACATATAATTTATACTAAAGCATGGCAACCATGCACTGTATCAATCTCTGGTATAGCCTGAAAATAACCTGATACCTGCATATTTGCTTTTAGAGTAAGCCCATGTATTTGACTGTCAAAAAAGGGGATTCTCTTAGGAAATAATTCTTTTGCAAATGTGTATTCTCCAACAATATTGATTTCATGGCTACAAGAACAACCGTTGTTTAAATTTTTATATATTTATGTACTGTGTGAAAATGTTTCTTGAGCACATCAAAGTCATTTGTAATAAAATGTGCTATTTAATTTGCAGAATATTAAATTTTATTTTTGTGTTCTGTATAATCAATGTGCTAAATTTTAAACTTTTTTTTATATCTTTCAGTATTTTAGGTAAAATGTTCATAGTTCAAGCTTTTTCATAAGTCTGCATAGATCAACAGCCCATTCACAAGTGCAGATAAATATTTGTTGCATAGATTTCTATCAAGCCAAATCATTTTGAAGAAGTTGTAGTTTATGAAGAACTTGTTTTATTGTACTGTTTCTTATGAGATAAACTATTTTCTGCTGGATAAGGACTTTATTTTTTTATCTTGTTAAAAACTATTTAATTGTAATTACAAACATTCCAATCTTATTTTCTGAAATGGTAAAATTGCTAATTTAAGAATTCTATAGTGGGTTAAAATATCACAAAGTACAGAGCTTTATTTATAGTGAAAGTATTATGGTGTGTATTGGTTTATTGATTTTTAAATAGTAGACTTTAATTATTTTTAAGATTATTTTGAATCTCCATGAGTATGAATCCTGTGCAAAAGTTCTTTACTTAAAGAGTATTTTGAAGCATGTTTTACTTATTTTATGCCATTTATATAGTAAGGTTGTATTTATGCATATGTTAGCAGTGATGGATCTATAAAATGGGAGGTTTGGACCTTGCTTTAACCTAACAGGAAAAACTTAAAAATTAAAGCTTATCTTTTTTGTGGGCTTTCCATCTAAGAGAATATGATGGTATGGAATATTGCTATTTAAACCCTAAAGTAAATAATGAATTTATGCTGTATGAAATGTGAGCTGGTCTATAGTGGTTTTTGTACTTCCTGCTGGTGTATTTTGTAAGACCATGTAGGTGGGAAGTAATCATCCTAAGACCCACAAATGGGTTATGACCATAAATATACCTAGCAAGGTACTGCAGTCTGTTGCTTTTTATTTTTCGGTAACTATTAATTTTAACTTAATATACTTAAAACAATTTGAAATTTAATGGCCATATTCATATGAAGTTAAAATTTCATTTTTTTATAAAATACTGTCAATATCAAATCATTTTTTTTAAAAAGGAAAGCAAAATAGGTGGAGTTTCATTGTAGTATTATAATATATTTCCCTGATTTTTAAATCAAAATGTGTCATTTATTTTTATTTAAAAGCAAGTTACTTGACTTGCAAACTTGGCTGTAATGTAAACACTATGTGCATTGTTATATGACTTTGTTGACCAATCACTAGTACATTTACAAGATTTAATCTGATAAACAGGAAATTCTCATTTTGAGATATTACTTATAGGTGATATTCGGTTTACCCTCAGCTGGAAGTAATTGTCAGTTTTTATGATCGACATGTTACCCTCGGTTTGGTGAATACAACTATAAATGTATATGCAATTAAAGGAAAAACTGCAATTAAAGGATTAAAATTATGTCTTAAAATCATCATGATTTTCTTTATCATTATTATTTTTATCTTTCAAGTGTCTTTTTAGGGAAATTTGAGTACTACCCCTGGTAATATAAATATTTGATTTTCTCAGCATCATAGATCCATTACTGAATTGTTTGTAATTATCTTTCAAATGTTTTTTTGTGAAATTTGATTTGTAGCTAGTAATACCCCTGGTAATATAAATATTCAATTTTCTCAACACCATAGATCCATCACTGAATTGTTTGTAATTAAGAACTTTATCATGTGTTGAAGAATTAGTTGTAAAGTGAATGAATGTTGTGTTAAATATTAGTTAATATCTTTAAGTGCCATAGGAGTATTGATAGCACATCTCAGTTAATAAAAACTGATAGAAATTTTAAAAAAAGTCTGTATGTAGAAAGGGGACCAGCATCAAAATAGTTTGCTAGTGTTATAATTGGATGCATAAATAAGGTGACCAGGTATTTCAAGGAGTTAATTTCGATTACATATTTTTCATTTTTTGAGCCTGTATGCTTGAAATATAATGCACTCTCTCAGTATATCTCATGCATGTAAAGCCTCTCACTGCCACAATAAAACTTAAACTAAATATATTACACTATCTTCTAGTTATCATTAATTTATACATTTTGTAATATCTAACACTATTATTTAAATAATATACTCTAAAATAATAATTTTAGAGTATTTACTTACATGTTTGCATCGTTTATTTGCTTTTAAAAAATTTAATTTCAATGTTATATATTTGGATTATCCAGTAACATAAGTCTAATTCAGTATAAAGAGTATGTTTTTTACGCCTTGAAATTGCTATTGTATTCACATCTTTATATAATTTTTAAGTATGATAATAAATGTCTAATTACTCTAATAGCTATTTTCCTTAAGAATGTTTCATAATTATTATCTATGTTAGGGTTATCGAATTATTTCAGCATTGTATTTCTTCATATACCTATTTCCATAGATGTTCATGTAAACTTTTCATTTAAAATTTTTGGCATTCTATGAACTTAAAGAAACAAATGCAAAGCCTATGCAAGTAAGGTACAAATAATTAGAAATTGATTTCAAGTATGTATTTTTCTGTGGACCTTCACAACACTATCACAGCTTTGTCAAATTATTGACCAGGATGCCTATGGGATGAGGATTTCAAATTAATAGGACTCCCCAAAGTGTGGCAGAAAAAACTACCTACTATGTAAACTTTGAGAGCATAGCAAAGAATACAGATTAGGCATTAATGTTAGCTCATTCCTGGAAGGAGCAAAGCCTGCATTGGAAGCTTAAGACACTGGGAGGGGGAGTGGGTGGTCTCTAAAGTGACTAAAAGTGATTATATTTGGGAAAAAAAATTAGAAAAGGGACTCAATAACATTCCTGACGTTTCATAGCTATGAACAAAGTGCATTATCTATGTTAGTGAACTCATTGGCAGTTTTCAGATTTTGATTTGCTTTTTCAGCCACTGTATTGTTTTCATTAATAACACAGTAATTCATTAATAACACATTCCTAGCTGAAAAAGCTGTTTGTGTTCACATTCTTTTTATTTGTGTCTGATTTACACTGGCTTCTTTTTTCTTGCTATATTCTGCCGTATAACTTTTTTATTAAATTCAGCTACACTATACATTGAATATTTTTGAACAGGTTCAACGGCTGAGGTAATTTAATTTTAATAATTAATTTAAATACATTTTATAATATTTTTAAAAATGGGAACCTTATATAATTATTTTGAAAGTGTTTTTAAATATCTGCAGTGTACAAACAGATACCCAAGCCTTCTAATGAATGAAAACTGCTGAAAATACATACAGGATTTATGCATAGAAATAGAGAAATAAGTATTCAATGAAATATCATTTAAATCCAAGAAATATTAGTACCAATCTAAATATGTTTTACATTAGAACTTCCAAAAAGTTTTTATTCATAAACCTTCTTATTTTTTTATGAACATATTAAATATCAAATTATGATATAAACATATTTTTTCATAAGTAATTTATTTATTTTGTTTTATTTTTGTTAAATAATATGTCTTTTGAAAGGAGTTGCTTATGGATTTCTTTCAAGTGTACAGAATTTAATGATAGAAAACAGCTTTTTATTGTAAGGAATGTCTTTATATTGAAAATAGCTGTGTATAAAATAAATTAAATCTTGGTGTAATATTTGACACTGCTGGATTAAAACTGAAAAGTTTCATTTGTATAGTTGTGTAGTATTGAATGACAGCAAATCATTGTAACTAATACCCATAAATTCAGTTACACTATTTCATAAAACAATTTTGTATTAAGTTTTTATGACCCTAACATTTTGTTTTGTGACCTCATTTGGGGTCATAACTCATTGTTTAAGAAATGCTATTATGAATCATTACTAAAGATGTTAGTTTTATAGCAAAAAGTATGCATAGTTTTAATGGGTATTTAAAAAATGAAATGTTACTAAGAGAAATTTTTATATTATGCTAAAGCTACAAAGAGTACTTCTGATTCATTTATAAAGATAAGTAAAATCCCTAATATACTTTTTGTCATTTGCAGTAAACAATGATGAAAATCATTAACTTAGCTGATTTTCATTATTGACTATTGCAATTTCAGCTTTGAATTTTAGTTTAGCAATATCACAAAATAGAAATTTTTAGTTTAGCAAATTAACCTTTTCAGAAGGGCTGGGACAGCATGTGTCCCGCGAATGCATTAGTTCTTCAGAGAGCTCCTTTCATAAGGTTAAGTTTTATTTTTATTTATATCACAGCATAATCTGGCTAATTTCTTAACTTTATACATTTTATGAAATCTCATCCACTTGTTACCATGAAATATCTTCAATTAAAAAGACATTAGTATTTAATACATTTTCCATGTAATAGATTTTAAGTTTTATAAAGTTGTTCTATGTATTATCATTATTTTTCAATTTAGGATTTAATATAATTGCAGTTAAACCTACTACTTTGCAAAAAGTTTTGTTTCTCCTCCATTTCAAATTGAACATAATTTATTTTTAATTTCTGGTCACCTTTATTTAGTTTTATGCATTAGTTTTATATTGAATCAGTATATAAAGTTAATACTTAGTTTCTTAGTTGTGTTAGAATAAATTTTGATGTTTTCTTGGTTCACCTCATAGTTTCACATGTTGTTGTAACCTATTTAAACCAGCTGATCTTGAAGTTAGTAATAGCATAAATGCAAAGCCAATTTGTTCTGTGTGATAATGACAATCAACTATAGGCTGCTTCAGAAAATTAGTATATTTTAAGATTTTATCGATATGATGAAATTAACAAATACAAAGATAAAGTATGTGGACAGCTGTTTTGCAGCTTCCAGTGAGCTGCATTCTCAATTCAAGCAAACTCAGTGGTTTGTAAAAGCAGACTGAGTAGGAAAGCAGAAAATGAGCGACTTAAATAGACATGCAGCAAACACAAACCCTTCTATGTGTGGCTGTTTAAGTCATTATAAGAAATAACAAATTACTTGAAAATACTTTTAAACCTTTGATACTTAAATTATTTTCATATTAGATTTAAATTATTGTTTACTTGTAAATATTTTAAAATTAAGAGAAAATTCTGTGTTTGTTTTATTTCCATCTAATTATTGTTATTAAGGTGTTCTTTTTTTCCATCATTGAATATTCTTAATATCTTCCTGTTTGAATTAATTAAAAAGGTTGTGGTAATAGTGTTCTTGTGTAAATATAAGAAAATATTATCTTTGATTATTAGTAATCTTTGCGATTATTTTTAGTTTGTCTTATATTTCAGGCATTATTGAAGATAAGTCAAAATGGTAATTCAGAAAATGCTTAAAGCTTAATTCTTTATCACACCTGAGGCAAAAAACTTTCCCATTTGCAATATCTTTCACAGAATAAATAATTGAAAACAAAATCATTTCATGATTCAGGTGTACAATAAAATATGATTTTCTTTTAAATTTTGACAAATCCAAACGAATTAGATGAAGGTAGGAGTTTTTATTACTTTTCCTGTAAATCAGTGGAACTAATTACATATAAGTAATAATCAAATTTAGTTCCGGTAAATCAGTGATTCCCAATCGGTGTGGCACGACCCACAAATAGTTAATAGCTTTAAAAAAATTTTAAAAATGGGGTTGGGGGTTGTTTGATATAATTTTTGAAGAAAAGTGTAAGAGAAAGAAATTTTGGAATGGGCAGTATGAAGTCGTCCCTAGTTGAAAATATTCGGGAACAGGGGCTTACGCAAGGGGGGGGTTAGGGGTTTAACCCCTCCTTGAGCTAAGACAAAATGGTAAAAATAAAAATTTTAGTAGAAATTTTGCGGGCTATTATTTTTTATAATTATGAACTCCCCTCCCTTGAAAAAATTCCGCGTACGCTACTGTTAGGGAAAGTATTCCCCAAAGGATATATAAGCAATGAAATGAACCGTAAATGACAATATCAGCCATGAGTTTAACTTAACATAATTGTTGTCGTGTTCGGTAATCTAGTGTAAGTCGTTAGGGTGTGATTTTGTATTTGAATAATCGTAAAAACATTACAATGCTTTTGATAGCCTGTTACAACTCGTCTTTGTGAGGCATGTTTAAAAACATACTCATCTGCCTCTCAGAGGTTTTGATGAAGCAGATACAATCTGAATCACATTAATCATTAATATTTAACAATTAATACTTTAAAAAATATCATCACTTTTGTTCTGACTTAAAATATAATTTTTTAAATCCATAATATTTTTGTTTTATATATCAAATATAGTGGTTGGGAAAGAGATGTTGCAATTAAATAAAGTTTAAGAACTACGGCTCTAAATTCGCTCTGTGAACTTTCTTAAGTGTCTGTAATAAAGCATTCGCGATGTTATGTGAGAAAAAACAAATTGATTACTTCCACGAAATGAAAATTCATACATGAGATTTTTCTATCTGTCTAGGTTTATCCCCTTTTAATAGCAAGAGAATTTCCGAATACACACATTTATACTGAAAGACTCTGATTTAACGGAGAAATGCTTTCAGGTGTATGTATGGTTACAACTGGTAACCCGTGATTTTAGCCCGGCCTGCTAACCAACTAGACTAACGGATCTCAAAGTTTTTTCGACTTATCTCCCAGAGTTAAAAGAATTTCGCGGCACATTTACCCTTGAACCTATCTTGTTTTTGTCGAACATTGTTTTTATTATTATATCTGAAAAACAACTTTGTAAAAAAAATTTAAAAAGTAATATTTTAAGGATTTATTGCCATTTTATGATTTATTGCACATGACGAGGGTCAGTCTGAAATTTTTTAGATGCAGCTTTTTGTTACTTGTTAAAGTTTCTGTATTTCAGTATTGTTCAAAGTAATCCCCTCAAACATCAATGCATTTTTATAGGCAAATTTTCCAAAGTTCAAGCTATTCATTTCTTGGAGTATATGCAAAATATGCGTTTATAGCTTCATCGGTCTCATCTTCTGGATGAAAATGGTGACTACGTAATTTGTTTTAGATTAAAAAGGACATAGCAAGATCAGGGGATTAGGATGGGTGTTCTATTACTTTGATGTGTTTTTCTTCAAAAAATTTTACTGTCAATAATGCCTTACGAGAAGATGCATTGTCATTGTGAAGCATGAATCCTGTTACATTAACTTCTTGAAAAATATCTGGAAGACAGTGGCGTATCATTTAGCTCTGTTTTCTGTTCATTCAGCTTGATGGCTTTGATCAGGGGCGTAGCGAGAAATTTTTCTTGGGGGGGGCGGCTTCCCCCTGTAACTCATATCTCAAAGTTAATACAGCTATCTGTACACATATAATACATATATACAGCAATACTTATGGGGGGGTTGCAGCCCCTAAATCTCCCTTTGTTCGCTCCTGCAGTGGTGTTGACTAATCCTGTATTTGTAAAGAAAATGGTTTACATTTCTTTTTTCATTGCTTGCTGTTTTTCATCATACTTCACTTTCTTGATGTGTCGGAACGTTAAAAGATAGTTTTACCTTTCATCATCCGTTATGATTTTAGAAATAAGGTAATGCCCACCATTATGAAGCAGTTTTAGTCTCCTTTGCAGATTCTGATAAGCTTCGCATTTTGGCGTTCTGTTAAATTATGTCAGGGACCCAAAGGCAAACAAATTTTTTCATATGCAGTTCTTTATGAATGATTTTATGTGTAGCTGTGGATCCAATGTTGAGTTCCTTTTGTATCATTTGGCATCGATTAACATTTTTCGTATGTCCGACATATTTTCTGAAGTTACAAATGACAATATTTTTCTTGTGTTTTCTTCTACCAGGAGAGCACTTCTTCTGGATACAGTAGTGCTACATAGAGCTTCGTTTCCAAATTCTAATTGAAGACATTAAAGGTGTTCGTGCTAATTTAACTCCACTTTAAAATCATAGTGCAAATAATGCTCTCGAGTCAACTCCACTTTCCTGTCTTTTAAAATTTATCATGCGATAACTAAATTGCACTTAATTACCACAATTTATCGTATGTGAACTTTGAAGAGTTTAAATTGATATTTTAAAGGATTTTTTTTCCTCCTATCATTTGCTACTGTCTCAAAAAATTTAAAGTAGCCTATATTTATTTTCAATAGAGGCCATTTTCAGTTTTTATAGGATATTATTTTAATCACAGTACGTCGATAACGTTTAAGGGTAAAAGCGGTTTGTATACGAAAGAAGGAGAAAACGGTACAAATTTAGGCAGTGATTTAACGTGTATTTGACTTTAATGCAATGAATGAAAATTTTTGATTATTGCCGTGGAACACAATTTGAGAACCGCAGAACTAGACCTTCTCAAGCGGGTATACTTACAAATACCAAACATTTAGCTAACTGATTCTTAGGACTCCTGGGTTTCTTATATCTTTTAGCCCGATTAAGATTTTGACTCGTTAATTTTAAAAGCAGAAACGTGTTTAGCAGACTTGCACTTGTTAGCATGCTTTGCACAAATGATAATTACTCGAGTTAAGTCTTGTATGAAACATAAACCAGTAAGGGTTTCAGTGCTGTTTCAATGAAGCATAAAGAATGGGAAAAAGAAGATAAGGTATTGTACCTGCTGCTAATGAATCGTTCTTCTTTTTTATTGTCAACGAATAACATGATTTAATTGAAATATGATATCTTGTATATTGGGTTTTAATAAGAAAGACGTAATGCTGCCATTCTTCTATCTAGGCCTATTCCGTAACATTGAGTGTTTTCCATGTCATAGCAGTGTTGTATGTATGAATAAATTATATCAGTTTTAAATGCGACTGCAACAGACAGACCTGTTATGGTTGCTGTGTTACTCGTATTAACCATTTTGAAAGAAAATAAATAAAGTGGGTATTATTATAGGTGAAATAACATTGTTAATACTTTATTTATAATTTTATTAAGTAAACTCATCTTTTACTTGAATAAGATCTTAAAAAAATATGTATCCTAAAAGAGTATTTATGTTTAGTTAATGGATTGAAAAAGAAAAGAACGGAAGAAAATTGTGAAAGTTGCAAACTGAAATTTAACCCCAATAAAAACGATTGAATGGAAGCAACCACAATTTTCCTATTTTAGGCTTTGATAGCTGTAGGTTAAGATTGAAGCATTCCCATTCATCTTAAATTTACCATATTATGGCATTAAAATGTAGAAGTATCATAAAATGTTAATAAAAGTTTATTTAAGTTACATATCTTTTACTGTAAATCAAATTAAACAAAGGCGAAAATCTAGCTTGTCGGGTTTAAACCTTGCGTGAACTGAAACATTCTAAGAAAATATAAAGGTATATCAGAACGTCTTATTCTTCTATATGGAAAAAAGCACGGGATCAGGTGGCAACCCCTCTCCAGAAAATCCAAATTAAACGGATTTTCTGGTGTGACTCCTCTAATGCAAATGTCTGTCAAGGTAGACAAAGTTTGTTTTGAATTGTGTTAAAGTGCAGAAGTATGTATGTATATATGTATATGGGTGTGTGAGTGAGCAATATATCAAAAATTGTTGTCCCTAAAAATCTATGTTCTATTTTTCTTACTTTTAATAGCCTCCCAAATTGAATAAAAAGAGTGATTCTCCAAGATTGTATTACTACCACATTTCTTAAAACCAAAGGCTAAATTAAGAATTACCACGTTCTGCCTCATTGTTCCTTTTATGAATCATCATAATTCGCCCAGGAAAAACCTAGGATTTTAGCTATATTTATGCCATTGTATGCATTTTTCATCATAACTGATTAACAAGCTATAAAAGAATCTTTGACTTAAGTGCTTATTCTTTTGTGATTTTCCCCCCTCCTCAAGTTTGCATTTTCACAAATCAACAGAAGTATGTTTGTCTCTTGCCTGTGTAAGACATATCCGTCAGTTCTGCGACTTATGAAAATAAAAGAATATAAAGAGATAAAAGATATTCGATTAGTATCTGCCTGGTCTTAGTGTTCTAGCGAGTTGCCTTACACGACATGACTGCAGTAAAGTTGCGTCTCCAAGAAAGCCCTGACAACTAAAGATTATGTGCTATATTCCGCATGTATCGGTGAAGAATATTTTTTACTGAATTCACACACACGCACACTCATGTATAGTAGTCAAAAATTAATCAAGAAATTGATGTTGAAAATTAATCGAGTGCAAGCCTTGGCAAGTCACAAAAATATAAAGCAAGGGTAGATGACACCTGTAGCAGGAATTAATTCTTTTAATGAGTAAATTATATTATATTTCTGTTTACATTTTGTAATTATAAAAACTTTTCTTTTATTGTCTTTAGATAAAATACCTATATCAGCGATTAGAAATATATACAGTTTTACCGTAACCCTTTTAAAAAATGTGCACGATCTGCCTTTCCCAACCACCACATATGACCCACAAAACAAAAGCTTATGGGTTTTAAAAAATATATTTTATGACTCAACAAAGAGGAGAAAAATGTTTTTTATTAACTCCTTAAGTATTTGCGAGTCATAAACAGATATGCGTGTTCTGGGTTGTTACGGGCTACGTCGTATATCTGCCATTCTGTAAAATATAATGATTGATTTAACACTAAACATACCATATAACTGGTCAAATGACCCATAAGGTATATGTAAAAAATGCGATGGGAAATGAATTAAAAATTCTTATTCTTTGTCTTTATAATACATAAAAGTCAACTTTTATGTATTATAAACACTGACTCTTATGTATTATAAACACAAAGAATAAGAATTTTTAATTCATTTCCCATCGTATTTTTTACATATATCTTATGGGTCATTTGACCCGTTATATGGTATGTTTAGTGTTAAAGGTATATTTTAGCATTGTTAATCGAGACCCATGATGACTTAGTGGTCAGCACGGTGAGCTAAAATCCTTGAGGGTCAAATTCGAGTCTGGCAAGCACACTCAACATCTCTCTGTATAGCCAGAGTACTCTGCAGAGTAAATATTTGAATCCTTATGTCCTGTTGCTGGGATGCCGCAAATAAAAGAGAAGTACGGAATTAAAAGGAATCTCGCCTCGCTTGAATATGATTAAAATTCAGGAGATTCTCTAGTCATCACGAGTTCTATACACCTGTCATGGTAGGCGGTTTATTGCAAGACATCAAAATGGTTAACTGGCAACCATGTTAAAAAAAAAATTTAGGCAATCATTTTGCGGCCTTATGAGTCACCGGTTGGGAATCACTAACATATTGATCATATTGATCAATATGTCATATTGATCTGCTTTAAATATTATTCAAAGATAAATTTTACTAAGGTTGGTTTGGATCAGAGTGCTACGATTTACTATTTTGCTACACAAGGCTTGATTAAATTAGAGTCTACTGCTTATTGCCGATTCTGAACAGCTAAAATCTTCCATTCTAACAGCGGGATTTGAACCAATGGACTACTTTATAGAAAGGCAGCGCCTTACCATTCGGCCACCGTCCGGCTATTTTTCTACGTGATGAATAAGAGATCCCCCCTTCCCAAAAACAAAAATTATCTTTATAATTTTAACGATACCGTAAATCGGCAAAGTTTGAAGACCATTACTGTAGGGAAAAGACATTTTCGCTGAGTAATGCATGAAATGTGTTTACATGTGTCGTACGTTTACTAATTCGACAGCTGAAGAACGAAATAAAAGATTTTCGGCTTACATTATTTTACGGTGTTTTTAACAGATGGAAAATTTAAATATGAATTATTTTAGAGGCTTGTTTCTGTTATATTTCATTTCTTTTAATTTACTATGTGTGTAATAAAATTCAAGTTAAGTGATTTTGTATCTAGCAGCATCTGCAGCAATTATTTCTGTTTGAAAGTAGAAAGGCTTGTTGCTGATTGTACTTAAAACATATACTTGTGAAATTTGCAAAGGAACCACGAAAATAGTTTCTCTTATTTTTAAAATCCATGAGGCACTATATAGAAAATACATTTACAGAAAAAAAAATAAACTTTCATGGAGTATGTCAATAATAAATTCACATGTTGTAATTATTATACTGTTGTATTAATTTATGCTTCCTTAATCTCTATGTCCTACCTATTTTTTTCACTATTTGCAATATTATATTTGAAGTATTTAAACTTGTATTAATTGTGATCTATTTTCAAATATTTCTATAATCTTTATACTATCTTTTCAGTGTGTAAAATCTTAATTATTTTTATTAAAATTTAACTAAAAATTTATGTATTATTCAAATATCAACTTATGACGAAAAGTATCCTATTTTCAAGACTATTCCAAAATCTGAAGTATCCATAAATTTTGTTGTCTATATAAGTATATAAAAAATAAATGGTATTTTAATGTCTAAGGTTTGTTTTTACATTTTATTACCATGATGTACAATGTGTGTGCCAGACTGGAAAACATCTAACACGATTAAAATCGAATTTATGTAGAAAACGTGTTATAAGCAAAGATATCGCTTTACTTTAAATGCAGCCTCATTTATACACAAATTCAAGTTTTAAGGTATCTGTCTACGTTGAAAACGTCATTTTTTGCCAAAAATCATATATATATATATTTTTTTATTTCTCTTTTGTAAAATTTCAACTTTTAGGCTTCTAAATCTGTTTTTGTTTTGTCTTTACGGCATTTTAAAGAAAAGTTACAGCTGTTTAAACATCAGTGACAGCTGTCAAAACAAAACGGAAGTACCAATTTCGGAACCAGAAGTTGTGAATTTAAAGCCTCTTAAAGAGCATTTTTGGACAAAACTTTTTAAATTTTCATGAAGATTAGTTTAAACATTTTTCTAGTATTTTTTTTTTATAATTAGCAACTTGCCAATTAGAAAGTTTTGAAGCAAGAAAATGTGGGGAATTTTAAACATGTATTTTAATTTTTTAATAGTTAAAGTTGCTGTCATAAATTTCAAATGCGTTTTTCTCGGAATGGTATTTTTAATAAAATGTTGAAACTTGAAATGTGATTTCTCAAAAAGTTCTTAAAATATTTTGTTGAAAATTATTATGAATGCTTTTGGTAGTATTTACTAGTAAATGACCTAAAAGCTTTAAATTTGGATAAATTTTAATGTTTTTACACTCATAGTTAAATATAAAGATAATGAAAAAATTCGTTAAAAATTTAATGTGTATGATTTTGAAGGACCAAAATTTTTTACCAAATTTAAATTAAGCAAAGATTTTAGATGATTCACTAGTCTAGTGTATAAGAAATGTGTTGCATAAAAAATATTGAAATAATTTAATTTATTAAAAAATTAGACCTTTTGAAAAAAACCGATTTTTTTTTACTAAATTTTCTTCATTTATTAGAAATTTTATAAAAATTTCTCCAGGAATAAATTTTTTAAGTGCAATTCTCTATGATAATATAAAAAATAAATCTAAAAATGTATAAACATGAACTAGTTTCTATGTTTAAAGAAAAAATTCTCCGAACGTAGATGGATACCTTAATGGTTAAGCAGTTTAAAGAAAAAATTTAGTGAATAACATTATTTAAAACTTTTTAAGATAAATTAGTTATTTGTTCAAATATTTGAATTTTTACAACTAATATCTCTTTTGATCGTTTCTGCTTGTTATTGCAGCTAAATCTTAATTTTTACGCATCCTGGTTGACTGTTAGATGGAGCCAAGTATCAATGCATTTACGAGTTAACTCTTTCGATCCTAATTGGCATACAAGTTCCAGAGATTAGATTTCCTTCCCCTATTCTGTAAATAAAACCCACTTCCAAGTGGGTTTTTTATATTTTTAGCGTTTTAAAGGATTTAGAAAAAAAAATATGAAATCAGATGCATTATTCAAGGTTCAATTTGACTATTTTTTAAATTTTACATTAACACTAGATTGCTCAAGGCAGTCATTTTGACTGTTTTTTAATTTCAATTAGAAAAACAATTATGAAATATAATGACACAATTTCTTAGAATTTGGTGACTTTTTCTATAACATATAAATCTGTTTATGAATAATTGTAGTTACTTCCGCCCTCCTTTATTTCCGTATATATATATATATATATATATATATATATATATATATATATATATGTGTGTGTGTGTGTGTGTGTGTGTGTGTGTGTGTTATACCTATATTGCCCAGAAGCAGTCATTTTGACTGCTTGGGAAATTTTAAATAATCAAAAGATTTTTTTTTTATTGAATTAAGTAAATTTCTTATATGACCTGTCCGGCTTTGTATTGAAATAACATTTTTTTTTTCGATTACGATTTTTTTTTCGGTAGTACTAGTTATTCGAATCTTTATAAAGTGTTGTTCTAACAAGTTGTTTATTTTATTTCTTTTGCGCCCTAACTTTATGAAAAAAATGTCGAACAGAAATGAGTTATTGGAAAAGCTAACGAACATAAGTGAAGAGTGCTCCGATATAGAATCAAATGCAACAAATTCTGAAATTTCTTTCCAACAAATATAGAGTTGCAAGACAGAAAAATTTATCAGAACATGAAGACCCACAAAGATCAACTGCAACATCATCAAATGCAACCCATTCTCACAAACGCAAATTTTGTCAAGTACGACTTTGCCACAACAACAAAACAAATAATATATGTGAAAAATGTCAAAACTATGAGGAAGATGTACACATAAAAAGATTTCCACTTTCATTTGCATAAAATGTACAAATAATAATGCATAAATTATTTTTTTTTTTTAATTAAAGTAAATTTTTTTTATTGTTAATATTTACTAATAACTTGTTGTTTAATTGTAAATAATATAAGAAATATTAAAAATTAATTTTAAACAAATTTCTTTACATATTTGTTATTTTTTCACAATGCAGTCATTTTGACTGTTTTGGGGCAATATAGGTATACAAGAAATCTTGGGCAATCTAGTGTTAAGTAAAACTATTTTCAAGGCATACTTAGGGCCTTATTCAAGTCAAACACGCATTTCTCGTATCTCACCTTCCTTCCGCAAAATTGAGGAGGTAAGCAAATTTGTTTGGTTTGGTTTGGAGCGCTATGGTCTACTTTTGTAACACGAGGGCTAATGAGGCCGGGACCTACTGCTTAAAGCCGATTCTGAATGGGTACAAACATCTATGCCTCGGCATGTATGTATCGGTAGGATTCGAACCTACTGGAGTTCGGGGATTTGAATCCCACCGAGGTATGGATATTTGTAGCCATTCGGAATCGACTTTAAGTAGTAGGTCCGGGTCGTGTTGCAAAAATAGACCGTAGAGCTCTAACCAAACCCAAACTTGGTTATCTCTGCAAGTTTGAGAACTGAAGGTGAGATACTGAAGATGCGCGTTTGACTTGAATCGGGCCTTTTGTATGAAATAGAAAATCTTAATTTTCTTATTAAGTAGAAATTTATCATCTTAAATGTCAGATTTTAGAAATTTTAGCTAAATACTATTTGTGCGATATATTATCCCAATCGTATTAATAGTGGGTAAATATGTACCATCTGTAATCAACTTACTGCAAGATGATATATTATGCTAATGTTTATGAAACATATATGAAAATTTTCGTTCTATATGCAACGAAAATTCAATCCCCTATATAATAACAGCCTAAGTTATCTGTCCGTTTGTCCTCGAATTTATGAAGCGGTTGGACCTGGAATGGATAGAGGCATCCATATTGGATTGTTGATGAGTTAGGGTTAGCAAAATTCAAAGAGAGTAAAGTTTATCTTCTCCTAAACTATCGATCCTATTCTAAAATAAATTAGTATAAATAGGCTTCATATCACAGCGAAAAATATTGTCGTCTTTAAAACGTTCAAAATCCACCCCTTCTCCCGTTTTCGAACGTAATACCATTATTTCAAGCCCTATTTTCCCCGGTTAAGAGCAGGCGATTAAATTTATCAATTTATCACATAATAAATAGGTAAAAATAACATTTTTTTCTGGCATTATGACGTCATTCTTTTAACCATCTCATTTAATCATTTCTTATTTTAAACTGTTTAAATATCTTCTACATAATTTTCATACGTTTTATCACTGAACTTAGATATTACGTAAATAATTTTGTTTTATATTTGGCTTAAATAATAGATTAGGTATATATGTGATAATTTTAAATTTAATAATCAATTTTTTTTTTGTTGCAAGACAATTCTCAGCCAAAAAAGAAACAATTTTTTTTTACCTGCCTCATAGGATACTTTACAATTCTGGAAAATTAAAAATTTTACTGATCCCGCCAAATGACCGGCTATATGCTAGTATAAAATAATAGTCTAGATGATGAGACAAATAGTCTCAGCTGACAACAAGATTAGGATATATTGTCCAATGAGATTTCTATGAAACGGTTCCAATAAAAAACCTTTAAACTCGCACTTCTTTTAGGATGTCAACATTAAATTTACCTCTTGATATACAAACGAAAAAGAATTTGATGTGTCCTAAAAATACTATTTAGTTTTTTTTATACTATTTACCAAATGAACAATTCTTTGCTAGATTAGAAAAAAAACGAAAGTTTTATTTTGAAATTTGCATTGCTATGTAACATTTAATGAGGTTTATATATGATGTTAATGGACAATAATTAATTAATAGCATAAAATTAGTATTTTTGTAAAGTGCAAAACATTTCAAATAATTTTCGAATAGGCAGAAGATCTGATATTTTTTACAGTTCTAAGTTGATCCGCTTCATACATTATTTTTAAGGACACGCGAATCTTGAATAGTCTAATCCAAACAGAATAGAAGCACGAGTTAAATAAGTAAAGTTATAGGAATTAATATGCTGTACGATATCTGCCGGAAACAGCTACTGACGTGTAAGACATCAAAGTCTACTTTGGCACATGAAATGACTGACATCTACCAAACATCATTGTATATCAAGATGTTAAACTACTTTTCATTGTCGCATTTTTGTCAGGTTGAAAGATTTAAATATTATGAATGAAATAAAAACAAAATAAATCCCTATATAATAATAGCCTAAGTTGTCTGTCCGTCTGTCCTCGAATTTATGAAGCGGTTGTACCTGGAATGGATACAAGTATCCATATTGGATTTTTTATGAGTTAGGGTTAGCAAAATTCAAATCGAGTTCGAAATCCATCTCATCCTTCCGTTTCGAGCTTTTAATGCTATTATTTCAAGCCTTTCTCTCCCTCTTATTCTATACTAAATTCATTCTTGATGGCGAGGGCGGAGCGTAATATTTAAACTGGACTGTTTTTACTCTATCCTGATATACTCTAATTAGTTAATTTCCCATGTGTAGGCTTGGCACGTTCGGTAGAGTGTCTGCCTATTTGATCGTCATGCTTCCGGTTGACGGTTTTGTCCCCGATGGAGTCTAATTAATTTATTATTTTCTGCTTTTTCTTTGAAATTCTTATTCCTAAAGTTGTTTTATTATTTTTAAAATAAATTTTTACTGTTTTTTTCCAACTTTTTATGATTTTTATTATTCTTATTTTATTAAACTCCCGTATTGTTGTATGGATGTCCCTGGCCACATAAACATTTCATGTTTTGTATCCTTAAACTTTTTTCCAATAGCCTAAGTTATCTGTCCGCCTATCCTCGAATTTATGAAGCGGTTGGACCTGAAATGGATAGAGCTTCCATATGGATTTTTGATGAGTTACGGTTAGCAAAATTCAAAGCGAGTAAAGTTTATCTTTCCCTAAACTATGGATCCGATTCTAAAATAAATTGGTATGAATAAGATTCGTATCACAGCGAAATATACTGTCATCTTTAGAACGTTCGAAATCCACCCCGTTCCTATTTTGGACCATTTAATTCTCTTATATCAAGCCCCATTTAAAGTTTGGTTTGGTTTGGAGTGCTACGGTCTACTGGTTGCAACACGAGGGCTAATGAGACCGGGACCTACAGCTTAAAGCCGATTCCGAACGGCTACGAACATCCATGCCACTGTGGGATTTGAACCCACGAACTCCGGTACCGAAGGCCAGCACCCTAGCCAATCGGCCATCGTTCGGCTAGGGTCATGCCGAACGATGGCCGAATGGTAGAGCGCTGCTCTTCGGAACCGGAGTTCGCGGGTTCGAATCCCACTGCTGGCATGGATGTTTGTAGCCGTTCGGAATCGGCTTTTAACTGTAGGTCCCGGTCTCATTAGCCCTCGTGTTGCAACCAGTAGACCGTAGCACTCCAAACCAAACCAAACCAAATTGGCTAGGGTCATATCCCCATTTTAAGAGAAGGCGATTAAATTTATCAATTTATCACATAATAAACCGGTAAAAATAACAATTTTTTTAGCATTATGACGTCATTCCTTTAACCATCTCATTTAATCATTTATTTTAGATTATTTAAATATCTTCTGCATTATTTCCATACGTTTTATTACTACACTATTACGAAAATAATTTTCTTTTATATTTGGCTTAAATAGTAAATTAGGTACATACGTGATAATTTTAATCGATTATTTTGTTGCAAGAAAATTCTCAGCCAAAATACAACCCATTTTTTTACCTGTCTCATGTGTTACTTTACAATTCTGGAAAATTAAAAAAAATTTCTGATCCCGTCATATGACGGGCTATATGCTAGTAAATAAATAAAAAGGTTTGAAGTACACCATGGCTCAGTACCACGGTCCTAATTGAAGTCTTTGTTAAATGCTCAGAATTACAAGCATAGTTTATATAAAGATTATAATAAAATTGCATGCTCTCACCAATAACCTGTAGAATCAAAATAATGCAGCAGATCATTTTTTCTTTCTGAACTGACAAAAACAAAAATTAATAAAACCTAAACATAGGTTCAAGGTACAACAGCTTCTCCTACATGTAAAAGGTTTTCAGTCATTATCAAGAACTAGCATATAGCCCGTCATATGACGGGATCAGTAAAATTTTTAATTTTCCAAAATTGTGAAATACCTTATGAGGCAGGTAAAAATTGGTTTGTTTTTTAGCCGAGAATTGTCTTGCAACAAAAAATAATCGATGATTCAGTTTAAAATTATCACATATGTACCTAATCTATTATTTAAGACAAATATAAAAGAAAATTATTTACATCATATCTAAGTTCAATGATAAAACGTATGAAAATAAGGCATAATTTAAATAATTTAAAATAAGAGATGATTCATTACGATGGTTAAAGGATTGACGTCACAATGCTAGAAAGAAATGTTATTTTTACCTATTTGCTGCGTGATAAATTGATAAATTTAATCGCCTGCTCTTAACCGGGGAAAATAGGAGTTGAAATAATTGCATTAAAAGCTCGAAAAGAGAGGAAGGGGTGGATTTCGAACGTTTTAAAGAAGGCAGTATTTTTCGATGTGATATGAAGCATATTTATACCCATTTATTTTAGAATCGGATCGATAGTTTAGGAGAAGATAAACATTACTCTCTTTGAATTTTGCTAACTATGGATGCCTCTATCCATTCCAGGTCCAACCGCTTCATAAAATCGAGGACAGACGTACAGATAACTTAGACTATTATTATATAGGGGATTACATTATCAGCACCAGCGTCCGATCAAAACTAAATTAGGCCTGGTATTTCCCCCCCTCCCCGAAGTTCAGTAGAAGTTCAGTATGACCTTCGATCAGTTTTTACAAATTATAACAACTTTTATAACAACTATTATAACAAATATTTTTTTTAATATTTATAAAATTCCTCATAGTATTGACTGAAGCGAATGAGGAATTTTATAAATATTAAAAAATAAAAATTTGATGTTTGATTTTCATAATATAATTTCCAATAAGGCTAAAGACTGTCATTTGCTTTTATATAACTTTGAGTGAAGCTCTATATAATAATGCTTGAATAATTTTTTAAGATTTTTGAAATAATAATATAATTTTATAAATTAATTTAATATAACTTAATTAATTTAATATAATTTAATTAATTTAATATAATTTAATAATTTAATAAAATAATTTTTTAAAATTATTCAAGCAGAAAGGTTTTAAATTTTGTTAATAAAATAATTTTAAGGTGTAAAAATCAGATATAAAAATTTCGGGGCCCAAAAATCAGGGAACCAACGCCATGGATAAATCGGCCCTTCTTTAATCAGTCGGGGATCATTTACGACTTAGAATCTTCTTTACAACGTAACTCCGAGAAATTTTTCAGATTTCAAATGTATAATAGTTGCTTAATTATCAAATACTTCGTTTAAATTTAAAATCAGACGCTATCTTATAAAGAAACAAGTTATTGAAAAGCTAAACTTTGATGTCTTATTTCAGCGTTGGATACGCATGTGCTCAAAGAGAAACGATATTTCGGTTTGATATATCTTATAAAGAGCCCTTTCGCATTTACATAGTATTGAATATATAAATCCATTTTTAATTTGGTTAAAATGATGCACAAGAGCTATATAAAGTACAGGAAAATATTTAACAATTAAAAGGAAGAATCTTACAAAATAGCTGTTTCAAAATTTATCGATAAATTTAAAGTATAATAAAAATGTACGGTATTTAACTAAGACATTTCGTCAAATATTTGAGATCTGGCACCAAATTTGTTAAAGCCGTCCGTAGTCATGTAAGATGATACTTAATGAAGCTGATAAGAGGATACAAGAGCAATACTTCGATTTTACAAAATTCATCGTGGAGTTCAAAGTTCTCACTGGTATGTGGTAGAAAAATTTGAAATAAGATGGCTAGTAGCTCTAAGTGCGGATGTTTTGATTCTGGTAAGTATTTCCTAAATTCAAATATTAAACCAGATTTGTGCTACATTTGTAATGCCTCTTTTATTTCTTATAATTTTAGTTCCCCTTTCATTTTTTCAATAAATATTAAGTCATAAATTGAAGATCCATCTATAATAATATGGCAAATAAATGGGTTTGAAAAAATAAGCATGAAAGCCCCATTTGCCTACCGTTGTATTATTTCAACAAATAATCTTCGCCATTAAAATAGTCGATCTTCTTCACCTAATGTAGAATTTTTTTTATATATATAAAACTATACTTAACCTAGAATACAATAAGTGTGCTCACGATATGTGAGCTTGAACAGTTTCCTTTATTCGTCACTCTGTTTACCTATTCATTTTATTCTTGCATTACCCGCAGTCATCGTGAACTCTCGAGCTGTAAATTACGTCGTAAGTATTCCCATGAAAAAAGGATAATTGAGATCGAAAGGCCTTTCTTGCTTATTGCTTTGAACATCAAGCGAGTCAATAAATGGCAAATTAGTGGGTGGAAAGATGATGGTGTATGAAAATGGATAGTGCAAAAAAGAAGATTTGGATCTTAATGTGTGAATACTTTCCCCCATTTTAATATTTTTTTTTCTTTGATGGGTTTGATATTTACAGTCTCCTGGCTTTAGGTATTGTAATTTTTCTCAAGTGTTTGAAGTTGCTTTTTCAGCGTTTTAAAACTATCTGTATAGAGTATTCTAGATTTATCGTTTTTCTGATAAAATACGTAAATGTTTATTTTACGTTTTGAAGTTGTCCCCAGGGACACTTCTCCTTTAGGAGTGTACGGGCTTCATGAACCCGGGGTGCCTGAGTGATCTTTCTCTCTACGTCTTCCCTGGTAGACCAGAACTTGCCTCTGTAATGCTTGTTAAGGAACAAGCATACTGGGGTTGACCACATTAAGCTTCGAACTATGACGGACCTCGCGTAGGTCAGCTGCAGCTCTATAGCGGTCGTGGTTGCTGTCGTGGTGACTGGTCTTCAGTTTGTCAGCTGCTGTATGGACATACTAGTCTGGGTCAGCGTAAGGAATTTTCTTACATTTTAAAGTTATGGTCTTTTTTATTTTTCAAAAGTATAGTTTATTCAGAAATTAATATATTATTTAACTATAATATTTATGTATTTTTTCTAATGTAAGGGCACTAGCTTTTAATCACATTGTCTATACTACTTCGCGAGCTGGTTGAATCTTCATCATGGAATTACCATTTTGGTTTGTGTTTCTGTACCTGCGTGCCGCAGCACGCTAGTGCATCGTCAGAAATTTTCGAGTGGACCACGATGATTTTTGGTAAATAATTAAAGTATTTAATTTATAAATTTATAAACTTTAATTTAAATACTTATTTTATTTAATAAGTGTTTATATAACTAAAGTATGTTTATTTTACATTTGGAAGTTATGGTCTTTTTTATTTTTCAAAAGTATAGTTTATTCAGAAATTAATGTATTATTTAATTATAATATTTATGTATTTTCTAATGTAAGGGCGCTAGCCTTTATTCACTATTTTGTGTATACTACTCCACGAACTGGTTGATTCTTCATCATGGAACTACCATCTTGGTTTGTGTTTCTGAACCTGTGTGCGCAGCACACTAGTGCACCGTCAGAAATTTTCGAGTGGGCCAAGATAGTTTTTGCTAAATAATTAAAGTTACGTGGTATTGTATCATTATTCCTATCTGTCATGTGCTCTTTTTCTTGTCCATTCCTTATCCTATATCGTCGTTTTAAGCGAATTAATCCTTTGCCTTTGCCGAGTGGCCCACGATAATTTTTGGCAAATAATTAAAGTTACATGGTATTGTATCATTATTACTATATTTCCTATCTATCATGTGTCTTTTTTCTTGTCCATTCTTTACCATATATCGGTGTTTTAAGCGAGTTAATCCTTTGCCTTTGCGAATAGAAGCTCTGCTTTCTTTTCATACCATGAGTTTAGCTTTCAACTCTAAAGAGCAGGCATTAGATTTCAAAATCTTGGACCTGAATTTTTTTTTTATTTGCGAGGCCACCGCGTATTTATTCTGTTCAGTTTTTTAGTTCTAGAAGGGGAGTGCATGTCGCTGTTACAAAGGGATGTCTTGATTTTTACTTGTCTGTATAGGCAAAAAAAAAAAGGAAAAAAAAATCAGAAAATATCAGTAAAAGAAAGCACTATAAAAAGTCCTCTGAAATGCAAGTCGCAAGATTTTGAGTAAAAAAATAATAAATTTTGAACGTGCCTGAGTTAATTACACAGGTAAAAATTCAGAAAACAGCAGTAAAATTTAGTAAAAAAAAATTCCTCTACAATGAAAGTCTCAGGATTTTGAGTTAAAAAAGTACAATTCTAACGTTTCTGAATTAATTACATAAACAAAAATTCAGAAATAACAGTAAAAGAAAGAAAAAAATATCTTCTGCAGTAAAATTCGCAGAAATTATATGTATCTATAAAACCTTGAACACTTTTTAAGTTAATTAAACATAAAGTTCATCTCTCCCTCTCTTTTTTTTCTCTGTGAGTGAATTACAAAACAAAGCTCAATTATTGCACTACACATTTGATTTTTTACTTTCAAATTATATTTGTATTGTATTGTCAAGTAAAAAAGGATGAGAAACACTGATCTAAGGGATCAGCATAACTCCCTATAAGTTGAACAGCTCACATACATCCAAGCTGGTAACCAGAAGCGCGAAACGTTAGCTATATATATATATATATATATATATATATATATATATATATATATATATATATATATATATATATATATATATTTGTATAAATGTTATTGATTAACAAAAGTATGCGATTTCTTTTAGTATGTATCAGTATAAATTTAGCAGCTTAAATTCAAAAAGTATGATAAATACCAAAAATGGCCTTGGAAATTAAAATTCCGATTATCTTCCTTTTCTTTTAAATTATTCAATCACAGGTTATCAACCACATTAACTTCTTCATGCGTTTTTATAAGTTACGCAAATTTAAAAATTGTGGAGGAACATAAACTTTATATACTAAGAATTCTGGATTTTTAATATTGATTGTAGTTATAACCGTTCTTACAAATCTTGAATGTATCAGCTGAAGGGTAGTCAGTCTAACAGTATCTTTCGAAATTGGAATTCATGGGTTTGAGTCCTACTATTTTAACCAGTAGGTCTTCCGCTTAATACTCCTGTAGCAATAAAAGCAGAAACAAAAAAGTGTCTGTAAAGCTCGAATCAAATCAAACACATCTATTTTAATTTTGATAATCTGACTTTTATTGCGATTTTGATAAACTAATCACAATTGTGTTCATCTGTCAAACTTAGAAATTGCTACAGCAAAAGCTTATCAAATTCGTTTTGATAAGCAGACAAGTATATATATATATATATTTATATTTGATTGAAAGGATACTAAAATGAGAAATAACTGAAATGACCACTTATTATTCAATTTGTGGCAACGCAACTCAAAATATTACCTCGTGCAAAAGCAAATGCAGCTATTTCAATTTCTGACTTTTCCTTTTTTCCCGATGGCATCTCGAGACATTTTTCTATTCTTCTGCCATTTTTATATTGTAAGCTGTTCACTTCATTTTCTCTCCAGATGTTGAGAGATGTAAAGTAAATTCCTACGAATTTTATATTAAATATTTAGGCTTTCGATTGTATATTTGTTGTTATCTTCATTTATTTCCTCCTCCCTCAAATTCTTTAATTGGCAAGAACTGAATTTTGATATTCTATCACTTCTTCTTCATGACACTGTCTTTGTCCTAAAGATTATTCTGGAATGCAGTAAAACTACTTTATTACTATAATTTGTTTAGACTTGCTCCTGAAACCCGTTTTGGAGGGAATTGAGAAGTCTAAATTTACCTTTCACTTTTAAAAGTTAGCAAGAGGCATGAAAACGTTACTCATTGGATCTTAAATGAATGTCCATATGAGGACATTAGGAAAGAAATTAAGAAATGGGTATCCAGCTATTCCAATAGTCAAAGAGATATCCATTTCTTTCAGACACCTGGCAACTATTGTGTTGGTCACGACATCTATTGACGATGATTACCGATGGAAAACCTTTGATAACTGTTCTCAACAACGATATGTGGAATAAATCGTGTTATAGGTCATCTGAAAACCCCTCCGCGGTCCTTATCAAAGTATCCATTTTACTTAAACATAGGGCACTTTTTAAGGTCGGGTCTTCAGATTGCAGGGTTTGGGTGACCGCGGAATCAACCAAAAGTGTGCTGCACACGTGATTTTTTTTTCTTCTCTTTAATACCACATGAAACTAATATTCCCCTGTCTTCCATTCTTTATTCTTATACGCAAAAAGAAATCTTACTGAAGGCGAAACCTTAGATTTGGTTAGGAAATAAACTAATTCAAAAATTAACTCAAACTGTTTAGGAAAAGAGGTAAATAAAAGCTTTAGGACAAGATTAGCAACATCATACTTTCATTATGGCAAAAGTTTTTAATTATTATTTTTTTTAATTTAGTGAAAGATGGTCAAGGCAGAACTTGGTTATTTGTTACAGTTTTTAGTTTAACAGATATGTTATAAGGACAGGGGAGGGACCCAAAATGTTAGATAATGTTAAGGTTCGCAAATCCGATTCCAATAGTTAATGTATATATATGTAATCCAAATATTGTAAAACTGCTGGACACATAATATCCCCTATTATTTTTACTTACCCGGGCTACTGGGAAAGGAGAAATCTAAAACAGCTAGCAGTTTTTAGTTTAACAGATATGTCATAAGGACAGGGGAGGGACCCAAAATGTTAGATAATGTTAAGGTTCGCAAATCCGATTCCAATAGTTAATGCATATATATGTAATCCAAATATTGTAAAACTGATGGACACATGATATCCCCTATTATTTTTACTTACCCGGGCTACTGGGAAAGGAGAAATCTAAAACAGCTAGCAGTTTTTAGTTTAACAGATATGTTATAAGGACAGGGAGGGACCCAAAATGTTAGATAATGTTAAGGCTCGCAAATCCGATTCCAATAGTTAATGTATATATATGTAATCCAAATATTGTAAAACTGCTGGACACATAATATCCCCTATTATTTTTACTTGCCCGGGCTACTGGGGAAGGAGAAATCTAAAACATCTAGCAGTAATACGATGCAGTCGGGCCATTGAAAGAGACCGGTACAAGTCCAATCAAAACTTTATTTTAGAGCTGCTAAAACGGACATCTTTACTAGTCAACGGCAGACAAAGGAAAGACACAAAAATCACTCTGTTTGAACAGAGGTGCACCCAAGAGAAGACAGAAAGAATTTTCCCAAGGTAGAAGAAACTTACTCAGCGAATTAAGTGTTAAGATCAGGAAAAAACGCGGAGCCATTTGCCGGCGACAGCTGGAAAACGTGTTGAATAGACAGAAAATTTACATCTATAGGATAGAAAGCTTTGGGAATTGTATCGAAAGAATTTTAAGTCGAAGACATTCCTTTGATTAAGACATTTAGAGGCTGGGAAAAAGATTTTAAGGAATTAGAATGAGAGGAGATTTTTAAGGAAATATTAAAGTTAAATATTTTTGATATATTACACACACACACACACACACACACACACACACACACACACACATATATATATATATATATATATATATATATATATATATATATATATATATATGAGAGAGAAAGTAAGTGTAGATGAAAATTTTACCTGAAAATTGCTGAAAAGTAAAGAAACATAATATTTTTGGTCAGAG
Organism: Pardosa pseudoannulata; assembly: GCA_032207245.1. Classification (NCBI taxonomy): domain Eukaryota; kingdom Metazoa; phylum Arthropoda; class Arachnida; order Araneae; family Lycosidae; genus Pardosa; species Pardosa pseudoannulata. The sequence goes on from CM063504.1 coordinate 103,430,197, forward strand.
TAAAATTAAAAGTTTGCAACTAGTGTTGAATTAAAGCTTTTAACTAGACAGAACTACAATAGACACGATTTTCACTCCACCAAAAAAGTCCGCAAAAAATCAGAAAACATCTAGATTTTGCACATGAGTTAAGAAAAGAAGCATTAATATATGTCTGCTAGTTGAGAGTGTTTTTTGACGAGCAGAAACCAATTAAAATGATACATGCTGTTATAAGCAAATTTCGAACGCCTATACACGTCCCTGTTCACATGGCCTTTCCCCCTTCTAATTGTGTAGTTCATCATGTGTAATTCTAACTAGACTGAAGACTGGATTAGAAATTAGAAATATTAAGCAGGATGGAGTATTTTAAGATTCATATACATGAAAATATAAGAAATGAACACATTTTGATTAGTTTTAGCTCTCTATTACTTCACTCGACTCTTTACTTCTAAACTACGCTTCTACTAAACCAATTATAAAATTGATAAAACATGAAGCACAAAATAACATATTCTGAAATAATTAATAGTCTTAGTTTTATTCCTATGTATGAGTCAGACAAGTAACAAAACAAATTATTGCAGTTACGATCAAATGGTAATAGAAAGGGTAAGTACGTTATAAACAGGAGGCATCAAATACGATTGAACATAATCCACGTTAGTGTGAAACCCAGTGTCACCGCAAAATATAAGACAATGAAAAATCCTCTTTATGACGAATAATGGGTCAGATTCATTGATATTTAGAAAAGTCATCGTGGTCCGTTTGTTGCACATGCCTGGTACAACTGAATACTCCAATGCATTCAGCCATCGTCCACTTGTTTTAAAATATATCCATGGACGACTACTGAATGGGGCAAGCCACCTCATATTACATTATTCAAACACCACTTGTCAATTGCTAAAGACATCCATCATTGTCGAGTACTTTAATTTGGGCCAAGCGAAGAGGTTCTCCAGATCCGATGCTCAGATATCGAAAATGTCTCGTCTCGTGCGGCCATGTTTCTCCGCATATAATCGATTCTCTTCCGCTCTGGATGAGGAGGTGTCGCGAATTTTTCCGGGTGACGTCTCACTGCGCCGGTTTTACAGGGGATCGCTTTAAAGTGGCGGCTTTTCGACAAGATACTAATATCTTTTCCGTTCGGGGTCTCGCTTGGATGCAAGTCCTCATCAAAATGCTAATCCAAGTCGCCGCTTTGACAAATCGTCGGTGGAGGGAGGGATGCCGGGCGTTTTCGAACGTAGATTTTGGGCGCGTTTTGACACCAGAACGTCACTTTCGTGCTGGGGGGCCATCGCCAAGTTACCATCGTCTTAAGTTAATACTGTTTTATTCAAAATAAATTCGAAAATTCTTTTATGTTATTTTTTTATAATTCAAGTAGAATAAGAGTTTGAGTAGTACCCGGCGTACAATCCTATAATTCATAGTTCAGTCACTGTTTTACAGTTCTTGCCGAGGGAAAAAAATAAAAATTATACAAATTACACAAGAATTGAGAAATTTTTCTCAGGACTTCGGTGTTTTTTTATTTATTCGTAAACTGTCTTCTTGTATTAATATGTCATGAATTCACAAATTCACACATTATTTTCATCGCCTCACTTTCATTTATCCATGCTTGCACTAAGAAATCTCAGAACTGGAAGGCTTAGCCCATTTGAACGATGAGTCCTATAGTTTTAGTAGTGAATACCGTGAAAAATATCAGTAAATACCTTAAATTTTAAATACTTTTTTTTATTATAGACCACATTTATTTAATTAGCTTTCGCACTGCAAAATATATTGACTGTAAAGCTTCAAACTAAACCAAACCAAACCAATTCACATAGAATCTGTTGTTGAAATCCATAGAATGGGGCAAAATAGCGATGCTATAGAAGAGGGACATCCAAACAAGACCAGCGATCCACAGAATGGACAAATGTTTTCTCTAGTGCAAATGGCAGTGAATGAGTGTCTTTATTGCAGGTTACTACGCTCAAAAATATGTTAACTAATTTGTAACTTATCAAATAGTTTTTTATTTAAGGATGAAATTGTTTACATATGTTTTTAAATATCTTTTGTAGTAAAATAATATATAAATTGGAGGAAAAAAATTACATTTTAAAGCGTATGTAGGTATGAGGAAAACTGGCAAATATAGCATATTTATTTATCATAATTTTCTGTAATTGAAAATGCCTTTCAAAAGTGTTTTCAGACGATTACATGAAGTCACTAGTTATACCCAAACCGAAAACTGAGCACAAAGCGACTAGTTATTGTACAGGAATAAGCTGCATGTTTTATGATTGTGTCAATGTTGAGTAAAATTATAATTTTGTTTGTTGAAAGGAACAATTTAAAAGGATTCAGTGCCCACCGAAATTAGTGGAGGATTTGGGAGATCAACGATCAGCAAATTGTTACACATTTTATAACTGGGAAAGATTACTTAATTAAAGCATCTTTTCGTATGATTTGAAATTAATGTTTTTGATTAACTCTGCTTTATCATAAGAAGCTCCTCAGAAGTAGGCAATTCTTAGAAAGCTTTTCTATTCATAATGAGTAAGAAGTAGATATTTTACGGTGTTTTTAAAGATTAATACCTATAAATGGTAAAAACGGAAGAGATTTTTACTTTTAGTTCGAACCTCCAGGGAATGTTGCTTTTCATGCTTAAAATTTTTACAATACCCATTCATATAACCAAAAGTTTGGACAATTTTTTTTTAATTTTTGCTTTTAGAAAACTATTTGGTGCGATTAGAATAAATTGAGAACATTGAACAAATAATCTGAAAACTCAAAGTTGTGAATGTAAAGTACGTGATTGTAATGTACGTGAGTTGTGAATGTATAGAATTGCGTTTGCACTTAAGGCAAACTAGCAAACCATATAAATTGACAGAAGTGATAAAAGTTAATCGGATTTCTAATTAAATCATATTTACTTTTTCTAAGACACGATAAAAATATTTCAGTATCAAAAATAGTAAAAACGTATTCAAGCATTTATTATTTTGAACAGAAACTCTTTTTCTTTTCTTTTTACATGATTTTAATTGATAATAATTTTTTAAAACCCGCAAGAAAGTATCAAATTAAGTGGCTAAAGGAGGACAGGAAAATGTTTTCCAAATCAATGACGTCGAGGCCTGAATTAATTTAAAATAAGACTGAGTCACTTCAGGATTAGGTTAGATATTATTTAGAAAAGTAGCCCCCAGTTTGATTTCTAAAGCTCTATTTAGAAAATTTTTTATGACAAAACTCGTTGTACCTACCCTGTGTTTTACAAATTAATGGTGCTTTGATGTAATTGTACGGGGAGATATGGTAAATAAATTATCTCAAAATAACATAAAATAATGCCTTTAAAAATAAAGTACATTTTGCCAATTACATATCAACTAGAGTAATAAACTGAACTTTAGCTAAAATACTTGTATGTTCGGAAAAAAACCCAAATTATTTTAACTTTCAAATTCTTATTTTTATAATTTTTTATTTTGATTCTGGCTTTGTAAATGATTTTTCTTGTATTATTTCGCTTTCCAGTTTTAATTTATTTTGTTTCCTGGAACAGCCGTAGGTTCCCGAAGAAGTAACTGCCCTCTGTGGTTAAAAGTAGTGTCTTAATCACGGGAAATTACAAGATTTTCATTCACTTTATATTTCCGATAATTGTGCTTGGTTCCCGGGAGCAAACGGACAGATGTAAAGAACTACAAATGCAATAAATTTAAATGACCACATGTCTTAAAAACAGAAAACTAATAACTCATCACCTCTTCACACTCAGCATAGAAAAGAGCAGGGAAAGAGAGCACGGAAACTTTGGAACAGGAATCTTTAAAGTTCGAAATGAAAATTACGCAAAGAATCCCTTGACTGTTTTAGCTTGAGCTTGAGCTTGAGCAAGATGTAAAGTAAGAATTACAGTTTTTTAAGTCATCATTAAATCGATCCTCAAATATTATAAAATTGGTAGTTTGAGGCTGTGACAACAATCCTTAAGGTATCTAAAACAAGTTCATGCTCTGTAAGAAACTAGTTGATGTTTTTACATTTTTAGATTTATTTTTTATATTATCATAGAAAATTGCACTTAAAAATTTTATTGCTGGAGAAGTTTTATAAAATTTCAAATAAATGAAGAAAATTTAGTAAAAAAAATCGGGTTTTTCAAAAGATCTAATTTTTTAATAAATTAAATTATTTCAATATTTTTGATGCAAAAAATTTCTTATATACTGGATTAGTGAATCACCTAAAATCTTTGCTTAATTTACATTTGGTAAAAAATTTTGGTTCTTCAAAATCATACACATTGAATTTTTAACGAATTTTCATTACCTTTATATCTAACTATGAGTGTAACATCATCAAAAATTATCCAAATTTAAATCTTTTAGGTCATCCACTAGTAAATACTACCAAAAGCATTCATAATAGTTTTCAACAAAATATTTTAAGAGCTTTTTGAGAAATCACATTTCAAGTTTCAACATTTTATTAAAAATATCGTTCTGAGAAAAACGCATTTGAAGTTTATAGAAGCAACTTTAACTATTAAAAAATTAAAATACATGTTTAAAATTCTCCACAGTTTCTTGCTTCAAAACTTTCTAATTGCCAAGTTGCTAATTATTAAAAATACTAGGAAAATGTTTAAACTAATCTTCATGAAAATAAAAAAGTCTTGTCCAAAAAAAAAAATGCTCTTTAAAAGGATTTAAATTCACAACTTTTTAACACACAAGTTTTAAATTCACAACTTCCGATTCCGAAGTCGCTACTTTCATTTGACAGCTGGCACTGATGTTTAAACAGCTGTAACTTTCTTTAAAATGCCATAAAAACAAAAGAAAAACATATTTAGAAGCCTAAAAATTGAAATTTTACAATACAGAAATAAAAAAAAATTTTGATTTTTGGCAAAAAATGACCTTTTCAACGTAGACGGATACCTTAAACATCAGTTGAAGCTGAGAGGGAATTTCCTGCTACCAGGATGTTTGTTCACAACACAGCTAAGAATTAAGCTGAGTGATAAAAATACAGATTCATTGTTTTCTTAATTCATAATTTTAAAAGGAATAATTATTATATTTATTTGTGTAGCTCAATATATAAATGAATATAAATTTTTGAATTTGTGACTATCGTTATTTTGTGTAATTATTGTTGATATCATTTAAAAATAATTAATATTTAGACTCTTTTTTAAATTTCTATACATTTCCGGGATTTTTGAGAATGACTGGTAGGATTTCCTGGAAATTTTCGATAGGGAAATCAGAAATCCTTGCTAAAAACCGTGGGTTTCGAGTTTAACATTGGCACTCCTCTAAATAAAATATAAAGGCAGCCATTTACGCTTTCGCAATATGTGAACGTCCCTTTCTCCGCTCATAATCTGCGTCTTTTACAGTCGGATGCCAACCAAATATCTTGCAAAGATGGTCTAGCATAACTCTGTAGCAACAGATGCTCTTGACAACGGGTTCTCGCCGAATATCATTTTTCGACTATGACGCTCTTTCTCGAGGGAGGAATTTTCTTTAAAAACCACGGATATGTTGCCTCTTTCACGGGGATTTTATAGGGATTTTTGTGTTTTTGTTTCCATTTTCTCCTCGCTCCGGCAAAACCTTAAAAATGATTTAATACTTACCAGCACGGATGTTGCGAGAAAAGTTTCGAAAAAAGCGTTTTGAGATGATGTTTCGGAAAATATTTAGGTGCATTTTTTTCATCGCTTCATTCTCTCGGGCAGATATGAGGGAAAATAAAACACGTTTTATTAGTTATCCTTTTTAAATGCTCCCTATGGAAGATTAGATTTGTAAACAAACTTATTGCATTAGACAATTAGAGTTGTAATCATTAAATGTTATTTGTGAATCATTATTTATTGTTGTAAAACATTTGAGATACCGGAACTACTATCGTCTAAGCCTCATATTTCTACTATTTAACATATAGTAAGATTTTATGAAGAAACTGTAATTTAACAACGTCAATACTTCGATTTTAATGCAAACATATTTTAATTTTTAAATTTTGGTTTAAAAAAAAAAGGAATTTTTTTAATAAGGTGATTTCACGCAATAGGGCAATTTCTCAAAGTCTGGCAATTCTGACTTTAGTTTCAAACGGAAGGGCAGTTTATTGTTTGTCTATTGGCTGTTGTAAACATGAAAATGAATAGGAAGGGCATTATAGTAGTTGAGTGACGTTGCGACAAATTGCCTTATATTTGAAGAAAACAATGAATTTTAAACTTAACGATTACCTACATATTGGCTTATAATCCTTCATTAAATACATAGCTAGCATTTTGTTCTGAACTTAAAACAATTATGGTGTTGTTTAATGGAGAAATATTTACTTAAAGTGTCATCTTTTTCTGTTATTTTTTTTAATAAAAAGAAATAATTTGAAGTAGCTTTGTTTCATTATTTGTTTTGTGGAAGCTCTTCAATCAGCATTTTGCATTTTACATTATATATTATGAAGGTTAGGTACTAGTTCTTAACACATTGTGTGCGGGTACATTTCGCAGCGTAATTGTACTGGGAGCGGGCGTTTTGCTCATAAATTTAGTTATTCAGTTAAATCTCAACAGATCGAATATTATTTATTTTTAACGAACTTTTCTTATATTGAAATATGTAAACAAATATGTAGATAGAAATATATAAATAGCAACCAAAAGATTTTTGTAAAAAAAAATATTTTTAGCGGATAAATTTATAATAGTATCATAAATATGAAAAATCAAATTGAAGTAGTAGTATATAGTTTTAATTTTTCGGATTATGTTATATATAAACATTTTTACATTATAAAAAAATGAAAAAAACAATCATAAAACTAATAATGTAAAACTAGTTTTTATTTGTCTAAATTTTTCCAGAATCTATGTAGTAGGCAAGAACATTCGACTTCGTTTTCCTGTATATGCCGTTATTTTTGTACCCACAAACAAACCATGTTGTTACACTAACCCGTACTAGTACGTGATCAGAGCTCAAGTATCAATCATCAGAAAACGTACTAGTACGTGTCCCGCATACAATGAGTTAATAAAGCTCATTCTGTACGACTACCAAATTTAAATGAGCAGTAAGGATTGAATTCACCAACTAATAAAAATAATTAATTGCCCGCTTATTTTCGAGAGTGAAAAATATCTTCTGTTTGAAAGAGTGTAAGAGAAGAGTGAAAGTATCTTCCACTTCAGTGTCTCGCCTATCCAAGAAAACTGAGATAATCCTAGATGATTTTTCAATCTTAAATGTTCTTTCCTGCTGTTGTTGCAAGTAGTTTTGAATTTTTTTTTATTAAATCAGTTTAAATTCAAAGGTGTTAGAGCAGGAGTAGTCAACTTGGGATGCTTAATGGGATGGGTTTTAGTTATTTATTTTAAGCTCTGTTTATTTAAAATTACTAAAGAGACTCAATACCTTTGTTTAGATGAAAATATCGATTTTTTTTAGATTTAAAAAAAATATTCTTTGGCGCATCTAGTATATTGTGACAAAATTTTAATACCCTGATCCTGTCTTTTAAATCTTTTGTACCATGCCATCTGTACATGACCATGTATAGATGGCCATGTACAGATGCTACAGATTTTGTACCATGCTTTTGTACATGATTTGTTTTAATGAGCATTAGAAACAACTCTAAAAAAAGATAATGCAGTATATAAACGGAAACATTTGAATTATAAAAAAGAAAGAATTACTTATGACATGCTGCTGTATACTTTTATACTAAATTTCTGTGAATATGAGAAATATTTTCTAATAATATTAATGTTGCATAAATTTCAACTCATATTATTAGATATTTTTATTTATGCATCTATACTTAAATACTTAAAGATTTCAAGAAATTAAGTGAAATAATAAAGTGAGTATATATATGCTTTGGATTTTACCCAATTTTTCTCGAGAATATTTCTTTGATTAAGATTATAGAGATGTCATTCATAATGAAATGAGCTAAATTTGTAACATGGATGGTTTTTTGCGTGCAAAATATAACAAGATATTGTACAAAATAATCTATGAAATATAACAAAATATTGAATAGGTTTTATTTATTTTTAACATTTTCGATTGTATTATATTTATTTAAAATTTGAAATCCTTAAATTGATTTATCTCAGTTTATGTTTTTAGTATATATAACTGTATTCAAAATGATAAAACTCAAATACATTTGAATAAAATTATTCACTTTTTACATATATATTTAAAGGTCTTTTTGTCTAAGAAAATTAGTGATGGATTTTATAGCGGATTGGATACATTATTTTAAAATTAAAATAAAAGGTAATTCCTATTTTGCAGTCAATTTTTATTTATAAATCGACGTTTTATTTTTCTTCCCAGACTCTCAGTGTAGAGCACCATGTTTAGTTCTTGACATGAGTACATGGACTGCAATGTTGCTGTTATTTTAGGCTGTCATTTACACTGGCGGTCACGAGTTGGAGCGCAAGAAAGTCGTACAGTTGTAATTTGTAATTTTTTTAATATGTGGCTCAAATTACAGATGTAAAATTAATGTACTCATGTCAGGGCACCCGCTGTAGAAGCTATATGCATCTTCGAAACGAGAAGTAATATCTACACGACAATCAGTTTATACAGGCATATTTAAAAATGATCAGAAAAAGAAATAATGCTCTGTAAAATATGGCTTATTTTAGGATCATAATTTGCGAGAAGTAACGTAAATAAAAATGTATGAAAATCTATATATATAAAGGCTCTTTAATCTCTTTTTAAAATGAGAATAGAGCAATTTGTCGCAACTTCACGAACTACTATAATGCCCTTCCCATTGATTTTCAGGTTTACAATAGCCAATAGACAAACAATAAACTGCCTTTCTGTTTGTAACTAAATCCAGAATTGTCATAAATTGAGATTTACCCTACGGCGTGAAATCGCCTTATTATGTCCCACCATTGGTTGGTGCCATGGGTTAATCACGTTTAGCTATAAAATGACTTTTGTGAGACCAGTTCTTAAACCTAAATACTAATCAATGATTAGCTAATCAGTGTAACTCAAGAACAAGGCCGCCGAACGATGGCCGATTGGCTAGGGTGCTGACCTTCGGGACTGGAGTTCGAGTGTTCGAATCCCACAGTGGCATGGATGTTCGTAGCCGTTCGGCATCGGATTTAAGCTGTAGGTCTCGGTCTCATTAGCTCTCGTGTTGCAAAAAGTAGACCGTAGCACTCCAAACCAAAACCAAACCAAGAACAAGGCCAAGGAAGCTGAAATCTCGTATCTGGATTCAGCTTAACCCTCAGGCATACAGTTAATGAGGTTTTTCAAATTTTTAATTCTAAAGGGATTACACGGCAGTGGAAATTAGAAACACGTGGTTTCTGCAAATCTCCCTCATTTTACCGAATAACGTGCCAAATGGCATATTTAAAGAGAGAGAAAAAGCTGAAAAAGCTTTTTTTTTTTTTTTTTCCCCCTAAAAATTTTTTTGGTTTTTTTTTTTGTATTTTTTTTTTTTTTGGAAAAAGGTGTTAAATGTTCTAATATGCATTAATTGAAATGTGTAAGATATCTTGTTACAGACCGTCTGTTTTAACGAAGGAAATATTTCTGATTCAAACATCCTGGCTTATCTCCAGTTTCGATCCATGCATAATTTCAACATTACCACTGTCTCAAAAATCTTACTTTATTCGCGGGAGAATACCACGAAGACAATGGTAGTCGAATACATATAGAACTACGTGGTTTTCTAATATTACAAAGATATCGCCCCTGCAAATCAGCCCGCCATTTTAAAAATATAATTCTTGCCAAATGGCATATTTAAAGAGAGAGAAAAAGCTGAAAAAGCTTTCCATGTTGAGTAATGTTACTATATGCATTAAATTGAAATGTGTATGATATCTTGGTACAGACCGTCTGTTTTAACGAAGGTAAAGTATTTCTGATTCCACACCTGGCATTTCCTTCAGTTTCGATCATGCATAATTTCAACATTACCACTGTCCTAAAATCTTCTTTCGGCGGGAGAATACCACGAAGACAATGGTGAGTCAATTACATATCTGAATTTTTTTTTAATATTAAAAAGATACGCCCCCTCCCCGCCAAAAAATAGTAATTCTTTGAAATACCATAAACACAGACACACAACTACAGTAGCGAAGCGTGAGAATACAGATAGTACTTTATAGGTTCCCAAAAATAAAAATCACCATTTAATTCACAAGCAGATACAAATACCACTGGATCAAGACGATATTAATATAAAACTTATATTAGTATCGAAATCCTTGAATATTATTCAATACACATTACTCTATGGTATAGTAGTTCTACCTTCTCATAATATATGTACAAGTTTGGGAGCTGCTTAAAAATTCAAATCTTGTAAACTTGTTTCAGTAATTTTTCTAATACTCTTTTCACGTTCTCACGATTTTATGACTTCCAGTTTAGTGTCAGTTTGATGGATAACTTTTAAATTATTCCAATTAACTGCCCCTGTCAAATGATTGATAGCATTTCTTTGTCACGTAACTACATTTTTTTTCCAATTGTGGTGAATAAATGTCGACTTGAGGTCACAAAATTTTAACTTTGTTGTTACCCAAAAGCCGAAGCGTGCTATGTATTTTACAAGATGAATAAATTTTCGCATTTGTTGCATTTAGAATGCTTTCATTGTAGCTTTCAAATGCTTTTATTCCGTTGTAAATGGATTGTTTGAGATTTTGATTACATAATTGTGAGTATGTTGAGGTATTTTTCTTTTCTCGGAAGAAAGAACAAACATTTACATTGGAAATGATTTCTAAAAAGAACAAATAACTATGCTTAAGCTTAAATTACATTTAATTAATTACATTCAGTTTGGTTAATTTACATTAAGTTCAAATTTACATCTCATAGAGAAACTAGATATTTTTTGTAAACTCTCAATTATTCGCCACCTCTGATTAATTGACATTACTATTCCTGACATGCAACAGTTTTGTTTAGCATTCATCAATTAAATTGTTTATATTGGTAACTATGAAGGTGGCATGAAAAATCATCAGTCTGATGCGGAGAATGACAATAAAGATTTTTATTTTTCAGCACAATATACTATGATGTCATTGCATCCAGATTCAAGAGTTCTACCAGAAGGGCTGAAAGTACCCATCAATTACAGCTTCTGGCTATAATTACTTTTTTTCTGGACAAAAAGCAGTGACTATAACGAAGATTTTGAGTTTTGAGATAGTGATGGAGTCTGAAGAAGCAAATCTGGATAATAAGGTGGATTTTATAGTACTTCATAATGCTCATTGCTCAATTTTTCCATCTCCAAGAGACATTTGTGGGTAGTGCATTTTCCTGCTAAAAGATGGATGCTTCTTTTACAAGCCTCATCTGTTGTACTGAATTTTATCATTTAGTTTAATTAATAGGTAAGAATAGTAGTCAAAAGTTAATATATTTTTCTTCTAAATAACTGATCAATGGAAATAAATTATCATTCCAAAACACTGATGCCGTGATTTTTCCCACCTTTGGCTCTGTTTTCACCTTCTTCGGTGCTGGAAAATCTTCTTTCCACTGCGTGGACAATTGTTACGATTCTAGTATGTAATGGTGCATCCTTATTTCATCCGGTGTACCATATAAATGAAGAAAATTACATTGATTTTTCATAAACAACGCCCAGCACTGTTCGAAAAATGACGTGTAATTGAATTTTTGATCCTAAGTGAGCACACGTGGCACCAATAAGGCGATTTCACGTAGTAGGGCAAATCTCAATTTATGACAATTCTGGCTTTAGTTTCAAACGGAAAGGCAGTTTATTGTTTGTCTATTGGCTGTTGTAAACCTGAAAATGAATGGGGATGGACCTGAAAATGAATGGGTAGTAGTTCGTGACGTTGTCTACAAATTGCTCTATTTATTGCAAAACTTTATCATGTTCATCTTGCAAAATATATAACCGATGTTTTATTTCATCTATTATTAATTTTACACACCTTTGTACGTAAATCTTCCATAATAACATCGTGCTCTTTTTTAGAGATTTTCGATGTGGTTACAGCTTTTGGACGTTCTGGAAATCAACTATATGAACGCCTTCACGGCCACATTTGAATAATTTTTTTTTCAGTGAAAATTGTATCACATTTATGACTGTAGAAGGAATTTTGGGTTAGAATCAAACCTACTTTTACGAAAAATTATATTTCTTCACGATACTTGTTTTTTCCTTTTTCAAAAAAGCATGTCCTGCAACTTATTAAAAACGCTTGATTTCAGTTAACCATTGGCTGAAATTGCTTTCAATTTCCCAAATCGCCTAATAAAAGTTATACAAAACTAAGGAGACTATCTATCACGTAGTTCTGCAGTCACATATTACTGGTGAGGATGAGAACTTTTTAGACCACCCTCATAAAATACATATATTATTATTTAAGAACTCCTGCATTTGTACTTTAAATATCTTTAACATATGCATATAAGAATACTGCTCTCTGTGATCCAGCCGAACGATGGCCGATTGGTTAGGGTGCTGGTCTTCTGTACCGGAGTTCGTGGGTTCAAATCCCACAGTGGCATGAATGTTCGTAGCCGTTCGGAATCGGCTTTAAACTGTAGGTCCCGGTCTCATTAGCTCTCCTGTTGCAAAAAGTAGACCGTAGCACTCCAAACCAAACCAAAATCTCTGTGATCCAACAAATTATTAAGCTAAAACTTGAAAAGTTACATTTTATTAAACATTTGATTGGCTCTTACACCTTCCATTCCATGAGTGTCCCATAATCTAGAGTTTAGAATATAAACACAAACGCACATACATACTTTATGTAAATAATTATAGATATGTTTAATACGCACAAAGAAATGTAAGTATATTTGTAGCATAATTAAGGAAAACCACACTGAATTGATTTGTTACAGTCCACATTTAATGAAAGAATGAAATTTTGTATTTCGGTTTAAAATCTAGTTCTAGATACTCATTTATTTTGTCCTTTTTTGTTAAATGGCTTTCGGTAAGAATTTATCGCTTTTCCCAAAGTAGTTTAAATCATGGACCTCTATACTAAAGGTAGCATTTTCCTCGGTGCACCAGAAGGAAAGTTTAGCATGAATTTAGAGGGGACGTTATTTTTTAAATAATAGGTGATCCTGTAATGGATAGCGCGTTCATTTTTGTACTCACACTAGGGAAATCAAGAGAACTTAAGGCGATGGTAGACTTTCAAATTGGCTAAAATCAACCGAAAATTCAAATTTTCGATTTTAGTGAATAGTGAGAGAATATATCATTAGGAATATGAAGCAAAAAGAATTTTTTCATTCCCATCATTTTATCTCATTATATTTGGGTTTAATAAGCTTATCATTACTTATGAGTATAGCAATAATAACTTTAAATGCTGTTTACTCAGAAGTAAAATTTTCATGTATTAAAAATGTTTAAAGTACTCCAGGCGCATTGAAAATAAATTTATTGTCTCTGAAATTCCAGTATTATTTACGATTGAGTTTATAAAATAAAGTCTAGTTGAAACGGGTATGTTTTGAAGCATATAATATGTTAGTTATGCATTTTAATTAACTTCTATAGCTGTTTATTCTGCAAAATATGGGTATCATAATCATAATTATTTTTTTCTCTTTATATTTTCAATGAATGTTTATGGAAACAACTACATTTTTTTGTAAAGTCTATAAGGTATACTTAAAATTTATTTTATACTATTTTATGCAAAATTGATGCACCCGGAGCATTTTCAATTAAGGTAATTATGAAACAATTAATAATTAATAACTCCAAAACTAATTAATATTTTGCCTTCAAATTTTAAAAATATTTATATATCAATAGTACTAATAACATTGTCAATCTTCAAGGAAATTCATTAAAGAGAAAAAAAGTTTGCTCTAAAGGTCCACTGTCGCCTTAATAAGGCTCATTAGTGGTTTCTTAAAAGGTAACTATGACTACTGAAACCAAGCTAAGTCTTTAAAGCTGGTTAATTGATTATACTAATCCAATTTTTGTACATTTTTTGACCAACGTTATACTTTTATCTTCATATTATAAAATAAACTCTAAACATTGCACCTCGAAAGACAAATGATGTGCGCACTTTTATTTTATGTGCTTTACCGTTTAAACAATGGCATCGTGGCACAACATGAATACATTTTGATAAAAATTGGCAATAGAGAGTACAAAATGTTCCCTTAATCGCGCCATTGTATTAGTGTTCCTAGTGACCCTCTCTACCAAGTAGCGCGAATTAAAGCTTCGCGCGTGAGTCACGCCAGTGCGTGACCGCGCCACTGAAAAAGTCCAAGAACATCTTAGTGGGGAAGAACGTGAGGCATCCTCGCATTGTATAATATGCTGTGACCCTACTTAAACGTGTTTTGTTCAAATTCATTTTAGGTGGTATATTAGCTCGGAAAAGACCTGTAGGTACGCGTTTAGCATATGATGTAATGTGGAAAGTTAAAAAGTTTTTAATCTTTGAAGAAGTATGTGAAGGTTGAACAGACGAATCAGCTTGTTAGTACGATAAGAAGCAAATTAAGTTTCCTGTTAACTGCCAAATAGTTATCTTCAGAAGCATGTGGGTGATCTTCAAGGGTTTTAGAAGTAGGTCTTGTAGTAAAATAGGCAACATGCGAGAAAGTCAAATACAATGTATCCCCTAAAATCTCTTTTGGGGAAAACGGTGATGTACAAATCAGAAAGGGTAGGAGGAAACCATCTATGATCTTAGTCTAACAATGAGAAACATTAAAGTTATATAAATTGATTAACTGGAGATCATCTGCGAAATAAACAGTTACACTTCTGTAATTTTGAATGTATCAATGGATATATTGTTCTTTTCTTTTTCTGTCTCTGCACTTGACCATGTATGACAAAAGTCCCAACTTCAGTGAACACAGACGTTTTCAAGGTAGCTGTTTTTATTATTTTAGAAAATTATGAAAATCTTCTCAACTGATGTCCAAATTGAAAACGTTGAAAAGTACCATATTTTTTGTATAGGGAGTCACAAATGAACGCCTTGATCTGGCCAATTCTTTTTAATGAAATACAAGTGGTTTAGAAATTTAGAGTTCCCAACTCTTTAGGTTTCTTTTTGGAGTCATTTGGAATGCGAATATATTCATTTTCAGGAGAGGCACGGAGTGGGATCTTTTAAGAAATGCAAATGAAATGACTGTGCTTTTCCCCTGATTTCTGTATAAAACATGGAATTCTTTCTTATTCCATTCTCCTTTGTAACTCAATTCATGGTTTTAAAATTGGCATGGATGTTTGTAGCTTTTTAAAAACTGGTTTACAGCGGCAGATACCAGCCTTATATGTAAAAAGGAAAAAATAAACTTGTAAGGCTCCGTACAAATCAAACTAATAAGAGTGTCGTAGCAAAGATAAATGGCATCAGGTTACATTTGTCATATATGCAGTTAACAATATATAAATTGATTGAATTATTTCTCTGCACATCTTTTACTGAGAATGGTAGTCTGTACCTCAATACTGTGCTCGATCCTTCTAACTCTTCTGGATGTCCAAAAGCAAATACGAGGGTCATCAAGAAAGTAAGTTTACGTGGGTTCGTAACAAGGAAAACAAAGCATTATTACCCAGGGAGATTTGTTGTAATAGATAAGCTATATATCAGGTACTTCTCAACAAATAGCCACCGGAATTATAATATTTGTCATACCCCAAGATGATTTTTTGTTGTTCAGTGCAATTGAAGTCTACTGCCTGGGAATGTAGACAGCGTCTCACAATTTTCTGCAGGACTTCGTTAATGGTAATCGCACAGAAATCTCTAAAGTGCAAGAACAGGTGGTAGTCACTGGAAAAAAGATCTGGACTGCAGCGTGGAAGCCCGTCCTAGATGACAAATGTCCGGCTACAGTGCTGAACATTTCGCCTACCTTTGAAAAAAACTTGGCACCAAAGATAAACTATTCCCTTGCTCATCATATCCACATATGCACAGAAACTAAACACAATTGATAGTAGATTTCAATCGGTGGTATTTTTTGGGATTTCAAAAATTATCAGCAAGCGGAGAAATGATAATTGACAACTTAGCGCACTACAATGATGGTGATGTGAGCGATCTGAAATTTACAAATGGCGCAGTTAGAATTCGTCCTAAGCGGCGGCAACTGCTGCAGTTGCCACCGCTTAGGATGAGTTTAAATGTTTATTAGATATGACAGAGCACGGGGTATAAAAAATTATATTTTATTATTGTCGCAAAACTGAATTTTTTAACTTAAAAATACCATAATAGATATGCTTATCTTTCAAACATTTTAATAATTGTAAATATGTTATCTACGATCAAAGATTGCGGAGAAAAGATTGAGGACTTCATGCCGCACTCTGTATAAAGTGTTAAGATATAGAAGCTTGAAATAGGGTTAATTTTTGGCAGTTAAAAGGCACCTCTTGATAAATGTGCCTAAAGCCTACAATAGACTATCTAAGCTAATTTATTTTGTTTTTAAGCATTCTGTTTGAAAATTTGGTATGGTATCAGTAATATATTTTTGTAAATATGTTTATAATTTCAAGGTAAAATACTAATAATTTTTAAAGTTATTAATTATTAACTGCTTCAAAAATAGCTTTATCGAAGAAAATATTCCACTCTCATAACTTTTACGAATAACATGTTAACCCCTTAACATTCACGCTGGAGTTAACTCGAGTGCGCTAAACTGGCCAAACTGTGCACACTCGAGATAATTCGAGTGGCGTTGTACTTTTTCGCACTCGAATGCAATCGAGAATTGAAAATAACAATGTGAAAGAAAAAAAAATCGTTTTATTGATATTTATCATTTACATGGGATTGTAAGCTATAACACTTATTTATTCAAGTATAAAATATATATTTTTTTCTACTTATCACTTACTTATCTCTTCCTTGTTTATATTTCTATCTTGTTCCGAAATATATCACACAAAAGAAAATTTTGATTAATTTTATAAATACTTGTTATTATTTATGTTTTAAAAGTATAAATAAGCATTTTTACTGATGATAATGTTTATTCTGGAATGGGAATCGGAAAGTAAGATAAAAAAGTCGATGCGTGTGTAATATTACAATATTCGACTATTTTCTACAATGTTATCAAAATCCAAAAATGCAATAAAAATTTTGATTATTTTTGTATTTTTGTAATTTTTTTTAGCAAGACAACGTTCTAAATTATGTTTTTTACATTAAAAAATTGTTTTTCTTTTCTGGCTGGCCTTTATAAAAAAACTGTGCATTAAGGGGTTAATCTTTATACTCTATAAAATACTTTTCACTACTTAGAATAAAACTTAATTATTATTTAATTTATTGTGGGAAAGACAATAAGATTAATATTTAAAAATATAATAGTTAAATAAAACTTTTAACCCACAAAATATATATATTAATTAATTCAATATCAAGACAGATTTTCGTTATTTAAAATGTATTAATTTTAACTATTATTTATTACTCTATAATGTTACTTTTAAGGTTACTTTTATTACTATAAGGTTATCTATAAGGTTACTATCAGGTTACTATAAGGTTATCTATGCTCATTAGCTATGCTCATGATAAGATGCCAGATATTACAACGCCCTTTTTGCTTCTCGATATTAGTTATATTTTAGAAATTAATGACATAGGAAAATTTCAATCAAATTTTGTACTGTATTAAAAACTATATAATATTTTTCTACTGTATTAAAAACTGTTATCTTAATTGTCTTTAATTATTCTTAAGATTAGGAGTATATTTAGCAAGCGATCTTAAAACGATTTCATTACTTATAAGGCAATTTGTCGCAACGTCACGAACTACTATAATGCCCTTCCCATTCATTTTCATGTTTACAACAGCCAATAGACAGACAACTGCCCTTCCGTTTGAAACTAAAGCCAGAATTGTCATAATTTGAGAATTTGCCCTACTGAGTAAAATCGCCTTATTCCCAATATTTTAATTCAGAGTTACACGAGCACTGAATCAATAAACTTATTCTCATGCTTATGGTAATTTATAACTGGATTCCTTCAACACAATAGGCTGCCTTTGCAAATTGGTAAGAGATGTCGTCCAATAATATGACTGATGAGTTTTAAAGGGATACCGCCTAGACCGTCTCTATCCCTGTCTGCGCATCTTATTGATTTTCTAATCGAATACTTACAAAACGAAAATGGCATTTCTTCTTTTTTAAATAAAGTTTATGAGATTAGAAGACAATATTTTGTTACTAAAATTTTATGAATAGATATAATGTATTTAATATTGCTTTTGCAAAAACAATTTTTGTTACTCTCTCTTTTTTTTAATTTGCCCTTTCTCGTTCATATTTCCACCCAATGATGCGAAAGTAAATTTGCTTGGGATACTCCTAAACCGTCTCTATCCTAGACTGCGCATTTTATTGATCATTCAAACGGCGAATAAGAGGAGATTTCTCTGTGAAGAAGATACGTTTTATGGTAACTTGTTCATTTATAGTTCCAGTTTTCGTCAAAAGAGGGCAGTATTTCAATGCTGAATCAAGCTAGACACTTTTGCTCCTCAGACAAATCTTCGATTGTTTGTTTCAGAAAATATTTTAGGGCAAGCCATAAAACTACAGCAAAAGAAAAAAATTATAATGTTATTTCCCCATTATTGTTTTTTTACTATTAAAAAGAGGGCAGTGTATCTTTTTAGATGTCAAATTTTTGTTTTTCGTAAATACAGGAAATAGGTTTCACTCTAATAGAGCTCTTTCTTTTTGGAGTATTTAAAAGGATAAATAAATTATTGGTACTTTATCTCCTACTTTTAACCACCACATTTTGAGATTTTTTTTCTTTTTCAACAATATTTTTTCACACGTACACTTGACTTCTAACAAGAATTCAAGTTTTGTCTGGTTTAGCCTTTTTTTTAAAAATTTTTATTTTTTTATATTTTTTATTATTATTATTTTAACCCTCGGTGGTAAACAGCTTTCCCTAAGGCTTTCTCTAAATGTCCAGTGTTAAAATAAATTAAAACAAATTCCTGGAAGAAGGTAGTATTATGCTAGCCGTTAATAGAGTTAAGTGAAAACGGTTAAAGCTAGCGGAAAAAGATTTAAAAAGCTAACCAAATCTATAACGAACCCCTATATTAGATGATGTTAATTGGGTTCCAAAATAATATTAGGACCAAGTTACTTTTACAAAATTAAACGTGGGAGGGAGGGGTGTCCAAGCATGGGTCCAGCCCCGGAAGTGATAGGAAATTAACACATTACGGTTCAGATATTTAGATTTGTTCTATTATGTACTGAAGAGCATTACTAATAACCTGAACAACATTACAACATAACAAAAGATAAGAAGATAAATTTACAACAAAATGATAATTTTGAATGCCATGGGAAATTACTTATTGAAAATCAAGCTGTTATTACTTGGTTTGGTTTAGTTTGGAGTGCTACTGTCTACAGTTTTGTTAGATGAGAGCTAATGACTGGGACCTACTGCTTAAAGCCGATTTCGAACGGCTACGAACGCCTATGCCGTACTAGGATTCGAAATCCTGAACTCCGGAACCGAAGAGTAGCACCCTACCCATTTAACCATTGTTCAGACGAAAATTTAAGAAATATTTAAAAAAATCTTTTTGATTTTTTTACTGTTTTTAAAAAATTGTGTTTGATTCACGTACGATTTCAATATCAATTATAGATACTTTTGATAAATATATGAAAAATATTTATATAAAATCAAACCTAAGCACTTTGATTAGGAAAAACATTTCCCGGTACAAATGTTAAAAACAAGCACAATGTATAATGCAAGTTTGACAAAATGATAAACATGTGTAACACAAAAATAAAGTTTGTTTTCAAAGATGTAATACTCAATAAGTCTCATTTAATTTTTTTTCAAATTTTTAGATCCGTTAACTTTTTAAAGGACATTGATTTTGTAGCCAAACCACCAGTTAAAATTATTTTCCTCTACATTTTAAAGACATATAGATGATGTTTTCGATTTTCAATGTTTTTGACCTTTTGAACTATTATATACATAACTAGCATATAGTCCGTCATATGACGGGATCAGTAAAATTTTTAATTTTCTAGAATTGTAAAGTATCCTATAAGGCAGGAAAAAAATCGTTTGTTTTTTGGCTGAAAATTATCTGGTACACGCTCAATAATTTGTTTATCTTCACTGACAGCATGTTAGTTACCAACTTTAATTTTTATGTTGTCACGTTACGTGATAGGATGAACAGTAGAGGTTTTAATATTGACAGTGATTGTTTGGAGGTATATATGAATGACGTCCAGAATTTAGCGAATCGAATGCAAACCGTGTGGTTATGTATAAAAAACAAGCACATAAACGAACAAATCCTTAATTTTCAAAGATATATAACTTAAACGCTAGATATTTATTAGTCCGTGAAATAGACTCCTAGACTTTTATGAAAAGAATTTGTTGTTAATACCGGTGATAAAATTTTCATTGCAACAAAAAAATAATCGACGATTAAATTTAAAATTAGTACATATGTACCTAATCTATAATTTAATACAAAGATAAAAGAAAATTATTTACGTAATATCTAAGTTCAACGATAAAACGTATGAAAATAATGCCGACGATATTTAAATAATTTAAAATAAGAAATGATTAAAGGAATGACGTCATAATGTTAGAAAAAAAATTACTTTTACGTATTTATTATGTGATAAATTGATGCATTTAATGTTCTACTTGATAAAAGAGCTTGAAATAAGGGCATTAAACACTCGAAAAGGGGAGGGAAGGGGTGGATTTCGAACTTGCTTTGAATTTTGCTAACCCTAACTCATCAAAAATACAGTACCTCTATCTATTCCAGGTCCAAATGCTTCATAAATTCGCGGACAGACGAACAGAAAACTTAGTCTATTATTATATAGGGGATTTATTTTTCTCTCGGAAATACAAGTATTCAAAATCGCTTTATATGGAAAAACCAGGAATTCGATTTTTCTCCCTTATAACCCTAAATAAAAAAACAACACTTAATTATTTAGCTATTTGTTTGTTATATCATTTTAATGATATAATAAACTATTAACATAATGATATAATAAACTAATGATATAATGCTATTTATTAATCTTCTAGTATAATTAAAATTTTAAAAAATGTATTATTTTCATGCTGTACGACGGTGTAGTTTCACAGTTAGACCCCCCTCCAAATCCCCCCTAGAAGGAATGTAATTTTTTTCTTGTATTTCATAAAAGTTTCATAGATAACATTCATAACCTAATTCCATCAAATTCCAAAGAAATATTAATCGTAAACTTTAATGGGTTAAAACGCCAACTCGAGAGAATGACCCAAATGCTTTACCTCTAATACATATTACAACGCTGAACATTTAAAGGATCACACATTTCGAAGTGAATCTTTTCACCAAGTGCTTTTGTACAAAATGAAATTGCAATATCTATATCACCTAAAAGATCGAATCCATTTCCCTTTCAATTGAAATAAAAAATATTACCTTCATACTTTTGCAATTCAGCCTCAAAAGAATAATGAAACGATCACACAAACCAACTTGAAAACGAAATTGATTTTTTTTGAGTGAAATACAACTTTTCCTGCAGATGAAAGAAGACCGACTTAATGAAGATGATTAGTGTTTTAACAACATTTTTCTTTTTCTCTTCTTTTCGGAAATGCAGTCTCATATCTAAATTACAATTCGAATAGCTGGTTCAGCGCTTAGTCTATTTCGCCTAGATGATTCCATTGAAAAAAGCTTCACAACAACCGACATTTTATTTATTTTATTTTAGTGTACATATTTTTAAAATATTTGTTTTTTAAATACCTTACATAATATTTTAAATATTTTTTTCCTTATAAACTCCTTTTTAAAAGCCACAAAGCAAATGAGTCTTACAAGACATAGTGTATTCTGTCGTCTCTCAAAATTTTGGTTAGGTTGTTTGTTTTTGGTACTGGGTTCGATTGTTGTCTCGGCGATTAGTCATCATTAGCTTCGGCTGGGTTGGGTACAAGAAATAACTTATAATGTTTTCTGTAGCTATCGGGGAGGGTCATTAACACATTGTATGCGGGTTTGGTTTGGTTTAATTTGGAGTGCTACGGTCTACTTTTTGCAACATGAGGGCTAATGAGACCGGGACCTACAGCTTAAAGCCGATTTCAACCATCCATGACATAGTGGGATTCGAAGCCACGAACTTCGGAATCGAAGATCTGCATCCTAGCTATTCGACCACCGTTGGTATCAATAGACATGTAAGGACGATAATTATATTGTTGATGTTAAATTAGAAAACATTGATAAGTCGGTTACAGTAACAAAATGACTGAAGATATATCGAACCGAAATAAACCGATATATTTTTTCGGTTCGGTTCCGGTTTTCATTCCGACACAAATAAAGTTTTTTTTTCTGGTTTTCGATTCAGTTCCGGTTATAGGCCCTGTTTATCTTTCTTCGTACTTATTAACATTTATTGAAATTTAAAGAAAAACATAAAATCTCTTATAAGAACTCCCTTTTCTTGATTCAGAACATCAAAAATTATTAAACACTCGTTTATAAACTATTAATTTTTTCTAAATACAATACTTTTATATATTTTGTAAAATGATTTAATGTAATGCACCTCTTTAATTTGGAAAATCCCGAGGAATAAATTTCATTCTTTTTTCACTAACTATAATGCTTGTCTAAAATATAATACTTGATATGTATGCGAGAATTTATATAACGCTCTTACACTTTCTAAACTTCTTTAAACTGTATTGTTTTAATAAAAAATTAAAATGAAAGAACATTTATCTTATATTTTTCAGTAACCACAAAATGGTTAAAGGAAAGACTGGTTCTGAAAAAATACTGCTTGCAATACTGCTGTCTAGACACAACAGAATTTAAAAATGCTTTCCAGCCGTTCCCATTCAACAATTAGTTTGTCTTTCCTATTCATGTGATACTTGCTGAAGTTATAGTAAGAAATCAGATTTAACATGCGATTTTCTAAACTGTTAGATCTAATGGTTAATGAATAAAATTTTAATATGTATTGTAATATGAATTTCGCAACGAAATTCATATTTTCTTTTATGTATTGTAAAAGCTACTGAATTTATTACACTTTAGGGGAAATGACTGCGTTAAAATTTTCTTTGCAATTTTCTCTCGCAGTTATAAAATTCCACTGGGTTATATCTTAACACATTGTATGTGGGACACGTACTAGTACGTTTTAAGACGACTGATACTTGAGCGCGGGACACGTACTAGTACGTTTTCTGACGATTGATACTTGAGCACGGGACACGTACTAGTACTGGTTAGTGGAACAACATGGTTTGTTTGTGGGTACAAAAATAACTACATATACAGGAAAACGAAGCCGAATGCTCTTGTCTACTACTTAGATTCTGGAAAAATTTAGACAAATAAAAACTAGTTTTTACATCAGTCGATGCGAAACAATAGAAAGGAAAAAAATTAAAACTATATACTACTATTTCTATTTGATTTTTCATATTTACGATACCATTATAAATTTATCCACT
>CM063504.1:103458873-103466373 GCA_032207245.1 Pardosa pseudoannulata
AATTCATGTTTTCAAGATCAAGCTGTTTTACCGCTGCTAAATTTTGCTGCCGTATACAGTCCCAAAACATACCGACCACCTTGGGCCAGTCCTGTTAACATCGAAATGAATCAATTAAAAAATATATTTCATATAAATAATATATAGTTGCAGTAGTTTAAGGAATTGCCTTTTGGAAAATTCAATAACAATTTTCTAATTGCATAATAAAAGTGTAGTCAAAAGAAAGCGTTTCAAATGGTAAATATACGTTGGTTAAAAAAAAAACCCTACTAAATGCCTAGTGTCGAATTTATAGAAAAAATATGTGGTAACTCATGTTATGACATCACTTATCACTTTTGACAATGAACTTTATTTTTTGCTCTTCAGTTTTAATGTAAAAATTGTAAAAAAAGAAACGCAAACTTTTTAGACGATATTAAATGAAAAAATTTTAGAAGTTTTCTTCTTGTTAACATAGTTGTTAAAAATTCCGGTATTTTCAAAATATTGGCACCATTTTTATTATTTTGCTGTCAAAGTAAAAGTTGTTCATTCACCTTTTTTTATGTCCAATCTGAAAATTGAAATTTTAAAATTGAGAACTTTGACAATTTGTTTACTTAGTGAATGAAACTATTAATATCTTTAGACAAAGAAATTTAACTTAACACTTGCAACATAACTCTTATCTAGATGGATATGGAAAACCAGGTTCAAAGTAAAACTCGTATACTATACAAAATTCTCAATTTCAAAAGATTTAAAAACCGGATATTTTTAGTTTAGTACTTTACTGGGTATCATCAGGGCCGTAAACAGTGCATGGCAAAGATGGCATTTGCCACAGGCGCATCGGTCTTAGGAGCGTCTCACCGAGAGGAAAATTGGGTCCAAAAAAGGACGATTCGCCCCGAAAAGAAATAAAGAAAATTTGAAAAATAATTTTTTAAATTATACAATCCAATGTGTTTAAAATTTCCTTTTTTTATGAATTTTCTTATTTTTTAAATTGTTTCTAGAACTATACTAATTATAGATTCTTACAAAATGTTTACCAAACGCCACTAATATGCTTCAATATAAATCTCAATATTCATTTTAAAATTAAAATTTATTAAAGTTATTAAAATTAGACTTCAATTTAGAAATTCACCATTTTTTTATGAAAATTTAATGTCGGAATAAAAAATATTTTCCTCAAATAAATAACTTAGTTTATCAGCAAAATAATTTCTTCAAAATATTTTTAAGTATTAGTTAGGTAAAAATAGAGGAAAAAGTTAAAAATTAATGTACTAGGAACATTTTAAGAATCAGTAAAATATTTTAACTTCATTCTGAATATATGATATAAAAAACATGTTTATATATTTTCTCAGTATATTTGGTGGTAGGGGCGTAGACCAGTTTTTTGCAACGCGCCCTAAAGTCCCTAGTTAAGGCTTTGAGTATCATCCATGTCTCCTAACATGTTTTAAACTTTTAAAATCCCAAATACATATAAAATTTACCATTTAATATCGTCTAAAAAGTTTTTTTTTACAATTTTTTTTAACAATTTTTTTACTTGAAACTCAAGAGCAAAAAAAGAAAGTTCACCATCTAAAGTGATAAGTGATGTCATAACATGAATTATCACATAATTTTTCTATAAATTCGACACTAGTCATTTATCAAGTAGTTTATTTTGTTGTAACTGACTGTATTTAATTTTTTTTTACGGAAATTTTCAGCCAAACGTAGAAAATAATTTCGGGTTGGGTCCGAGTTATTCAAGATGGAAACTTAAAATGTTGTTACACTTTAAAGATTGAATTAGCCTACGATTTTCAGACGCTGTAGAATGTCATAAATAATTCTTATATAGTGCAGTAATTTATAACATATTGCAATAAACATATTTCAGTATCAAATGAAAATTCCTGTTCAAATAATATAGATTTTTTGGGAGCATTCGGACCTAAACGTCAGCCCCCCTCACTTTGGATATGGCCTTGTTTTCAGTAATAGTCCTTGCCGATATCCACTCTAGTTGGACAATGATATCTTTTGGAAATCTTGCGGTTAACGCGTTGCAAATTGCTTAATGAACTTAACCAAGTTTTTTTCTTTAATGGAATTAATCTCTATTTACATTAAATATTGTTATCATTAGATCAAATGGATAGCTTTAAGAAATATTTTAGATAAACTAGAGTTTAATAGCTTCAAGGGTGATCATTATTAATTAACCTTTTAAGTGGAGGTTTCATTTTCTAGCAAAGAATGCGAAAAGAAATAAAAAATGTGAATAATCTGGGAGTGTTTTTCCCTTGACTCTTTCACTCTCAAATTAAGATGTTACTTAAAACGTGTGAAGAAAAATAATCGTGCCTATGTGTTATGCAAATATATGTTCCCGATTGGTATCAATAAAAATACCCTAAATAGATCTGTGGTGATCACGCAATTTGCCGGAGATTGACGTCATACGCATCATTTCTGATTAAAGCCGTTGACGTAAAGTTCAGTATTTGTAAATAGTGTCTTGTATATAATTTATATATTGTAATGTATTTTCACCTATAAGGCGATTTCACGCAGTAGTGCAAATTCTCAAATTATGACAATTCTGGCTTTAGTTTCAAACGGAAGGGCAGTTTATTGTTTGTCTACTGTATGTTGTAATCATGAAAATGAATGGGAAGGGCATTATAGTAGTTCGTGACGTTGCGACAAATTGCCTTATTGTAACATGAATTCATTCCTCTGTATTGATATTTGTACAGTTTTATAATTATCGTAGTTTTATTTGTGGCAGCACATCATCTTTGTAAATATGCAAATATCTGTATATGTCGTCTGTCTTTATAAGAGTCAGTGTGCCGGTAGCACCAAGCTCGGTTGCATCGAGGGTGCTGATGTTTAATGATGATGATGATGATGATGGTTTATTGTTTTCATTATACTATCTATTTCATTATACTTGACATCATTATACTAGACACAGGCATTATAAATAAATGCCTGTGTCTAGATCTAGTTGTTTTATTTAACTGCACCGTGTAAATCCCTTCTGAGCATGGTTTTATATATGTTGTGATCCCTGCCGATACTTCTTTAAGGATCGTCGAGCCAATAGCAGGGGTTCCCATAGATCCAAACCGTTCTTATCCAGTTTCATTTAAAGTAGACATGTCTAGCCTAAATGAATTTTTGAGCCAATTTTGGAAAGCATATTATACCAATGACTTACGGTGTGTATGTATCTACATGTATTGATGGCATTTTTAGGCGTACCTGCATTAGTAAAACTGTCGTTATGAAATCGGGTAACGAATTTTTTTCCATTACCTTTCTAATATCACCATATAAGTACATATGTATGTACCGGCCCCTCATTATATTGTAATACGATACATCGTGATTTTAGATATATTGCACTTGTTTTATGCACCCCAGTTTTTTTCCAGTTGAAATAAAAATAGGAATAGGCATTTGTACATAAAATCTAAAATCTAAATACAATTTCTCTTTCTTTATTATTTAAACGATTCTTTTATATTACTGATTTACAATATCTATTATATTATTGCCTTTTCACTGGATGTGTTCCTAAAAGTAAATTTTATATCATATCTCTACACCCCCCTTCGAATATATCGCCCCTTTTGATTGTAACCTGATAGATTCAATATAGCTAAGGACTACTATATATGTAAGCTAAAAAACTCCTCGGCGCAACAGCCCCTAGGGGGCCAGGGCCTACGGTGCCAATCTCCTTTTCCGAGACCAAGGGCTTTGGAATGAGAAGCATATGTTTCGGTTAGGTGCTCATCCTTACGCGGATCCCCCAGTGTTTAGTTCTCAAGCATGCTTCATCTTAAGTTTGTCTACCCACTGAAGAGATGAAAAGCTGAGTCAACATTGCCTAGTCCAGGATCAAACGTCGGACCTGTGTTGTGGGAGAGCGAAGGTCTACCCCAACGCCACTGGGCTTGACTGTATATGCATTAATATATATAAATTTAAATATACATATGCATATACACACACACACATATATACTGAATGTTGCGCATCTCGGTGAGGAATAATTTCTTCTGCATTACCCAGATCTTTATTTTCTATACTCTGCATAGAAAAGCTTGTGAACTGAAAAACAAAACAAAACCAGTCAGCCTTATGCAAATATTTTTATTCCTTTTCCTTTACATTACATTTATTTCATCGACAAGGAGCCAACTTTGACAACTAAACTTAGTTGCCAAATTTTGACCACATTAACAACCACATTATTCGTGGAACTATTGGTACACATTCCAAGTAACGTGACATTTATTAATTTTCCATAGCCATAACATAATCATCAATTTATTACTAATCAGGCACACATATGCATACACTTGCGTATGATGCTTACTTACTCATGCCTGCATGAAGTATCTTTAATACTTGTCATGTATGAATATCACACGTACTTAATGCAAAAAAGCGTAATAAGTATCCAAATTTCTAAACAAATTATAAATTTATATTAAGGCTAAATGCAGCTCCGGAAATGGGAACTTTATCAAACGGGAGATAATAAAAACCTATAAATCTGATGTACAAAGGTCAAAGGCTGGGCAATAAATTGGCACATCTGACTATACTGCACGAGCAAATTCTTCTTTTAGAACAATATCTCATACAATATTAATAAGGGCGTACCTGAAAATTACGATAGTTAGTACAGACAATTATCACCCATTTGTAAGACTGACATCCTTATTAAGCAAAGGTGATGATATATCGCATAAACTAATCTGAAGGAAAAAAATGGAGTCATTAAAAGATCAAACTTTCTTTTGAGTGGGTTGAAACAGCTTGTATATCCATTTTTGTTATGGCTTGGATGTTGGATGAAGTTTTCGGTTTACATATTTAAGGTGGTAAAGGGCTATCAAAATTATTTATTTTATTTATAATCAATCTTCTTTAAAATTTAATACGTTTTTAGAAATATATTTATACAAGGTGCTTAAAATTTCAAGTTAAAAAATTGTTTGTTTTAAGAGTTATTAGTTATGGATTCTTTGAAAATTATCTTTACTTCAAATGCTCTATGCGTATTACTGTTACAAGCAATAAAAGTATTTTTTTTACCTAAAAGGGATATTTTGATCGTTAAATCGTTGACTGCGAGCTACCAGTATCTCATGAAAGAGATTTTTAGTAGTTTAAAGGAAGCTTTACTGTATATTATACAATCATGCTCTCGTTGGCTATTTTTTTAAATTTTTACATATTTTTTCTGATTTAATACATCTATAAAGGAGAGGGATATTCTTCCACCTAACCGAAGTGCATCCTAACGATTTAAAGATAGTCTTCCACCATTAGTAAACCGAACGATGGCCGATTGGTTAGGGTGCTAGCTTTCGGTACAGGAGTTCATGAGTTCGAATCCCACTGTGGCATGGATGTTCGTAGCCGAATAGAATCTGCTTTAAACAGTAGGTCCCTGTCTCATTAGCCCACTAGTTTCAAAAATGTAGACCGTATCGCTTCAAACCAAAAACAATCCACCACTAATAAAGCTCTTGGGTGGTCACAATAAGGTTGTAAAATGGTACAATGGCTCAGAGCCTCTAAGTTTGTCGACCACTGTTTTGCATATTAAATGAAAATGTATTGTTATCACAAGCATTTACAAAAAATAAACTGTATTCATGTTCATCGACTTTTTACTGATGGCTTGTCGATAATTTATCAATAGAGATACATTTTAGACAAGTAATTACCAATATGTACCATACCATCGCGAGCTACCATTAGCTCGTGAGGAGGTTTTCAGCAGTTCATGGTAAAATTTTCAGATGATTTCACCATCATGCTTTCGTTGGCTATTTTCATTTAAAATTTTTTTGTTTTTGATTTATTACATCCATAAAGCAGGGTAAAGGCTTTCAAAGCCAGAAGAGAAAGTAACACCTAACCGAAGCCCATCTTAATAAATTTAATTTTAGTCATTCGGTCAAAAGATAGTCAAAAAATATAGCTCGTGATAGGTCACATTAAGATTTTTAAATGGTACGCAGCTCAGAGCTTTTATAAGCAAGTCGACCCTTGTCTTAGGTCATAGAATGAACCTTTATTGTTATCACAATCATTTATGGGAAACATATGGTATTTACTTGTGTATAACTAAACTCCTCGGCACAACAGCTCCTAGGAGACCAAGGCCTACGGTGCCAATCTCCGTTTCCGAGACCAAGCGCTTTGGGGTGCGAAGCATATGTTCCGGTTAGGTCGTCAACCTTACGCGGAACCCCCAGTTTTTATTTCTCAAGCATGTTTGATCCTCAGTTTGTCTACCCACATAAAAGATGAAAGGCTGAGTCAACCTTGCCCAGTCCGGGGATCGAACCTCGGACCTGTGTCGTGGAAGCGGAAGAGCTACCCCAACGCCACTGGGCCTTATGTACTTACGTATATAAACTTTTTTTGCAAAATGCAGTAAAAAAAGAACACGATGTAATAAATATGCAGAAAACTATAACAATATATTCTTTTATATTTTCTTTTATATTTTATAATTCAAAAATGAAAAAAGAAGAATGTGAGATTACTAACTAAGAATTTAAATACCACATGGGCTCTCTTATTTATCCCCATGATGTACCATACTGATCATTCAAATATGCAGTCTGATTAATTATATATTAGGATAAAACTAGTTTTTCTTACAGTTTCTGAATTTTATAATAAATAATTTTGACACTCAATTTTTTTCCTATTGTTTCAGCCTGCTTTTAATCAAGTTTGACCATAACTGTTATTGGGGAAGGATAAATTTTTCAAGAAAAATTGATAGCAACTTTGAAAAAAAAAGCAGTCAAATAACAGCATATGTTGAGTGTTATAACAGTTTGTACTTCCGTCATGTATTTAGAAACTAATTGAACGATGGCTTCAAAACACGAAGGCCTTAGTTTTAACTTCGGAATACTGGTCGCTATATTTTTTACAGAAACAAAAACGAGAAATGTTACTTATTTGGCATGAAATTATTCCATTAATATAAAGCTTACTGATTTTAGACTTTATTAACACATTGTATGCGGGACACGTACTAGTACGTTTTCGGAAGATTGATACTTGAGCGCGGGTCACGTGCTAGTACAGGTTACTGTGGCAACATGATTTGTTTGTGGGTACAAATATAACGGTATATACAGGAAAAAGAAACCGAATGTTTTTGTCTACTACATAGATTCTGAAAAATTTTAGACGAATAAAAATTAGCTTTTATATCAGTCGATGCTAAACCACAGAACGGAAATGTTCATTAAAAAATCAATGTAGATTTAAAATTAATTTTTTATTTATCCTTGCCAAAATAATATTATATATATATGTATATTTATATATTATATATATTTGTTTGTTTGTCTATTTATATATTTGTTTATATATTTCAATATTAAAATACGAAAAGTTGGTTAAATTAAATAATTTTGGATCTAACTGAATAACTAAATTTACGAGCAA
>CM063504.1:103471373-103556373 GCA_032207245.1 Pardosa pseudoannulata
GATTTATGTGGCTCGGAATCTTTATTGATTAATAACTCATAAATTAGTGAATCTGGATGCCAACTGTGTTATAATTGACGACGAACTGATTACATAAATAAGTCATAACTGAGAAAAACGATCGTTGCGGAAATAAAGGACAGCCCAAAGGCAATACATAAATTAAAAAAAGCGGTGAGGACGAAATAACTAATGCATGTCCAAAGCAATGGAATATGTCGTAAAAATACAAACTTTCTTGAAATCATGAGGTGTTGATAATGATATATTCTGTGTCATCTAAGTAAAAGATGAAAGTATAAGATGTGTGTCGAACGTCGAACAATTTCAAAAGAAGGAAACAAAATTAAAATCCAAATGAAACTGACTAGCTTTTATTCCTTTATATAAAAGAAAAATTCTAAAGCAAATCATTATAATTTAATTCTAATTCATTTTTATGAATCAAGATTTCTTACTTTTGATATTTTCGGTTGACCGGAATTTGTTTTACGAATACTCGAATTTACCGAGCAAACTGTCGTCTTTTTGCGATCATTATAAATGAGTTCAAATGTAATACAATTTTTATTTCCTATTTATCGGTACCTGATACTTGTTGAAGAAATTCTTAATATTTTTTCATTGTTGTTTTAATAAATTTCTTCAAATTTGGTGACCCACAAAAACTTTCTTGACCCCCAGAGAGGTTCCGACCTGCGTTTAGCATGCCATTGTGTTAAGGGGGTCATTAGATACACTAATAAGGTATGTTAAAGGAAATAAAAACCACAGATCTATTTGTAGAGTTATTATTCCATCATAAAATATAATATAACTTATTCGAATAGTTTCGACATATTAAATAAGGATAGACTTATTACACATAAAAGCATTTCTTGTTGATAAACATAGTTGTGCTAGAACAGTAATATAAACAAAGTAAAAACAAATTTATGATCACATAAGACTGCATGATAAAATATAGAGAGTTAGTAATCTACAAGCTGTGTGAAAATCAATGTTTCCTAAATTGTTTTAAAATATATGAAAATGTACTGAACAACCCCGTTAGGTATTTTAGTTAATGGATATGACCCAAATTAAGTTTTACAGTAGTCTAAAAGAGTTTGCAAAGGAAAGTGAATGTAAACTATGAGCTAGACTTTATTTGGAATTCATGTAGTATTAAAATTCGAACTTATTCAGTTTTATTCTCCCCAAAAACAAACTGTATAAAATGAAATGAATTATTTTTGTATTTTTGGACCAAGTTCCTTTTAATCAGAAAAAAATGTAATACTAAAACATGTACAAGAGCATTATCAAGATCCATTATTAAAGGGTTTTAGTTACAAATTCCTTTTATGGATTTCATTACGCCTTCTTTTGAAACAAGAACACAAGATTAAAAACATAAATTTTAAGATTTAAGTAAGAATCCTTTTCTTTCCAAGGATTACTACATATTTAGCATCCCAGTCCTATCCCACTACCCTGAAAAATTATTACTATTGGGAAACGATGAAAAGAATCTGTTAGCAGCTTGTTCCGATAATGTACAAGATGGCGCCTTTGTCCCAGTTGTTAGCTAGAGAACTGCACGCTAATTGGAATGAAGAAACTGTTTGATACATACATTGTTCCTTCTAAATGGCGATTGTCTTTGTTCGACGCAGTTGAGAAATAGTGAAAGTCCTTGTCTGGTGCTGCTTATAATGGCTTCATTTTCACTCATTATCCGTACCCGTAACTTTCTAATAGACGGTGAATGAAAGCGACGTGATTAGAGTTTTAGGTTGCATAATTAATAGAAGTCTTCTCCGGATTCCGTTAGGAATGGTCAGAATAGGAAGTAGGTGCTGACGCGTACAATGAATGGAGAGTATTTTCGATACTGTGTAAAACGATTCAAGACCATTCATTAAAATGACAAAAGCTATGTGTTCGGATAGAAGTCAATACCTAATGTAGCTGAAAGTGAAAAGTTTTACTTTAAAAATCGCTCTTTTCTTAATAAGCCCTGTTGGATAATATTTCGCTTCTAAAGTTCTGAGTTCCTACAATAAACTACTATGAATTCAAGTACATTTTTCGTCGAAGTCCAGATTTAATAAAAGCGTTTTAAACATTTTGGAGTTCTTATAGCTTTCAAGAACTCATGTAATTATTATTATTACTAACATATAACCCTTCCTATCAAGGAATCAGTAAAATTTTTAGTTTTCTAAAATTGTACAGTACCCTATAAGGCAGGTAAAACAATGGTTTGTGTTTTAGCTGAGAATTATCTGGTACACGCTCAATAATTTGTTTATCTTTACTGACCGCATGTTAGTTGCCAACTTTAATTTATGTTGTCATATTACGTGATAGGATGGAGAACAGAGGTTTTAATATTGACAGTCATTATTTGGCAGTATACATGAATGACGTCCAAAATTTAGCGAATCGATTGCAAAGGGTGTGGTTATGCATAAAAAACAAACACACAAACGAACAAACTTCTTAATTTTCAAAGATATATAACTTAAACGCTAGGTATTTATTGGTCCTTGAAATAGACTCCTAGACTGTTATGAAAATAATTTTTGGTTAATACCGGTGATAAAATTTTCATTGTAACAAAAAATAATCGATGATTAAATTTAAAATTAGCACATATGTACCCAATCAATTATTTGATACAAATATAAAAGAAAATTATTTACGTAATACCTAAGTTCAGTGATTAAAGCGTATGAAAATAATGCCGAAGATATTTAAATAATTTAAAATAAGAAATGATTAAAAGAGATGGTTAAAGGAATGACGTCATAATGCTAGAAAAAATGTTACTTTTACCTATTTATTATGTGATAAATTTAATGTCCTGCTCTTAACCGGGGACAAAAGAGATTGAAATAATGGCATTAAACACTCAAAAAGGGGTGGATTTCAAACGTTTTTGAACTCGCTTTTAATTTTACTAACCCTAACTAATTAAAAATACAATATGAATGTCTCTATCCATTCCAGGTACAACAGCTTCATAAATTCGTTGACAGACGGACAGACACCTTAGGCTTTTACTATATATGGGATGTGTATTTTTTCAAAGAGTTCTTTAATTCCAATATACGATGCTTTATATTCGTTAAAGAGTGTTTATTTAATTATTTAATAATTTCTGAAAAAAAAATCATAATATTCATGATAAATAAAACTGCATGCTATTGTGATTTATTATTTTCTCAAACTCTTTCTAAAGAATGCGTGTGTGATCCACATGTGATTTCGGAATTAGTTTTCCGGATGTTTAAAATTGCAAAATGGAGTACAATGTTTTGCCTTCTCAGCGAATTTGCTGTGATACCAACATATGCCAGATTGTTGTCTTTTAGGTGTCTGTGATCGGCGCCTATAATGAGAGTTAAATCGCCGTGTCCTGTCATAGCGAGAATTATGGCTGTTTTCACAAGCTATGCGTTCAACCTTCTCTGTTAAAATGGCGATCTGAGTCTGTAACGCTGCAACGTCAGCATTTCCGATCGTTTGCTCAGAAGAAACGAGTGTCTCGGTAACGTGGTGCGGAGTAATCTCAATAATTTTGTCGGCGATTTGTGCTAAGCGATCTAAATTTCCCTCTGAAATTGAAATAATAGTTTGGGCTTCCTGTGGTAAACGTTGAATCCACAATGTTTTTAAAAAATCATCGCCAATTTTATCATTTGCCAAAAGTTTCATTTTTCGTAAGAGGTGTGATGGTTTTTCATCGCCAAGCAGAGTATTTGAAAGCAAGTCTTTTAAACGCTTTTGCTCTGAATCAGAAAATTTGACGATTAGTCGGGATTTCACGCTTTCATATAATTTTTCTGTAGGTGGATTTTTAACAATATCGCTGACATAAGACAACGTTTCAGAGTTAAGAGCCGAAACCACTGCATAATATTTTGTTATATCCTGCGTAATGTTGGCGGGCACAAATTGAGCTTCTATATTCACAAACCACAAGTCGGCGTCTTTATCCCAAAACTAAGGCAGTTTTAACGCCACGCGGTTAGTTTCGCCAACGCTGGCTGCAGAATTTGGCGGGTTAATTTTAAAGAATGGCTCAAAATATGAAAAACAAATATATTACACTATTAGGTATAAGAAGGTCTCACTTACAGAAAAGTGGGCTATTTGCAGAAAAGAGCATAAATTCTCCGCTTACCTGCGCTGTTTTAGCTGAGAATTATCTGGTACACGCTCAATAATTTGTTTACTTTTACTGACCGCATGTTAGTTGCCAACTTTAATTTATTTTGTCATATTACGTGATAGGATGGAGAACAGAGGTTTTAATATTGACAGTCATTATTTGGCCGTATACATGAATGATGTCCAAAATTTAATGAATCGATTGCAAAGGGTGTGGTTATGTATAAAAAACAAACACACAAACGAACAAACTTCTTAATTTTCAAAGATATATAACTTAATCGCTAGGTATTTATTGGTCCTTAAAATAGACTCCTAGACTTTTATGAAAATAAGTTTTGGTTAATACCGATGATAAAATTTTCATTGTAACAAAAAATAATCGATGATTAAATTTAAAATTAGCACATATGAACCTAATCAATTATTTGATACAAATATAAAAGAAAATTATTTACTTAATACCCAAGTTCAGTGATAAAACGTATGAAATTAATGCCGAAGATATTTAAATAATTTAAAATAAGAAATGATTAAAAGAGATGGTTAAAGGAATGACGTCATAATGCTAGAAAAAATGTTACTTTTACCTATTTATTATGTGATAAATTTAATGTCATGCACTTAACCGGGGTTTGGTTTGGTTTGGTTTGGAGTGCTACGGTCTACTTTTTGCAACACGAGGGCTAATGAGACCGGGACCTACAGCTTAAAGCCGATTCCGAACGGCTACGAACATCCATGCCAATGTGGGATTCGAACCCACGAACTCCGGTATCGAAGGCCAGCACCCTAACCAATCGGCCATTGTTCGGCACACTTAACCGGGGACAACAGAGCTTGAAATAATGGCATTAAACACTCGAAAAGGGGGAAGGGGGGATTTCAAACGTTTTTGAACTGTCTTTGAATTTTACTAACCCTAACTCATCAAAAATACAATATGGATGCCTCCATCCATTCCAGGTACAACATCTTCATAAATTCGTTGACAGACGGACAGACAACTTAGGCTTTTACTATATATGGGATGTGTATTTTTTCAAAGAGTTCTTTAATTCCAATATACGATGCTTTATATTCGTTAAAGCGGGTTTATTTAATTATTTAATAATTTCTGAAAAAATATATATAATATTCATATCATAATATTCATGATAAATAAAACTGCATGCTATTGTGATTTATTATTTTCTCGAACTCCTTCCTAAAGAATGCGTGAAATAAAAAATTGAATTTTAAATACGAACATATTTTACGTACACCAGTCACCTTTAACGAACACAGACGATCTTATGCCAGCTCGGGCTCCGAACTCACAACTGGTCAGTTACGAAAGCCTTGCCGTTGCCGATTGAGTTATCGCTTCCAGAATATATTTGTAGAATTCTTATATATTTCTCTTCAATAAACTAACCTTAAATAAGTATAAAAATAATACAAAATATTTTTTTATAAATATATTTTTATAACTTGATTTTTTTGTTCGTTAAAACTGTTCTCACTTGCGAGCATGCTTACAAGTAATATTTTGCCGACAAATATTAAATTTCAAGTTTTTAATGAAGAACATACTTCTAAAATTGAATCTAGCTAAAAACATTATTACGTATAAGCATATTTTATATGTTTAAAAAATGTTTATAATTTTACCCCTTTTGGAGGATAATTTTGACATGTACTTACCTCTCTAAAACAAAACATATTATTCTCATAACAATAATTTTTATTCAATTACAAGAAAGCATCATTATATTGAAATGCTGAAAATTTTGTGCAAAAATGTGAAATAGTGTTAGGATTACTTGAACTTAACCAGCGGTTAAGTATTGCTCTGATTATATCTAATTTTCGACACTTTAAGATGGTAAACGGTTTCAAATGTACTAGTCATCATTTGTAATTATATTTTCTTTATTTAGTTACTGTGCGTGTATTTTAAGTTTTGAATATTTTTTATTTTAAAACTTTATGCAAATTTACACGTGTATGTGGTCAGCCCAGTTGTATTTAAACAATTGTAGTTTTCTGTGTGCTGACTCTGACGGTTGTTCTTTTGATTCCCTGTGCGGGTTTCACGATGGTCTTATTTTTATTGCTGGTGGAGCAATGTATAGTGTTATTAATTTTTGATTCATTTAAATAAATGGCATGTTTTTTTTAATGGTTTCACTCTTCACTCACCATATTTGCCACTCTGCATTAAATGTCGTATGAGACTGACAAATAGGTTTTGAGAAATCTTGCACGCAACATTAAAAATTTGCACTCAGAGAAAAATTAACTTTAAATAATAAGCGCACAAGATAAAGTTATTTTAAAAGATACTTCAGTAATACATGCCGTTTTTTGCACAATTTTAAAAATATAAATATATTCCTATACATTTTAAGTCACTTTTGCTGTTCTTTCTGAAATAAAACCGAAATGATGTTAGTCGAATCATTAGACGGTTTCAATATCATAGCTTTTTTAAAGTGAGAATTTTAAAAGCAATTTATAGTAATATTATTACCTTATATAAATATTTTGCATGAGTATTTGTAAATGTTTATAAATAATATCTGAACTTAATGTAACCATTTGAAATTAATAATTTAAATGACACTACTTTTTTTAAAAAATCCACCAGATTCATATAATATGCCCTCCTTTTCTCTCTGTCTTAAGGATAAGCATAATTTTGACGTTTTTCTGCCCTTCTTGTTTTTACGCTGTTTTTTAAAAGAACTTTATGGGCAGTATTTACTCGTTCCATTTCACTGTGGAACTGGGAACTTATAGCACAAATGCCTGAATGTAAACCCAATTTTCTGATGACAGATAGTCACGTGTCAGTTTGAAATATTGTTTATATTAAAAGTCCTCAGCCAAGTTTTGAAATCCCGAAAGTGTCTTTTATATTTTTAACCATAACTTTTAACCTAAACGGAATTTTTTATGCATTTTTTTAATGCTTAGAACATCTTAACCTATAGCTATCTTATTATCTATCTTTTTTGAAAAATAAAATAACTGACGGTTTAAGGGTCCAGGGTCTTTTTGAAGCCTTTCTCTACATCGACAAACATTGGTGCCAACATGCCTCCAATATCTAGACTTCAGGAGTTAGGTATTCAACTATTGTCTGCAATGACGTACTAAGGCTAAAGTCTGCCCTAAGCAAAATTGTAATTCCGGGCAAAATTGTAATTCATGACACTTACTTTGCTTTTGGTAGTTTGGTTTTAAAGCGAATAGTATATAGTTCTATTTAATTATCGAATGCCAAGAACAAAAAGGAAAAAAATATACATGTACAAAAATTAAATAAACATAATTATTAAAACAAACATAAACATAATGTATTAAAACAATAATACTTAAACAAATATAACCAGATTGATTAGTTATATTGCCTTTTTTCTCACTTTTAATTCTGAACACTCGTCAATTTGTTTGTCATAATTAATAGGGTTATTTAATAACTCTTTTTCTACATAAAGTAATGGTAAATTATTTAATTTTTGCTGGCCTTATGTGGATCTTAAAAAAATTTTATTTTGGCCATTGCTGACATTGATCTTTCACCGCTTGCTTTGCTTACTGGAAGGGTTAAATAAATTCTCAGAATTATATTTAAATTACGGAATGTTGTAATAATATTATTTTTCTGAATAGACTACCACATGGATGCATGCGAAATAATATTTTCTTTACTGATAAAAGTCTTAAATTGTACTACTTTACTTTTCAGTTCTGATAGTTTTAAATCTTGTTCATAACATTATAATTCCTCTATAAGGCAATTTGTCGTAACGTTACGAGCTATTATAATGCCCTTCCCATTCATTTTCATGTTTACAACAGCCAATCGACAAACAATAAACTGCCCTTCGGTTTGAAACTAAATCCAGAATTGTCATTATTTGAGAATTTGTCTTACTGCTTGAAATCGCCTTATTGAAGAGTCACTAACATCACTATCATGAAAAATTTGTTTTGAATTTATTGTTAATAGTTTTTATAAGTGCGAGGCTCGATCGTATTTAAACACGTCGACACTCGCGGGCTTGGATGCATAAGTATGGGAACGCTTTTCCACAATTGTCAACTTTATAAATAAACGATTTGGAGTAATTTGGATACGTTTCAGCAATAATTATGAATATCAAGTTTTTCTGTTAAATAAAAATAAAAATTAAAAACATAACTTTCGGGCCCTAAAAATTACTGGCTCTAGGCACGTGCCTAGGTTGCCTAGGCATTAGTCCACCTCTGATCGTCTAGCTACTGTATCTTTGGATCGAAGACAACGGGCTCCCAAAATTTATGCGGTAATAAATTCGTAATTACGAATTAACGTTGTAAAGCTGTTATCAGAAACAAAACGAGAGAGGGGATCATCCCTATAAAGTGTTGAAAGAAATGCCTTTTGCAGAATCATTTACAGAATTTTAGATATAGGGTAAAATATAAGGGAAAAGACTTAAATCGTTATTCTGGCGATAACGAGCTCATTGTACATTTCCAATTCAAATAATGACTTTTATGTAAAACTCTGTAGTTTAATCTGATAAAATCAGATAAAAAGTTAATTATTATTCTTTCATCCCATTAAAATTATATTTATGCGGAATTATGTTTCCCTCACTTTCATTCCATGATCCGGAAGGAATATACCGAGTGACGAAGTATAAGGAGTTGGCATTCCTCTAACTGCATTCAGTTTTTCTCATTATAAGATTCACAACTGCTTAATATCGAAGAATGGATATTACGTGATAAGCGTTTTGGGTTACATAATTAATGGAAGACTTCACGAGATACCTTTAACGAGCAAACAGGAAGTAGGTCCTGAGATAAAACAATGAATAGATAATACTTGGGTGTAAGAGAAATGTTCGAGCCTTTTCTACTGGGGAAGCCAGGAACATTTATCATACCTCGAATTTGTAATTTAAAGTCTAAGTAGAAGAAAGGAATGCTTAGAGACAATTATAATTTTTTCCTGCAGTGTAAGATAAATTAACTAAATTTTGTTGAAGGGGAAAATAATTATGTATATGTTATTAAAAAAAGCGAATGTAATACCTAAATAATCTTTAAGAGATACTCGTATAGGATTAGTGCATTAGACTTCCAAATTGGTATGTAAAATTACTTTTGAAAACTGCTTGAAAAAGAACATAAGTGTCATAAGAATTTCAATTCTAATTGTAATAGTACTAAAATATAATTTCTATAACTTTAGCTTGTTAAGTAACAAAATATATTGTAAAATATAAATAATTGTGTAGAACTTATGGAATCTACTGCAATCAGCACTAACATTAAATGGTTCTATGTAGAATTATTTCAAGTTTTAAATATACTTCTAGCCATTGTAGTATATAGAAAAATAACTATGGAATCTACTGCAATCAGCACTAACGTTAAATGTTGCTATGGCAACAGAAATATTTCAAGTTTTAAATATACTTCTAGATATTAGTATATAGAAGAATAATTATAGAATCTACTGCAATCAGCACTAACGTTAAATGTTGCTATGGCAACAGAATTATTTCAAGTTTTAAATATACTTCTAGCCATTAGAAGTATATAGAAGAATAATTATGGAATCTATTGCAATCAGAACTAACGTTAAATGTTGCTATGACGACAGAATTATTTCAAGTTTTAAATATACTTCTAGCCATTAGAAGTATATAGAAGAATAATTATGGAATCTATTGCAATCAGAACTAACGTTAAATGTTGCTATGACGACAGAATTATTTCAAGTTTTAAATATACTTCTAGCCATTAGAAGTATATAGAAGAATAATTATGGAATCTATTGCAATCAGAACTAACGTTAAATGTTGCTATGGCGACAGAATTATTTCAAATTTTAAATATACTTCTAGCCGTTAGAAGTATATAGAAGAACAATTATGGAATCTTTTGCAATCTGAACTAACGGTAAATCTTGCTATGACGACAGAATTATTTCAAGTTTTAAATATACTTCTAGCCATTTGAAGTATATAGAAGAATAATTATGGAATCTATCACAATCAGAACTAACGTTAAATGTTGCTATGGTGATAGAATTATTTCGAGTTTTAAATATACTTCTAGCTATTAGAAGTATATAGAAGAATATATTAGACATTTCCTAGGAGATTAATTTTATAAATGAGATATTATATAGAAATGCATATGAAGAATTTTCGTTAAGATTCATTTAGTTTCCAAGGCATAATTTTTTGCTTTTACCAAAAATATTTTATAAACGTAATATTAAGTTAAGTAAATCAGAAAAATTAATTTAAAAGTGCTGCAAGAAATCATATTTGAAGGAAATATGTTCAGGAACTGCGGTACAAACGTTTGTAAAAGTTACAAACAATAAAATTACCTCACATTTAACTGAAATAAAAATTACAATAAATAATGAAAAACTTTGAATAATTACAGAGTAAAAACATATGCAGAGAGAAAGGATTAATCTAAAATGATATATCTATTAAATTTTATGATCTTAGAAATATTAAAATTAAAAATAAAATAAAAAAACATCTAAAGTTTTGTTGATTTGTTTTCAAAGCACTAAATTTTTTTTACTATTTAAACATTTCAAGGAACTTTCTATGCTTAAAGAATGTCTATGCTAGGAATGCATTAAAAAAGTTGTGAATGTGTTTTTAATACATGAGCATTATTATTCATTATTATTGTGAGGCTTTACCAATTCATTTGAAATGTTCTTTCCTTACAGAGTTATAATTTCTTAGAATTATGAACTGTAAAGCATTATAGTACAAAATAAATTGAACTAATAGAAATTATTACATATTCTCCATTTAGATATAGTTCAGATTTTTTGAATTGTGGTACAATGGTGTTCATATTTTTTTAACGAAGATACATATAGAATTAAACATTTTCAGACAAAAATACAGTTTTAAAAGTTTTTTCCACATTAAAAGAAAAAAAATGTTTTAAAGAACATTTTCACACTTCAAGAACAGTGCGAACTTTGTAATTATGTAATAAATACCTTAGTTCTGACCTATATTTATTACAAAAAACTTTTCAGGTAGCAGATGTTATACTTTAAAAACTTGAAGCTAATTTCCATCAAATTACTACGATTTAAAAAAAAAATTTCACAACATAGAACTCATAAATAAGTAGGAAATATATGGTATTATATTATTCCACTTGAAATGTCAGTTTATTTTTGTTACCCGTAACTGCTTATGATTGTTATTGTGTTACAACATATTTGTATAACGTCTTGCCTTAAAGAATTGTGAAAGTTACTTTTAAAATAATGCCACAAAGAAGAAACAGTTCACATGCTACTAGTATCTCTCAGCGAAAAATTTATTTTTTAACCAGTTATACCTGAGTAATTTTTTTTCCGAATATATATTGGTAAATATCTTAAATGTAAATTATTATGGACTTCACGGAACGAAAAAAAAAATAACATTTAAACAACTTTGATTGTTAAAATATGTATTCATTAGTAATAGGCTGTCAGTTCAAACATCATAGGATGTCATCATAAAACCAGTAAAAACTAGCTTAAATAGTAAAACTAACGTAATAAACATGACGCATAGTTAATGTTTCAAACTTAAAGTTTCTTTGCACGTACATAGAGATGTAACATTGGAATTTATCAAAATTCATTCCAGCTTGGCTTTATGAGTATTTTCCTTGAAATTTGAGAACTGAAATATTTCATGATTACAATATTTTCTGTTACTTTGTACAAGGATGTAAAAAGAAAAACTTCGTGAAAGTAGATTTATTTGATGTCAGATGTAAAGATATCACTGCTAAGTGGCGCTTTATGAGATATAAAGCTATTGTGATGATTTTAATTAATGTTCCTGCCGAGAAAAAGTAAATTTATGAGCAAGGCTAGAAAAATTATAAATTGTCGATCAAAATGACAAAATTATAAATAATAACGAGTTCTCAAGAATATGATAGATTGTTTATAGGTTTGTCCTCTAGATTCTCTGAAAATGAAACCTCGTTCCGAAAATACAAAATCCTACAAACTATTTTCTAGCGGTCACTAAAATGGTAAGCTAGGCATTAATGGGTTATTGCCCATTGTGTTTTTGGCAACCATACTTTTTTGGGAAAAATAAAGAAATATATCGAAGAAAATAAAAAGTACCTTAAAAAATTTTAAGTTTTTTGACATTTATTTTATGAAAATAGTAACATACAACAATGCATACATTAACATTTTAAAAGATCTTAATTATTACCCTACGTACTGTAAAAAAATAAATAACATTAATTTATATATTTTTCTGAAGAATTATTTTTTATTAATATCGTTAAACATTTTACATTTATTTCATATGACATTTCTGTTATATCTGATATCTGATAAATAATCTACAAAATATAAATTATATAATACCTAAATATAAAAACTTAGAAGAGGCAGACTAAAAACTAATATGCAGTACCTGTGAAACTAATGTTGCATAAGAGTGCAGTAATTGATGCAATGTCCATGTGCGTACTGTCCAGAGGAAAGAGTGTACTCAGTATTGCCAATCTTCGGAGACAAAATTATGGATTCTAGATCAGAGGTCTTCAGCCTTTGTTTCGTCGAATTCTAGGAACTTTCAGGGGATCCG
This sequence comes from Pardosa pseudoannulata, assembly GCA_032207245.1. Classification (NCBI taxonomy): domain Eukaryota; kingdom Metazoa; phylum Arthropoda; class Arachnida; order Araneae; family Lycosidae; genus Pardosa; species Pardosa pseudoannulata. Next base: position 103,484,177 of record CM063504.1, read on the forward strand.
CAAGTGATCTTTTTGCTTAATGAAAGTGCCAAAAATTTAGATAATTTTAACTTTTACGAAAGATTGAATTCTTAAAGGTAGTTTTCTTGTAAAAATCTACATATATCATAAAGTACATATATTTAATTTTTATATCTATATGAATAGACATTTTATAGATTGTGGAGGGATGAGACTCTTATTTATGCGAAAGTCCGTTGTTAAATAATAAGTCTAGTTTCAGGAACCTTTTTTTATTCGTTGGTTACGTTCTACTACACAGTACACAAAAACATATCACAAGACACAGCACAAAAAGCAACATCATAGACAAGCACACCCAGAGAAAGTCAGTGGCACCATGGGAAAACTAGATGGCTCTTGTAGCGCCACCTATCATAAAAGGAGAGGACAGCAATTGTTCCCGCTAGAAAAGCTGTTGTTAAATAAAAGTCTAGTTTCAGGAACCTTTTTTTATTCGTTGGTTACGTTCTACTACACAGTACACAAAAACATATCGCAAGACACAGCAGAAAAAGCAACGTCATAGACAAGCACACCCAGAGAAAGTCAGTGGCACCATGGGAAAACTAGACTGCTCTCGTAGAGCCACCTATCATAAAAGGAGAGGACAGCAATTGTACCCGCTACAGGATAAAATACATTTTCAAATCTTATAAAAGTCACATGCTTTCAATAACTCTTACCTTAAAACACTTATATGAGACACATTACGTCACATATAAGTATTTGTTCTTTTTTTTAATCTCTCTTTGTCTGCTTCAGAAGATCCCTAAGCTTGTAGCACATGTTCTGTAATGTGAATCATCTAATGCCATTTGTTTCTAGCTATGTATATAAGAAATATTTCTCTTCTTACGATGTGATAAAAACCAAATACAGAAAAAGATTAGATGCTAGAGATGACATTATGTTTCAGACTTCAACGATTATCCCAGTCTTAAAAATACTTTGCAATGAAAAAACATCTCAGTGAAGTCATTAAAATAATTTTCTTTCTACTAGTGTGTTATAATTTAAAATATTGCTGATTTTGGTTATTATTCATAAAACTTATTTTAGAAACTAAAACCCATTAACTACTTTACCAATCATTATCTTATTAACACTTGGCATGCAGGTACACTTCACCGCCAACTTACGCGTGCAGCAGGAGTTTTTTCATGAATCGCGTTAAAGTTTAGTTATTCAGAAAAATCACAGTAAATCGAAAACTACTTTGTATGATTATTATACAAATACTGTATGATTATTTATTATACTGTATGATTATTTAACAAAAAAAAACACAATATTTTTACGAAATCACAAAAATAAACGATTTTTAAAATTAAAGTCCGATAAGCAGCACATTTTTTATCACTACTTTTGTCACAACGGCTCGTTTTTATCAATTTTGTATTCAACAATAAAAAAAACCAAGCTTGAAAACACGACTTGTGTGTTTTGGAGCTAGGAATTCGATTGAACACGAAATAACGCAACAAAAGACCGAGTAACTCGACAATCAATAACTTGTGGAAAGATAATTGCAAAGCGTTGCTTAGCAAAGCAAACAACACTCATATAATGTCACACACACACACACACACACACACACACACACACACACACACATATATATATATATATATATATATATATATATATATATATATATATATATATATATATATATATATAATTATACGTATTTAGTAGATTTGTGGTAGTTGGCGGGTATCCACCACAAATCTACTAAATACGTATTTTTACGTGACCCGCGCTCCAGTGACAGACTGCAAAAAAACGTAAAAATACGCTGCCTGCACTCGAAGTGTTAAGATGTTTGTATTGCGATATTAAGATGCAATAATCACTTTGTAAATTTGAGCAAAATGGAGCTTTCACACCCTATTATTTCTGCTCTTATTTCAAGAACAGAATCAAGAAAGCTATAAGCTTAGGTTTGGTTTGGTTTGGTTTGGAGCGCTACGGTCTACTGTTTTGCACACGAGGGCTAATGAGACCGGGACCTACTGCTTAAAGCCGATTCCGAACGGCTACGAACATCCATGCCATAATGGGATTCGAACCCACGAACTCTGGTCTACAAGCTCAGAGTGTTAGCTAAAGTGTAAAAGGTTGAATATTCTTGCTCTACATTTTAAAATTATGACAGTTGCATAAAAATTGAAATTTTCTACTCGCTGACTTCACTGGTGTCATACACGAAACTAACTTGTTCAATATATTATTAATTAAAAAATTTTAATAAAAGTTTCGTTTCAAAATAAAGGACAAAACAACTATCAAAGAAAAGGAGTAAAGTTAGAGAAGTGAAATAAAGAACTGCCCTCTTAAAGAAAAAGTATAAGTGTGTAGCGTAATTATCCTTAAAGTGTTATGTAAACCTACAGTTTATTGTTGTTTTACAAGCGCATATGCTATTAAATAAATATTTAAATCATAATACATCCACATTTTCTATTTGTTGTCGCAGCATATACATTTTTATTCTCACTATTAAGTTTTTGAAACCAGTCGCCAATATTAGATTCGTGATTCACGCTAAACAAATTCTGAAAAAAGTAGCAGTGAAAGAGACATTAAAAAATATTTAACATAACCCACGAAATGGTTTATCACCTCTAACCATCAACCGTAACCTAGAAATTGTATGAATACTTCCACACACCACTTTCATTTCACCTATTTAAATACGTACATTCATGTTTTGCTACGTTCTTTCGGTTCCGTTCGCATGCCTCTCCCCACTCCTCTTCTCCCCCCGTTTACCAATCTCTATGAATAATGAACAAATAGTGAATTCAAAAGACCCCGCCTATGGATTAGAATAAAAGAAAAACAGAGAATCACGGACTGATGTGTTTAGCATGCACAAAAGAACCAATCTCATAATAGAATGCACCCGTGTTGCTTTTTTTATAACACATTTGCACAGTAGAACACTGAATTTACTTTGTTTGGATGTGTTTTTTCTCCAGTAAGAAGCTGTAAATTAAGATCTTTTATTTCCGTGTATTTTATTATCTCTTTAGCTATTAAATATATATGATTATATATTAAATATATATCATTAAAAATTATAAAAATAGCAATTGAAAAAATTTCTGCTTTTGAACACTGTTTTTGCTCGTCGAAACTGCAGGTAAAATATCTGGCTTTTGACATACTCTCCATTCTACAAAGAAATGTATGAAGTTTTACTTCCTTGTATGAAGTAAAGGAACTACTGCAACCGCTAAATAAAGCTAGAGAGCGTATGTGAAAAAAATACGTACACAATAAAATTGTAATAGGCAAAATATCACAGTAAAATATTTTTGTAAATAGTACATGGAAGATCACTATTTTTACTAGTGAGAAGAAAATACTTTGAATGAAAGATTTTTGCTCTCTCTCTCTCTCTCTATATATATATATATATATATATATATATATATATATATATATATATATATATATATATATATATATATATATATATATATATATATATATATATATATATATATATATATATATATATATATATAATATATATATATATATATATATATATATATATATACATATATATATATATATATATATATATATATAAGTATATACATATATATACGTATATACATATATATACGTATATATATATATATGTATATATATATATATATATATATATATATATACATATATATATATATACGTATATATATGTATAAATATATATATATATATATATATATATTATATATATATATATATATATATATATATATATATATATATATTATATATATATATATATATATATATATATATATATATATATATATATATATATATATATATATATATATATACATAATATGATATACATATATACATATATATATACATATATACATATATATATAAATATATATAATATATATATATATATATATATATATATATATATATATAAATATATATATATATATATATAATATATATATATATATATATATATATAATATATAAATATAATATATATATATATATTTATATATATATATATATATATATTTATATATATATATATATATATATATATATATATAATATATATATATATATATATATATATATATATATATATATAAATATATATATATATATATATATATATATATATATATATATATATATTATATTTGTACTGACCCGTTGCTGTGACCATTGTGCCACATATACGCTTTAAGCAGTGTTATAATAATCTCAATAACCGTGGAATTCTGGATTTTTAATAAAAAAACATTTTCTATCGGATCAAATTGTGAATCTAAACCATTCTCGAATCAACTTAGTTACATAAAATTTCATCAAAATCAGTCCAGCGGTTTAGGAGGAGTTCTATTACAAACACACGGACAGAAGAATTTTATATATAAAAATATAATTACGGATATTCTGTTTTAAGATTTACAGTAAATTTAAACATTTTCAAACTTTTCGTTTACATACTACTATCTATGATGATAAAATGTGTGATTAATCATATATCTTTAAAATCAGGTAATGATACTAAAATTTCTGTACCATGTTTTATATTTAATACCTTCTTGAGCATTAATTATGATTTCTAAACCCTTATATTGCAAGCACAATCGCATTTATTCTTCGTAAATAATCCATTTGGAAGCATTATTCGAATGCCTTGAAGCCTTTTTTCGGGAGAATGGTTCTCGATCCCAGCATCTCTTGGGAAAGATGACCCCATTCTCCTGCAAAGGCTTTATCCCTTCGAACCTGTTGATGGTGGTAGACCACACCTAGATCTCACCCTTTCTGCCCCTCATCCTTTGCAACTAGGGGGTGGGGCAGTTAGACAGGGGTCAGAACAAAGTGAAAAGCTCGAACTTGGGGAAATGTTTTTTTAGGACAACTAAAATGTTGAATGCATAATGTTGGATGAAATTTTAATGTAATCTTGATTGTTTTAAAGCAAATTTTTCTTTCCTACACCGTCATTATCATTACATTAGTGATGATGACCAACAGAAAATGTTTTACAAGCTTGGAATCAGAAAAATGATGAATTGCTAAAAGTATCTCATCTTAAAGCAATTATGGGCATAGGAAGTGGGTTCTTTCCAAAAAAGATTCTAGTTTCACAAGTTTCAAATTGGGGGTGAAAATATAAAGCGTTCATTTAAAAAAACTGTTTATAATACTATATCTTTAATAATGGTTCTTTTCTCGAATGTTTTTAGAAAATAATTTCATCTTTAATAAGAACATTTTAAACATGTATGATAAACTTTCAAATGTAGTCCTTAACTGATCCATTTCAATGTAAATAATGAGAAGAAACATTTTCGTATGATCTTTTAAAGATTGTTAGTGGTTTTTGAAATGAACTATTTGTAAAGGTTTGAGTTAAATTTAAAATTGTTAGGAAATTATCATTAATATTTAGCTTATACCTTGAAAAAATTTCGCTAAAGCTTTATAAAAAGTTTTTCTGTTTATTCAATTGGTTCGTTTACATTATGTTTTTTGTTTAGAGGTAGACAGTAAAAACTAAAAATAGAAAATTCCTTTTTTTACTGTTAATTAGAGTGTCATATTTTAACGATACATATAACTGGCATTCGTTAATCAGAACTTTAACTAGCAGTGTTCATTCACAATTATTCTAAGTGGAATTTAGTTCATTTCATTTGTAAAGTACTGATTTATCTAGCGTTTATTATATAACACTGAGAATCTCAAAGTAATTGCTGTCATAAAAGAATAAATTTAATTTAACCACTCATATTTTCTAAATATCTTTACCAAAATTATTTGATCAAACTCAATCTTGTATCTTTGTTCTTTAAATGTTGTCAATACTTCCTAAAATACTCTCGGAGTTTAAATGCTAATTTTCTGGGGTAGATTTTATAAATTTCCTGAAAAAAAAAACCCTGGTATAATAAAACCCTTATGTAATCTGTAATGTATGGTTGCGCGGTTAATTTCTATAGCAAACAGTAACTGGGAAGTAGTGATACCAAGTATGTGAAACATAGATAATATTTTTATTCATAGTTAATTATTTTGAAGAGTCTTCAAGAGCCATCATTAAATAATCCCTAAGTCTAATATTATAGGCATTAAGGTTTGCTTAAATTATTAATTGAAGAATTAAAACGCAATTTGAACTAAATAACATTGCCAATAATATTTATATATTTTAAGATAGCATAAGTTAAACTGCAATTTTTTATATTTTGTATAATAGCAAGTGATACAAATGAAAACATATACTTTCAAAGGAATGTGGAGAGAAAGTCCATTGACTGTAACAAAATCAGAGGTGGGATAGTGTGCTTCAGAATATCAAGAGAGTTTTAACACATTGTGTGCGGGTACATTTCGTAGCGGAATTGTACCGGGAGCGGGCGTTTTGCGCGTAAATTTAGTTATTCAGTTAAATCTCAATAGATCGAAAATTATTTAATTTTTTAACCAACTTTTCGTATTTTATATTGAAATATATAAACAAATATATAAATAGATATATATATAAATAACAACCATAAGATTTTTGTAAGTATATTTTCTTAATGGATTAATTTATAATATTATCGTAAATATGAAAAATCAAATTGAAATAGTAGTATATAGTTTTAATTTTCGCCCGTTCTGTGGTTCCGCATCGACTGATGTAAAAACTAGTTTTTATTTGTCTAAATTTTTCCAGAATCTATGTAGTAGATAAAAACATTCGGCTTCGTTTTCTTGTATATACCGTTATTTTTGTACCCACAAACAAACCATGGTGTTACACTACCGTACTAGTATGTGACCAGCGCTCAAGTATCAATCGTCAGAAAACTTATTAATACGTGTTCCGCATACTATGTGTTAAAAATAACCTATTAGGTGGAAAGATAGGAATTACAAACAACGTCTAGATGTGAAATGTTTAATGCTGGATTATACAACCATTTATTGCATTTGGAAATTTTCTATCATGTGTGGTACTTCTGAAAAAAAATTCCAATAATTTCAGATAGTATATGTGTCAGGTACCATTCTATAGCGTTGTTTCGTCAGAATGCGGAAATAAATTATTATTGTAGCCTGAAATTCACCTATATTCTGTTTAATCATTTATATAAGGAAATAACTAATAGAATAAAAACAAAGAGCAAAATAAACAAATCAAAGCAAGTATTAGTGGCAGGTCAATTGCTAGCTATTTGTGGAAGATTATAAATTTCCTGAAAAAAAAACCCTGGTTCAACCCTTATGTGATCTGTAATGCATGGTTTCGCGGTTAATTTCTATAGCAAACAGTAACTGGGCAATAGTGATACCAAGTGTGTGAAAGATAGATCATACTTTTATTCAAACTTATTTTTTTGAAGAGTCCTCATAAGCCATTATTAAATAATCCAAAAGTCTTAATATTATGCGTATTAAGGTTTATTTCGGTTGTGATCTCTAGACATAAAACGAACTATTATAATCTTTGTTTGAAATAGCTTTAAATACGCCTAAAACGTGTATTAAATACACAGTATGCACAGTTACTCAATAAATAGAAATATATTTACAAAAATATATAATATTACATAACAAAATATACTACATAATCCCCCTAAACACTATACAGGGTGTCCCAAAACGACCGCATAAACTCTGCACAGCTAGATTCTTCGTTGGGAGTACATAAAAACTGCCCAAAGAAGCGTTCCTGTACGATCCATAGTTTACGAGAAAAATACGAAAAACAAAGTATGACGTCACTTCCGGTGCAAGAAAAAAACACTTTATTGGACATATCAACAACAGTATTTGCATATCTTTCCAGACGATAATGTTTAAAACGTTCGCCGCGCATATCGCGTCATGCATGCGCGCTCGCCATGGAAGGACATTAAGCCGCCGTTGAACTGGTATTTAAAAGGCTACATCTTGCAGTTACCGGTAGTCTTCGTATGGTGGCCATGTATTCCGTTCGTGACTACTGCGACATGTACCTGATGTACGGCCGATGTAATGGAAATGCCTTACGAACTGTTAGGGAGTATGCCCGTGCATATACTGCTGTTGATATGTTCAATAAAGTGTTTTTTTTCCTTGCACCGGAAGTGACGTCATACTTTGTATTTCATATTTTTCTCGTAAACTATGGATCGTACGGAAACGCTTCTTTGAGCATTTTTTATGTGCTATCAACGAGGAATCTAGCTGTGCAGAGTTTAGGTGGTCGTTTTGGGACACTCTGTATATATATTTCTGGTCAAAGTGAAGGTTGTGTATTTCAATTTTTCTTTTTAAGTATGACTCACGGTTTGACATAAGAACAGGGTAAAGCTGTAAGCATTGTAGCCTAACATTTTCTCCTGATCTCGCCGTGTCCGCACAATCTGTATCTATATTTTGATTTATATTATATTGGTATCCAAATCCCTTTGAGCAACCCTTTTTATGTAGTAAATGCACGTAATGCTTAAAAAATTAGATATAATGAGCCATTAATGGTTCACTATGGCTCATTTTTAATAATTTGGAGGTGTTGGCTTTGTAAACTGTTGAAGGTTTAATTGCCTATAAATATAAATGCCTAGTTTCTAATTGGTTTTGGTTAATTAACTAAAAGTATACAATTTTAGCTATTACAATGCACCTCTCGGCTTGACTAAAGAACTGGGTTCCCCTGCCAATTTGGCGATAATGGTTTAAGTATGGTAGTCTAACATTTTCTTCTGATCTCATCATGTCCAATCTGTATCTATATTATAATTTATATGGTATTTTCATTCAACTTTCCTTTTGTAACTCTTTTCTTATGTATTAAAAGGGCGCAATGTTTAAAAAAATTAGATATAACAAACCATTAATGGTTCACTATGGCTAATTCTTAATAATTTAGAGCTATTGCGTTTGTAAACTGTTAAGAGATTATTTGTTCATAAATATAAATGCTCGGTTTTCAAGTCATTTTCTTTAATTAAGTAAGAGTATATAATTCTTTTACGATGACGCACTGTGCATTAATTAAAGTCTCCAGAAAAAGCAAGAAAAACCATGTTTGGATGGATTACCTTTGTGTTTTAGTAAATAGTGCCAACATTTTCGCCAAATTTGCCAAGGGGAACCCAATTTTTAATTAGTCCCGTAGCTCTCTGCTTCTATTAGAATCGGAAGAAAAAAAAGGGCAAGGGATACAATGGGAACAGATGCATTATAGACGCCGGCCCCGTCCACCATGTTTTCTTGGCGACCAACAGAAAAACGAGTGTTTTGAAAAATCGCCAAGTAAAAAAACATGGCGGTTGTCACATGGCATATTTGAAACACAACATTAACAAAACTAAACTTTAAAGAAAAAAAAGATTAACAATTTAAAGCATTAGTAAAATAAAATTAGCATAATAATTATCATTTTTTACGTTATTTAAAAAATAAACAACAGCTTAGTAATATTTATGATATATATCAACAGAATAAACACAATGTATAAAAATTTAATAAGCACTAATATTATAAAAAATCTAACATGTGAGGGGGGTTCCCCCTCAACCCCTTTGTAATAAAAGAAATGCAAAATAAATTTAATAACAGATGTAAATTGGAAAGGGTAGCGTCACAAACATTCTTCAACACTCCTACCTCCCTTAAAAAACTTTGAAATAATTCTTTTTTACCAAATAGAAAAAAAAACCCAGATTCGGAATACTGTCGTCCCCACACACTTGGCGTTTAGGATGAAATGCAAAACCCACCTCAGATCTAAGAATATCCTGATATTTTTTAACAATTTCAAAAATAGTGAGATCCAAAATAACTACACCATCCATAACTAAATTAATAAATCCCAGAAAATGATAAGAACAAAAAAAAATACAACCTGACCTAGGCAACTGGAAACCAAAAGAACAGCTAATATGCAAATTTCTCTAACAGTGCCGGATACTGAAGTCAGAAATCAGATATTCACTAATGGGGGGCAAGAAGACATTGGAGATGCCATACCCCACCACCAAAGTCGGGGCAAATACACTAACCCACTCATAGCCCAAAAAAACCACCAAAAAATCACCAAATTTGGCGACGAAAAAACACGGCGTCTATAATGCATCTGTACCATACAATGTTCGGATGGAATACCATTGTGTAAACATGGTCAATAATTTCGCCAAATTTGCCAAGGGGAACCGTAACTTAAGTATTACCCAGATTCCCTTTAAAGTTTCTTACATAAGAAGCATGCATGTTTAATTTTGGTACAATTCATAAAGCAAACAAAATCTCGTTATATTTTAAACTCCGTTTTACCCTTCGTTTCCTAAAATGAAATCTTTTTGAAAAACTACCAATTAACCCTCACTGTGACTTTCTAAATTTCAAATGTGTCATGGAATACAGATAGGAATGCAACCAAATATTTTGTTTTCAAGAAGTAAGAAGAGATATGTAGATCTAAAACTAATTAAAAGGAATATACATAATGCCTTGTTTTGTTTTCAAACTTTTTTAAGTGTTGAGAAAAAAAATCAAGCAGTTGAAGGTCTATTTAAATCATTTTGTTCATCCGTTACATTTATGCTGCCAGATCACGTACAAATGAATAATGGCTAATGATGTTGCCACAAGATTTTCAATGAAGAAAAAAAATTCTGTTTAACTATGCAATGAAAGGTTGCGACAACATGTTACTTGTTGATGGTATGACTCTTTTTTTTCTTTGTTTTATTTTATACATTCTGATCTACTTAATGAAGGGTCACAGCATTGAAAGTAATTGGCTGATATATTTAGTTTGTTAATTTTGACATAAAATTGATGGATGAAGAGGTGATGACATTGATGCTATTTAGAAGACATGAGGCATAAGTAACAAACCGATACATGCTGATAACCATTCATGGTGATTTAATTTCTAGTAAATCTTTATGAAGAAGTATGTTTGTGAATTAACATAGAAGAAAAGAACTGTAAAAGCTTTTAAGTTTTTTTTAAAGTTATTTGCGCTACTAATTTATTAACAATTTTGTTATATGCGTTAAGTTCTAACCCTTTACAAGTCAATTTTTTCCTACTAGTGTTATATTAAAATACTTATATTGGATATGTCATTACTAAATAATGTCATTACTCTATAGAAAGCAATTTCGCGCAACGTCACGAATTACTATATGCCCTTTCCATTCATTTTCATATTTACAACAGCCAATAAGGTGATTTCACGCAGTATTGCAAATCTCAATTTATGACAATTCTGGCTTTAGTTTCAAACGGAAAGGCAGTTTATTGTTTTTCTATTGGCTGTTGTAAACCTGAAAATGAATGGGAAGGGCATTATAGTGGTTCGTGACGTTGCGACAAATTGCCTTATAAGTAATGAAATCGTTTTATGATCGCTTTCTAAATAAACTCATAACCTTAAGGATAATTAAAAACAATTAAGATAACAGTTTTTAATACAGTAGAAAAATATTACATAGTTTTTAATAGAGTACAAAATTTGATTGAAATTTTCCTGTCATTGATTTGTGAAATATAACTAATATCGAGTAGAAAAAAGGGCGTTTTAATATCTGGCATCTTATAATGAGCATAGCTATTATCACAGCAGGTGATTTAAGTATAACTAATAACTACTTTAAACATATTATGAAACTAAACGTTTCGAATATAATGAATATTTAAAACACACAAAGTTTATTCCTAACTGTCACATAATTTCAAAATTTATAGATTATTTATAGAGTAAAAAATAAAGTAGAATTAGAGTAAAAAATAAAAGTAACCCTATAGATAAAACCTTATAGATAACCTTATAGATAACCTTATAGTAATAAAAGTAACCTTAAAAGTAACCTTATAGAGTAAAAAATAATAGTTAAAATTAATACATTTTAAATAGCAGAAATCTGTCTTGATCTTGAATTAATTAATATAGATATTCTGTGGGTTAAAGTTTTATTTAACTATTATATTTTTACAGGTAACAATAAAATGCTCTTCCGTTTGAAACTAAAGTCAGAATTGTCATAAATTGATATGTGCCCTACTGTGTCAAATTGTCTTATAGTATATTCAATATATCATTGAATGCACCACTGAATCTAAATTGGTTTAAGAAAATAATTAATTTAGAATAGTAGATTAACAAGCCGATACACGCTTTTACTATTCATGGCGAATTAATTTTTATTAAATCTTTCTAACGAATATACTTAGTAAAAGAACATGATTGCAGCAAAGTGCAAAAATTTTTATGTTTTAATAAATTATTTGACATTCTGACATTTATTAGTAACTAGCATATAGCCCGTCGTATGACGGTATCTGTAAAATTTTGAATTTTCCAGAATCGTAATGTACCCTATAAGGCAGGTAATAAAATGGTTTATTTTGGCTGAGAATTATTTGGTACACGCTCACTAATTTGATTATCTTTACTGACCGCATATTAGTTGCCCACTTTAATTTTTCTCGTCATATTAGGGACTGCAGAGGTTTTAATATTGACAATGATTATTTCGGGGTATATATGAAGGATGTTCAAAATTTAGAGAATCGATTGCAAACTGTGTGGTTATGTATCAAAAGCAATCATACAAACGAAGAAACTTCTTAATTTTTAAAGATATATAACTTAAAAGCTAGATATTTATTAGTCAGTGAAATAGATTCCTAGACTTTTATGAAAATAATTTGTTGTTAATACTGGTGATAAAATTTTCATTGCAACAAAAAATAATCGATGATTAAATTTAAAATTATCACATATGTATCTAATCTATTATTTAATCGAAATATAAAAGAAAATTATTTAAGTAATATCTAAGTTCAGTGATAAAAAGTATGAAAATAATGCAGACGATATTTAAATAATTTAAAATAAGAAATGATTAAAAGAGATGGTTAAAGGAATGACGTCATAATGCTAGAAAAAAAAGTTATTTTCATCTACTTATAATGTGGTAAAGGGATGAATTTAATCGCCTGCTTTTAACCGGGGAAAATAGGGCTTGAAATAATGATATTAAACGCTCGAAAAGGAGGGAAGGGGTGGAATTCGAACGTTTTGAAAACGACAGTATTATTTGTTGTGATATGAAGCATATTTATACCAATTTATTTTAGAATCGGATCAATAATTTAGGAGAAGATAAACTTTACTCAATTTGAATTTTGCTAAGCCTAACTCATCAAGAATCCAATAAGGCGGTTTCACTCGGTAGGGCAAATTCTCAATTTATGACAATTCTGCCTTTAGTTTCAAGCGGACGGGGAGTTTATTGTTTGTATATTGGCTGTTGTAAACCTGAAAATGAATGGTAAGGGCATTATAGTAGGTCGTGACGTTGCGACAAATTGCCTTATATGGATGCCTGTATCCATTCCAGGTCCAACTGCTTCATAAATTCAAAGACAAACGGAGAGATAACTGAAGCTATTATTACATAAGGGATTTAGTTATTTTTCTGCAACATATGATAGTTTTAATCCTTTTTAAGACCATTTTTTTCCTAGCAATGATATATTAAAATACTTTTTGATTTGAGTCTAAATTAAAAAAATTAATTTAGTAAATTATTAAATTAAGATATAATTTGAATTTAACTTCTTTTTCGGAGGGAAGAATATTTACCACCGTTTACTTGGTGCTAATAAATGGTTGAACACTTTATGTCTCTTATATCACTTCATGCTGTACAAAATAATAATTTATAAAGCATACTTTGAAAAAACTACAATCTAAAAAATAATTTTATTGAATAAATGATATTGAATCAAATGTACAAAGGGTTTTATGAAGAAGAAATTGGCTTCCCTCTTCTTCGCCAAATCTAATCTTAATTATTGAAACAATTTTATATTTATCATTTTTCTTTGTATTATTATTGAAAACTAGCATATAGCCCGTCATATGATAGGATCAGTAAAATTTTTAATTTTCTAGAATTGTAAAGTACCCGATGAGGAAGGTAATAAAATGGTTTGATTTTGGCTGAGAATTATTTGGTACACGCTAAATAATTTGATTATCTTTACTGACCGCATGTTAGTTGCCAACTTTAATTTATCTTGCCATATTACGTGATATATATATAGAATTGAGAGCAGAGGTTTTAATATAAGGCGATTTCAGGCGGTAGGGCAAATTCTCAAATTGTGACTATTCTGGATTTAGTTTCAAACGGAAGGGCAGTTTATTGTTTGTCTATTGGCTGTTGTAAACATGAAAATGAATGGGAAGGGCATTATAGTAGTTCATGATGGTGCGACAAATTGCTTTATTAACAATGATTATTTCAGGGTATATATGAAGAATGTCCAAAATTTAGTGAATCGATTGCAAACCGTGTGGTTATGTATAAAAAACAATCATACAAACGAACAAACTTCTTAATTTTTGAAGATATATAACTTAAAAGCTAGATATTTATTAGTCCATGAAATAGACTCCTGGACTTTTATGAAAAGAATTAGGCTGCTACAATATTACGGTCGACATATGTCACTGGTGACTTCTGCGTCATAATGATGTCAGAATGGGAAATGTTTGTGACCAAATTTCCATCTCTGGCGATTTCTGACGTCATTATGACGCTCAAGTCACCAGTGACATATGTCGACTGTAATATGGTAGCAGCCTTTGTTAGTAATATCAGTGATAAAATTTTCATTGCAACCCAAAATAATCGATAATCAAATTTAAAATTATCACATATGTACCTAATCTATTATTTAATCCAAATATAAAAGAAAATTATTTACGTAATATCTAAGTTCAGGGATAAAACGTATGAAAACAATGCAGATGATATTTAAATAATTTAAGATAACAAATGATTAAAAGAGATGGTTAAAGGAATGACGTCATAATGCGAGGAAAAAAGGTTATTTTCATCTACTTATAATGTGGTAAAGGGATGAATTTAATCGCCTGCTTTTAACCGGGGAAAATAGGGCTTGAAATAATGATATTAAACGCTCGAAAAGGAGGGAAGGGGTGGAATTCGAACGTTTTGAAAACGACAGTATTATTTGTTGTGATATGAAGCATCTTTATACCAATTTATTTTAGAATCGGATCGATAATTTAGGAGAAGATAAACTTTACTCAATTTGAATTTTGCTAACTCTAACTCATCAAGAATCCAATGGATGCCTCTATCCATTCCAGGTACAACCACTTCATAAATGCAAAGACAGACAGAGGTAACTTAGGCTATTATTATATAAGGGATTTAGTTAATTTTCTGCAACATATGATAGCTTTAATCCTTTAAAAAGCCATTTTTTCCTAGCAATGGTGTATTAATATAATTTTTCATTTGAGTCTGAATTAAAAAAAATAATTTAGTAAATTATTAAATTAAGATATAATTTGAATTTAATTTCTTTTTCGGTGGGAAGAATATTTACCACCGTTTACTTGGTGCTAATAAAGAGTTGAACACTTTATGTCTCTTAATTCACTTCAGGCTGTACAACATAATATTTATAAAGCTTACTTTGAAAAAACTACAATCTAAAAAATAATTTTATTGAATAAATGAAATTGAATGAAATGTACAAAGGGTTTTATGAAAAAGAAATTGGCTTGCCTCCTCTTCGCCAAATCTAATCTTAATTATTGAAACAATTTTATATTTGTCATTTGTCTTTGTATTATTATTGAAAATGAGAGGGGGTGAATTGGCTTACCATAGACAATTAGACATAGAATACAGTGACTTGGGTTGTAAGTGCATTTACCCCGGACTAAGAAAGGATTAAAAGCAATATTCGCATAGAATGGTAATCTTAAAATTTAAATAAGATTTACTACTTTTAAATTTTGTATGCTAGCCGAATCGTATTATTTTATTCTTTTAAGATCAAAATGCTTCTTAAACCTTGTATATTTTACACTTATATAATTATTAGAACACAAAGTTTAACTAATATTACGTTTATAATATTTGTCGCTGTCTGTAAAATAAAAGTGAGAAAATATTTTGTGCAGTAAAGAAAAATTACAAGTAATATAGGACAATGATTTTTATTTGTAATTATTTACAACGAATATAACTAAAAAACAGTTACTTTGACTTTTCTTGTAGCTGGTCAACTAATGAAAAATTGAGCTTCATTAAGATGTAGAAAATATAACTGTTTGATTTTAAGTTTATTTTCTAAATATTTCAGTGACATTATTTAATGTTTAACTGACAGTAAACAGCATTAAAACAAATAAATAACTCAGTACAATTTAAGAGTGTTTAATATACAATTTGAAATTTCAAAAATTTAATTTCTCTTCTAAATTTGTTTGACAAGCTAGTTTAACAACTCTGTAAGTTGATTCTCTTTAACCTTATTTTTAAAATAAATTTTCTGACCTTTTATTTGTATTTCAGCTTCTATATTTATGTTAATGTTAATAGATGATAGAATATATACATGATATATAAAATGTTATTTAATTTAAGGTATTGCTAAATCAAATTTAAGTTGAATTTTCTTTTTTTTTTTTTTTTGCCGCACACATTGTTCTAAAAACTAAATTCCAAGGCACAACAGCCCGTAGGGGGCCAGGGCCTACGGTGCCAGTCTCCATTCATGTGATGAAAGGACCTGGGGTGCAAAGCATATGTTCCGGTTAGGTGGTGAATCTTACGCGGAACCCCCAGTGTTTAGTTCCCAATCACGCTTGGTCCTCAGTTCATCTACCCACTGAAGGGATGAAAGGCTGAGTCAACCTTGCCCAGCCCGGGGATCGAACATAGACATTTTCTTCTATTTTGAGCTACATAGTCTAATTTTTTTCTGTTATACAAATATTTGCTCATCTGAAACAAATTTCGATAGTCAGAACAATAAGCATATTTTTTTTACAACCATATCAAACTTTATATTATGTATCTTAACTGAGCATTTTAAAAATATTTCTATTAAAAAATAATCTTATGTTTGTTATAAAAAGTATTTTCTAATATTTTGGTATTATTGAAAATGTTTTGGCAATGAAAATAATTTAAGGCTTTTTTCATGAGTTTGTATAAGGAAATATGTAAAAGAATATACAGCAATCAAAGAAATTTGAGCACTGAATCTTCCTACTTATTATTTCTTTTTTCTATTGGTAATTAAATTGTTTACAAGTAAATGTTAAAAATGTTTCTATTAAAAACAAAATAATCTTATGTTTGTTATAAAAATATTTTCTAATATTTTGGCATTATTGAAAACATTTTGGCAATGAAACCATATCAAATTTTACACTAAGTATATTCACTGAGCATTTTAAAAGTATTTCTATTAAAAACAAAATAATCTTATATTTGTTATTAAAAATATTTTCTAATATTTTGGTATTATTGAAAACATTTTGTCAATGAAAATATTCATAATTTAAGGCTTTTTCATGCGTTTGTATAAGGAAATAAGTAAAAGAATATACAGCAATCAAAGAAATTTTAGCACTGAATCTCCCTACTTATTATTATTTCTTTTTTTCTATCAGTAATTAAATTCTTTACAAGTAAATGTTAAAGTATTTAAATTAGTTTTCATTTGGGTTTTTAAATATTTTATCTCGCTGCAGATAACACAAAAAAGGAAAAAATATGTTTGATAGATACTCTTGAAAGTTAAAAAAAATATTTCCAGAATAAAGGCATTTACTTTCCACTTCACTTAAATTTAGATTAACCCACATTCTCTTACCTGAACTTTATGAAGTATCTCCATTAGCTTAAAATTTAAATACATTTATCTCTGTGATGAAATTTTAATGAAATCTGTGTCATTCTGTTCCAATTCCTTTAGAATTATATTTTATAACAACTCTGTCATTTATTTAACTCCACCGAAATACAAATCTGGGATTACGCAGGAAAGCACCCAGTTTAACATATTAGATTCCCCCTGCTCCTAGTAAAAATATTTTATGTTTATGGTTTTACACGTTTTTCTGAATGGATACGTTAGGATAGACACTGAAATTTTGCATTCTTAGGGAATAGTATAAGGGATGGGGAGCGATTAATTTTTAAAAACTCCACATGATTTGAGGCACTCACACACAAAAAAAATATTACACATTCAGCTGCGCTGATTCTAACTGTGATAGTAAAACTGAAGCTGAAGTAAGTTTAATTATCACTATGACAACGTAATTTCTATTTTGTTGTTATTTTGATTACCATTTAATTCCTTTAAAGAATTGAGTCTGAAATAGATGAAATGCAATTATTTCTAAATTATAACAAAGTCATGTATTCAGGAATGACTTTAGAATTTTGTAAATAAGCGCCCAATGATCGTTTATATAAACCTTTAACAGCAATTATTAATTTGATATTATATTATAAATCTTCATTAAACAATATTGCCAACATATATGCAACCTGTTTGGAACATTTTTTATCAGTAAATTATTTTTATTTTAAAAATTTTAATATAATTATTTACTTATTATTTGATGAAGGATATTTGAAAATTGCTTATGTTATATGTTTTATGTGTTAAATTTCCTAAAACGTCTTTTGTACATTATTTGTAATTTTTATGAGGGTTTATAGTTACAATAATATGACAGATACAGTAATATTTTTTCAGTTTTTATTGGTTTTGTTTATAATTGATTATATTACACTTTGCATACAATAAAACATTTCTTCTCAAATTATTTTGAACAAAAATGGTTTAGATCGAAGTAAGTCGAGGATGTATCGACGATATGTATAATTATCAATTATCAATTATACATCATCGACGATATGTATAATAGTCGATGATTATATGATTATATGGTTATATATTAATTGATTATACTTTGCATACAATAAAACATTTCTTCTCAAATTATTTTGAGCAAAAATGGTTTAGATCGAAGTAAGTCGAGATGTATCGACGATATGTATAATATCAATTATCAATTATACATCATCGACGATATGTATAATAGTCGATGATGTATAATTGATTATATGGTTATATATTAATTGATTATACTTTGCATACAATAAAACATTTCTTCTCAAATTATTTTGAGCAAAAATGGTTTAGATCGAAGTAAGTCGAGGATGTATCGACGATATGTATAATTATCAATTATCAATTATACATCATCGACGATATGTATAATAGTCGATGATGTATAATTGATTATATGGTTATATATTAATTGATTACACTTTGCATACAATAAAACATTTCTTCTCAAATTATTTTGAACAAAAATGGTTTAGATCGAAGTAAGTCGAGGATGTATCACCAAAAAGTTATATTCTTGGCGAGAACAATCAAGAAATCTTCTGCTATCCTATTGTTTACATAATTTAATTTGTTTAACATCCTTTTTCCCAAGCAGACCGGTCTCATGTGACAGCCAAATCGGCTTCATCACTTGACCTTTCACCCGGGAGTAACCTTGGCCACGCGACCGTTCCCCCCAAGAACCGCGACTGCGAATCACTGTTATTTATTAACAGCCGTTTGAGGTCGTGAGAACCAAAGGAATCCATTACTTAATTGAGTTTGCAGTCTCAGGAAGGATCGAGGTTACGAATGTTTTATTTATTTCGTTAGGGGAAGAAGAGGGCAATGAGTATGCGAGAGTTACGAACTTGCACACACGTTCCCGTTAGCTGCTTCTCCAAGGTTGTGCCGAAGAATGGATAGCTTGAGAAGTCGGAGATGTGTTCTCACTCTCTCTCGGATTTTTAGAGAATGTGAGTGAATAATAAGTGTGACGGCAGAGAAGGAAAAAAAATGAAAGAAACTTACAATCCTGTTTCTCCGCGCTACGCACAAAGGCAAACTCGCATCTCTTTAAAATTCTCGTGAGAATTATTCCCCCCGTAAGAGCGTGCAAAACAAACATGACTTTTTGCAAGTTTTGGCCTTTCACTTTCTGCGGCGTTTTATGTTTTCTGGCCGTGTCATGCATATTGATATGGTAACAGAGTAATTAGAGTGCATTTATCACCGAAGAATGCGATGGGAAGCTGGATTCGGCACAAGAAGAGGTCGAGTTAAACAAATAAATGAAAGCATTGTAAGGGTTGAGGTTTACTTTCTTTCTTTCGTTGAAAAGTATTTATTAGACATCAATAACTTTTCTGGTTGTGATTTTTCATGTCGTGTAATTTTAGAATTATTTAGGGCCGTAACAATTTGTTGAAACAATACCTTGAGAATCTTTTTGTTTGTTTTAGCTTTGTTTTTTTAAAAAAGAAGTTTTATGAGTTTACCTGCGAGTAACTCCTTATTTAAGAGGCAATAAATTAAACAAAAAATGTAATATTATGCAATAATGTTATTAGGAAATGAAACCGCTAACCAGTCACTGTACCAGTGAAGATTCTTTTTCTTTTGATTTTATTTTTTAGACATTAATATTTAGACATGTCTTAGCTGTTTGAGACAATTTGATTGTTTAATTAAACTATATATATATATATATATATATATATATATATATATATATATATGTGTGTGTGTGTGTGTGTGTGTGTGTGTGTGTGTGTGTGTGTAAAGAAAATTCTCAGGGGTTTTCAAAACTTAAATCAAAAGCTACAAATTCTCTCGTCATTTTGCGTTCCCCTTTTTAAGCCCTAACCTAAATTGACCACTGGGCCTACAGTTTAAATCCTCAGAGAAGGGACATGACCAATTATAATCCTATATGGCCCTAAATGTTGCAGTCAAGCCAGGTTGAGAAAAAACACAAGTTAGAGTAGAATTTAAATTTTATTTAAGTTAAGAGAACGTCATGTGTTTCACATTCAAAGGCAGAAGATAAAATTCACATAGAAACGTGTACTAGAGCAGGGTTGGACCCCAGAGTGAGATGCTGAGAAGAATTCCCCAGAGTAAAAAGCTTAGTCAGCGTTATTAACAAGAAAAGGGAGCATTTTAGATTATTGAAAATAGAACCGGGAACAGTTGGAAAATATGGAGAGTGGACAGAAAATTTGCATTTTTTGCAGAGAAAGTTTTGGCATCAAAATTCTAGGGGGCTTGAAATTTAAAGTGAAGGGCAAAAACACCGCGTCTCTTTGATTCTCCCTCTTATAACCCCTAATCTAAGCTGATCCCTGGGGATACAGTGCATGCCCTTAGAAAGGGGTCCAACCAATTAAAACTTTATAGTACCCTAGCGGCCAATTTAGGAAATTTTGGACAAAAAGGGCATGCACGCTATCGGAGACAGATATTTCGAACATTTTCCTTATTAGGAATCCTTATCAGAGATTATTCCTTAGATGTTCCCTTAAACTTTCCCAAGATTCTTTCTTAGATTTGTCATATTGGATGATTTATAAGTTCGTTCCATTAGTATAATGAAATGGGAACCCATCCATACGTCAGTTGGATGGGTTCCCATTTCATTATATTTAATTCAGCCATTTTTCATTATATAATGCATTCAACCATTCTATACGACAATAAATATCTTTTGTTACTTGAAACGGTTTCTTTTTTTACCATACCAACTGACCATGATTGCAAACCACCCTGCGTGCTATGATAAATACACTCATGTCCATAAATTAAGGATAATGAAGTTCAGGCAATGAAAGAGACAAAAACAAAACAAATTTGACTTATTTGTAAAGTCTATTTATTAAACAAAAGGTAAAGAGCAAAAAAGATGCTATATGTTTGACATAATTAATAAAAATTGCTATTTTTACTCCCTGGAGCAAATTTTAAAAAAGAACCTATTTACAGAAAACAGTATAACATGGTTAGTATGATGGTTAATACGGAGTATGTCTCCCGGACGATGCAATACAAGCGTTACAACGCCTACGCATGCTGAGTATCAGATTATCAATCTGATCTTTGGGAAAATTACACCACTCATCAAGCAATGCCCTCCGAAGTTCCGATAGACAGTTGGGAGGGGGTTGACGGGCTGCAATTCGTCGGCCAAGCATGTCCCACACATGCTCTATTGGATTCAAGTCTGGTGAGTATGCTGGCCAATCCATACGGGTGATATCCTCCGATTGAAGGCATTCGTCTACAATGTTTGCACGGTGAGGTTGGGCGTTGTCATCCCTATACAGAAATTCAGGACCCATGGCGCCCCGAAACAAACGTACATGTTGTTCCAGAATGACATCTCGATAGATGTGGCCTGTCATCGTTACACTCTGAACATGCAGGTCAGTTCTGGAACCAAGAATAATTCCTCCCCAAACGAGCCATCCTGCACCACCGTAACGGTGTCGTTCAATGGTGTTCTCTTGGTGGTAACGGGTACCTGGCGCTTTCCATATGAAAGTCCGGCGAGAATCAGAATGTAAACTGAACCTGGACTCGTCGGAAAACATCACACAAGACCACTGTTGCGGTGTCCACAATGCATGCTCTCTAGCCCAGCATAATCGCAGGCGATAGTGAGTTGCGGTAAGGGGAACACATCTGACAGGCCTACGAGCATATAGACCAATGTTCCCTAAGCGTCTGTACACGGTCTGCCTTGAAACTGTCATACCGGTAGCTGAAGAGAGCTGACGAGACAGGTCTTATGCTGTGCTCCGTTTGTTTCTTTTGTCAGTAACTGCCAAATACCGGTCATCATTCGGCGTAGTAACTCGGGGGCGACCTGTGCTGTAACATCTACTCACATTACCATCATGTTTGAATCGTTGCCAAAGCCTGGAGATGACACTCTGGGCAATTTCAAGTTCCTCGGATACTTCCAGCTGGGCACGTCCACATTCCTGTCGTCCGATAATTCTACCACGTAAAAAATCATCCAAATGCTTCCTTTGTGCCATAACTATGCGGTTATTGCACTGAAAGGCTTTTAAAGCGCTTGTGAACAATTTTACTTCTTTGCTACCATTCCTTATATATCCCTTTCATACACTCTCGTCATTGTGACGTACTATCCGCGCCATCTGGTGGTTTCCTGCAATTTGCATATTCTTCTTCAAGATGTGTGTGATAATTCTACAGGTGAAAATTTTATTTTAGAGCTCAATTTCTGTGTGATTCTGAATTATCCTTAATTTTTGAACATGAGTGTATATGTGTGCGTGGGTGTGAACGGTAATGTATTCGACTACAGGGTGCAAACTTTCCTGCACTATCCACATTTTGTTTTCTGCACTGTGTGAAGAAAAGATTTAAATCAACTATGTTGATTTAAATAAAGTTATGTAAAAAATTAAAAGACATCTGTACACAAATATGCATTTTTTATTCCTTTCAACATGAAGCCAAATTTAACAACCAGACTTTGTTGCTAAATTGGTGATATATTGCTAAATTTAGAGACTCAGCGATGTTCTGGATGTCATTATTTGCGCCTATTCCACGTCATATAATACACACTTCCGTTATATATTTTCGTTATATATATATTAAAAAAATTAAGTGTCAAAGTGGGTTACATGGCAAAAAGAGGACAAATTTATCATAAAATATTTACAAAAAAAATTACAATAACATACTATAATAACAATAATAATATCTGTATGATATAACTAATGATGTATAGGAAAATGAGATATAATATGGCATTAATAACATAATTAAATAATGTTAAAATATTTCTTATCTGTGATATGATCTGATAACTCATGTTGTTTCAATGTAGTACTTTAAGAATCTTGAAATTTGAATTCACATAAGTATTTTTGCACTAAGATTTTTTGTTTTAATGAAAACAGAAACACTTGTACACATCTCAAAAATCCCATAAGGAAGCTGTTGAAACTTGCAGACGAAATGAAATGAAAATTGAAGACACATCATAGCACAATTTCTGTGAATCTCACATCGAATGACGAAATCGGAAGCGCAAGCACACATTTTATATACCCTTATTTTTGAAAGGGTTTTCCTTCGAGTAAGTCCTGCCGACTTTAGATATAACATCTTCAAGAGCTCGTCGACAATCATAATAATCATAAGATATTCTTAGCCAACATCTTTAATTTTCATCCTGAAATACATAATCCTTCTTAGGCTTTACGGCCACACTACACATTCCATCATCTCAAGAAAAACGTCTCTCGCCCTGTCACGTGACCATGAAAACCGGAAACAAAACGACCCTACTCTCATAATTTAGAACCCCGACCATCTTTTACTTTTATATATATATATATATATATATATATATATATATATATATATATATATATATATATATATATATATATATGTATATATATATGTAATATATCAAAATTATTTAACTTTAATATTTCTTCAAAAACCTCCTCTCTCCAATTTTAATTCATTCAAATATCTTTACCAGCCTCTAAATGGTTTAATCAACGGAGTATTTTCCACTTAACATTCCTTTCTGTCCTAAAACTGTAAACTTTCTGTCTATGTAGCAGTTTCCCAGGTGTTGGCGGAACATGTTTTCGCGTTTTGATGATCTTGCATTTAATTCTCTTAGTAAGTTGTTTTTGTTGTGGGAAAATTCTTGTTGTCAGCGCTCTTGGGTGTACTTGTGTCAGAGCAGAGTGAACTCTGTGGCTTTTGATTGTATATTGTCCAGAAGGATAGATGTGTGGTGTTGCCGCTCTGAAATAAAGTTTTAAAATTAGACTTCTGAGTTCTCTTAAATATGAAGCCCGACTGAATTCTCATTACTTATAGCTGTTGAGCTTTCTCCTTGTGAAGGAGTGGTATAAAAATGGATTACATATATATATATATATATATATATATATATATATATATATATATATTATATATATATATATATATATATATATATATATATATATATATATATATATATGTATATATATATGTATATATGTATATATGTATATATGTATATACATATATATATATATGTATATATATATATATATATATACATATATATATATATATATATATATATATATATATATATATATATATATATATATATATATATATATATATATATATATATATATATATATATATATATATATATATAACTGGGTCGTCAGTTATTCCTGGTAGTCTTGAGCTTACCTCCTTTAGGTATATACGAGTGTTACGAGCCAGAAATGCCCTAGTGATCTGGGTCTTCAGTTATTCCTGGTAATTTCGAGCTTACCTCCTTTAGGTATATACGAGTGTTACGAGTCCGAGGTGCCCTAGTGATCTGGGTCTTCAGTTATTCCTGGTAGTCTCGAGCTTACCTCCTTTAGGTATATACGAGTGTTACGAGCCCGAGGTGCCCTAGTGATCTGGGTCTTCAGTTATTCCTGGTAGTCTCGAGCTTACCTCCTTTAGGTATATCCGAGTGTTACTAGACCGAGGTGCCCTAGTGATCTGGATCTTCAGTTATTCCTTGTAGTCTCGAGCTTACCTTAGTAGAATTTGCACCTTACCTGGTTTGACAAAATTAAAATCTGATCATGACGAAACTCTCATAGGTCAGCAGCAACTTTAAAGCTGTTGTGGTTGCTGTCATGGCGTACTGGTCTTCAGTTTGTTGCTGCTGTATGTCTTCGGATGGGTCAGCGTAAGAATAGACTTACCTATTCATATGCACTGTTAGATCCATGGTAAAAGACTCTGACTTTAAGGTGGCAGCCCGTGTTGGATTCAAGGTCGAAGAACATTTTTCTTATTATAGTTTCACGTAACTTTAATTTTTAACCAAACTATGTCAAATTTATTTAATTTTCCCTGCAAATTACAAGAAACAAAGGCATCTACCATTTTTTAAGATAATTTAGTATTAGCTGTATCAGATTTTTCTAAGTTTATGTTAACCTGCGGGGAAAATAGGCATGCTTCTAGAAAGTTTGCATTTAAAGATTCCTTTACGCAAATTGTATCACGTAATACAGCGTAAATACTTAGGATTATGCGGGACATTTTAAAAATTATGTGTTATTAAAATGTTATTATGTACACTAAAAGAGGATAAAATAAAAAATTTTCAAAAATGTATTCAATTTAAATAGATTTTCTTGCTCTTCCGAAAAAAATATTCACGCAGAACTCTAAGCAATTTTATTCTCTATCGCGTGGTACACTTTGTTTAAAGAATTCCTTAAATGCAAACCATCCAGAAGTAGAACTATTTTTTCCATGGTTAACACGAGGTTAGAGATATCCAATACAGCTGGTATCCAATCACCTTAAGACGCATTATTTGCCTATGTTAAAAATCTTACTCTTCAATAAAAGTTTTATGAAAGACTACTTTGGAGAAATAGCAATGCTTTCAGGTGAAATTACCTTTACGAGCACGCATCGGTTTAGTATTCAACAACACGCACATCGGAGTAAATACCCTCTTTAAATGCCTCCTTTTAGGGTATAACTATCCCCACTTATTGTGAGAGCATCAGTTTTCAAGCTATAGTGAAGTAAAAAAGAATAAAAGACACTCAAATGAAGAAACATCTTTTTAAACCGGGGTCAGACAAAATACTATATTCTGATCATGCTCGAGAAAATGTCGGTTAGCGAAAAAGGCCGGGATTCCCAAAGTTTGCTTTCCCTGAGTCATCCCCAACTACAAGTTGATATCATTAACGAGGTTAAGAAGAAAACGGATTTTTTATTCAAAAGCCTACTCGTTCAGACGAGTGTATTTCATTTGTCTTTCCGTGAATCTGCTCTTTGGTTGAAGAAATGGCAATAGTTTCACCCGATCGATACGAGGAAGTTTGGGACAAGTTTCTGGAATGTAACAACTAAAATTTTCTAACACGTTTTACAAGGAAATTGCGAAATTACGAGGAGGCTAATTGACAGTCGTTATTTATGGGATAAGGGTATAATAGTTAAGGTAGAATAGTTTACAACCTTTGTATTTTTACCTGGTTTTATTATACTAAAAAGATTAATTTCATAAAAAATTTAAAAAAATTTCTTACTTTTATAAAATTTGTTGAATTACCCAACGAAATAATGAAACGTTCATTTTCATAGCATTTTTAGCTTCTTCTGGACAAGTTTAGCTCTCTATTTTATTGTTAATCATTTCTATCCTCTTTTATTTTTTTTCTCTTTACGAAGGAAAAATGAGCCAAAGTAATTAGCTCATATTTTTGAGAGGTATTTCACAATTGTCGTCTATTGTAGATGCAGGTGTTAGTACTATTTTAAAGAATGTATGAAATAATGTAGTTAAAACCTAATTAAAAAATTTTGTATAAAATTTATCAAATCCCTAGCTTTACAGAAGTCATTATCTATTTTAACCTTTTATTTTTTTTAAAATATAATTTGTAGAATAGAAATAAAACTTTAATGTTGTACATGGACTAAGATCACTCCAAGGTGTAGAGCACCGAACGCTGGCAGATTGGTTAGGGCGCTGATCATCGGTACAGGAGTTCGTGGGTTCGAATCCCACTATGGCATGGATGTCTGTAGTCGTTCGGAATCGGCTTTAAGCAGTAGGTTCCAGTCTCATTAGTCCTCGAGTGCAAAACAGTAGACCGTAGCGCTCCAAACCAATGTGTAGAGTGAATACATTGAAAACCTTTTTCAATTTATTGAAAAAATTAGTAAGATAAAATTTTTTAATAAATTGCGTAGATTGTGGAATTTCATGTAACTTTATAACACATTTTCCCCATAGTACCTTGTTTTATATTGAATAGTTTTATATTGTATACTTTACCTTGGTTAATGGCTTAGGAAAGAGATAAATTGTCAAAAAGCTTTTTATTAAATCCACTTTACTGATTATACGGTATTAGAAAAATTAGATAGAAATAGTAAAGTTCAATTCTAATTTAAGAACATACGTTTTCAGTGTATTCCGTTTTGTAAATACAAATAAAAAGTTTAAACCAAAATATTTCAAATTTAAAAGCAATTTGAAAAATATATAAAATAGTAAGGTTTTTTTAATTGTAGCAAAAGCTTTGATTTTGAAGCTTAATCATGAATGTGCAAACAAGAGTCAATAATACGTAAGAGGTGGTAGTAAGTAATACCGGTACCCTGTAAATAGATTAAAAGATAGTAATTAATATCCTGAAAGAGAAAACAATAGTACACACTAGGTAGAACACAAGATACTCACCGTTCAAGTATACGATGCTTATTCCGTGATGCATAATAATGATTTTTTATAATTTAAATACAAATACAACATAAATATGTATCATACAGTAATCAGAGTTGAAAGCGTTTACAAATTTGTAGTACAAATTTCATAAAGAGTTGCCTAAATATTTTGAAGTTTTGTAAATTATTATCTTAAATATTTGAAATTAAATAAATTATTTGAAAAATAAAATATGTTTTAACTACATTTTAAGGTTGTGTAGTTATTTTTTTTCGATGATTCTGTGTTGAATTATTATGAATCTCTAGTTAAAGAAAAATTCTATTTGAAATTTTTTTCTTCGTGTTAATGATGTTAGAAAAGTTAAAACGTTAAAATTTTATGTTAGTAAAACAATTTTCATGAATTTAAACGTCTTGTGGAAAAAAAAGTTCTTTTTCCGTTGCTGTTTTTGTTTTAAACGACTCTTAAACTCAAATAATAGATATTTTTCTGAAACGGAATTCTTCTTATTTAAAATTTAGCCTCCTCTATACCATCACTTTCTGCTGCATTGTCTAACAATCGTCTGCGCCTTGCATTCCCGAACCCCAGTAATGAGCCCAGCAAATTTGCACCTCTTGCGTCATCCCTGCTTCGAACCTTACGTCAATGGGAATACCTTTCCTCTTCAAAATTTCCATCTCGGAACCTTCTCCCTCTCCTGATTGTTTCTCTCCCTTTCATTAACCATTCAGAGGATCCCTCATTTCGTAACAGGTTTTCCATTCCCATTGTATGGACGAAACAGGAAACACTAGAAGAAAGTTGCAGATGAGACGATATCCATCTTCCAATGAAAATGGCCCCCGGGCGTTCTTCGCAGTCCTTTCCTATTTCTGTGTCAGTTGCCCAATGTCCTCCCCAAGGACTCGCAGAGGATATTTTTTGATAAGGCGCCGTTTCATAATTGGACACACTGATGACAGGGTCTTGCGAAACTTCTTGAATGGATTGACTTTGAAATCGGACACGTCGCAGCAAGGTATTCAATGAAAATAGGAGTGGCTAATGTGTTATTGGTGGAGAGAACATCTTTATTATAAACAAGGTTCTTCTGTTTAACCCTCTCGCTCACCTGAATATCCTATGAAGTTCTTATTTAAAAAATAAGAATGCTTTAATCTATGTAGTAGACAAGAACATTCGATATCGTTTTCCTGTATATACCCTTATTTTTGTACAAACCATGTTGTTACACTAACCCGTACTAGTACGTAACCCGCGGTCATGTATCAATTGTCAGAAAACGTACTTGTACGTGTCCCGCATACAATTTGTTAACCATTTCTATATTTTATTTTTTTCTCTTTACGGATGGAAAATGGGCCAAAGTAATCAGCTCATATTTTTGCGGGTATTTCACAAATAACAGCTATTGTAGATGCAGGTGTTAGTACTAATTTAAAGGCTGTATGAAATAGTGTAGTTAAAACCTGATTAAAAATTTTTGGATAAAATTCCTAGTTTTACAAAAAACATTATCCACATTACCTTTTATTTAAATAAATATATTTTGTAGAATAGAAAAAAACTTTTATGTTATACGTGGACAGAGATCACTTCAACGTGCAAAGTGAATAGAATGGAAACTTGTTTCAATTTATCGAAAAAATTATTAAAACAAAATTTTTTACTAAATTGCACAGATTGTGAAATTATTTTTACTAAATTGCACAGACACTTTTTCCACAAACGATGGTCTTCAGTAACATCTTTTATGCATCTAGGCCTCACATAGGACTAATATTTAATTAATTCTCAATAGGAGTTAATAGCAGAAGACTGATAAAGTGATGATTCAGATTTATTAAAGAAGTTAATACTCAAACGAAACGATTTTGTTTGATTATTATTTCATTACTATTAACAGTGGCAAATATTTTGGATTTTTAACACTGGCAAAAATATTAAAATTCTGAAACTGTTTGTCACAAACTTATATCATCAAGATATACTTATTTTAATGGTGACAAGTTCAAATATGTAAGTTCTGAAATAATAAAATGCAACCTAAATTAAACAATAACGGAATTATGTAAATAATGTTGCCGTTTTAAGAAACAGGAATTGCAGAACGTGATTTCACGTCATCACCCATTAGAAATAGAATTTGAAATGACTTGAATTCACGTCGATGGCAACCAGAAATACAAATTGAAATATTATGACTTGACTTTAAGAATCACGAATATGTTAGTATGTGATAGCCACCAGAAATAGAATTTGAAATGACGTGAATTCACATCGGCAGCAACCAGGAATAGAACTTGAAATATGACTTGATGTTAGGGATCACGAATTAGTATATATTTTAAAGGACCATTTGCAGCAATGTCAAATGTTAATATAGGTAAAAAGTGTATAATCTAAATGCACTGTCTGTTTTATTTATATTATCTAAATTTGCACGGATTTGTATTCCCTCACCTACCATTTAATGAGAAGCTTTTCATGAGATTATTTGAATTTTACTTAATAGGATCATGATGAATAAATTATGTTTTCCTACATAACCTCAAACTTGAGAATGATAATAAAAAATAGTCTTTGATTTTCATATATAAGTTAAAGGATTAAGATGATTACAAAGAATAAATGCAGTTCATGCAATATACAAAATATTCAGACGTATTTGCTTTTGAGTGGAAGTAAAATATAAACAAATAAATTAAAAGAACTGTAAGAAGGAAAAATATATGAAATTTATTGGTGTAAAATTTTTCTATAACTACAAACTTAGGATAGCTTATTATATGCAGTTCCTTTCAAATTAAATTACATTAATACATTACATAATTACATTAATAAATTCTATGTTAAAAATAGATCAGACGATGCTAAATTATAGATGCTAATTCTTACAGATATATTTTTAAACCGTTTATCCCGAATTAAAATCAGCTTTTAAAATCATGCAAGCCTCTTTCTAAATTATTCGCTTTGAGTTCTTTAAAGCATTCGCAACAAGTAATATCATTGGTATTATATTGGTATTATATATTGGTATCTGATAAAACCTTACGAAGCGATATTGTTAAATTTATTGATAATTGTTGTTTACTCAATAATATTTGGTTATTATGGTGTGTTATTGAGTCCTTATTTTTAAGAATTAATAAACAATATCGACATTTCATTCTTTGAAATTGCGCTGAAATTTTTGAAATACTAGTGTTGCTGATGTAAAACCCATAGCTTCGAATACTTAGTAACCAATCAAGACGTAAAATATGATATATCAATTGAATTATCAAGCCTTTAACTATAAATGTGTACGTTTTGCTTCTTAAATGTTTAAGTTTTAAGTTAAAAATCAAAAGCCTCAACAGTCCACATGTTCGAAATTTGAAGTTAGTTTAGTTCTTCAGTACAAACAAAAATCACATTTTCTAAAATGACTTTTTTTTATGCATTTTACCATGGTAAAAAAAAAAAACTAAGAAAATTGAAAGGTTATTTAGAAGCAGACAGAAAAGATAAGAAGACGATAAGATGACCCGGAACTCTTCCTCACTTCCGGTGATGAAACAAGCAAAAAATAAAGACAGAAAGATGTAAATGAAAAGAAAAAAAAAGGAAAGGGTTGAAATGATGATGACCTTGAAAGAGAGCGCGTGCCATTACGATCGTTTGCCATTTTCCAAAATAGAAGGGTCATCCCGAAAGGGGTCTTCAAAGCACCATTAGACATGGAGGTAGGGCGTGAAAACTATTTCCCTAAACTCCTGCGTTCGCCGGATCATCATCAAATATGAGTGGGAGGATCCGACGATTGGTATTTTGCGGGAGGAAGTGTTCGTGAGGACGATTTTCTCCTCTTCGAGAGAAGGCCGCTTCCCCACCTCCAGGTCAGACGATAATAAAAGAACGGGGAGAAACCTTCCCCCAGATTCTGATTCGAAAGGTCAGGTTATACTACGGATGGAATCGAGCAAATATAAGTTCCAAGCCTCTTGCCGCAAATTGTTTGCGCATTTTCCGCGGTTTCTTCGTCTTGATGGATGCGAATATCATCATCAAACTAGATGATCCTACAGAAAGTGGTATTTCACGTCGTTAGGTTTATCTATTGCCCATTGGAACTATTTGCTGATGGGAATTTTGCAATATTTTCTGTTAGGCCAGAAGTTGATACTTCTCACTATCATTACGGCAAATCCAACCTCAAATAAATTGGAGAGTAAATTCATCGGATGAAATATTCTTAAAATTCTACTTTGAATACTATCCCAATGCAATACGGCTTCTTTCTTTAAATGTCTTGCCCATTACACTGGTTACTTTGAGCCATACTAATTTAAACGGGAATGGAGACAGTGGATTAAAGTGAGCATTAACCCTCTGACTGCTCAATTTGTAAACCGAGATCTCTAAAAATTGCGTATTTTTTGGTTGCATATTTTAAGTATTTATATAAATTGGAGAATTGAAATACTAATTTATTTTCTAGAAAAGATGTTTTATATTGACTTTTATCGTGAGAAACTAAACTTTCAGAGAAACTAATTTCGTATATTATCACATAAAAAATTTATTTTTAAATAAGTTTCAATTGAAATACAGTTAATTTCTATTTTCAACATACTGCCTACATTTCTATTATCTAATATAACTATAGTTCTAGCCATTTAATTCTATTTATTACCTAATTAAATGTCTAATACTGTATATAATTATTCCACTGGTTAAACGGTGAAAATGCTTCTTAGTAAAGGAAGAAAAACACAGGCCTGCGAAAATCGCGTGATGAGCAAATTTTGCTACATTTGAATTGCGCTTGGAAAAACGGGATGTGCAATCAGAGGGTTAAGTAATCGTTTCTATACAAAACAACTAGTAATTCATAGTTTTGCTAAAGGTATTAAATAGGTGTCTTTGGAGTTTTATAATTTGAACATAATGACTGTATGTTTACGAATAAAATGAAATTTCTTTTTGAGATTGTTAAAAGGAATATTTATTTCGTTTTAACTTTTATCATACCTGAAATTGATGCGAAATTTTGAATAAATAATATCTACATTTTATTCTTTGAAATTGCATTGAAATTTTTGAAATACTGGAGTAGAAAAAAACAGGGGGGGATAGAAAATTATGCTATGAATTTATTGGGAGTGATATTTTTCTGAAAGTAACTACCACCGATTTAATTTTTTGATTTTTCTATTCTGTTTTACTTTTTTAAATATATTATTGGAAAAATTAGTTTTTAACTTACTGGAAGACCATATTTTTACCATTTAGACTTACTATTAACTAATATATAAATCTAAAAATGAATGAAAGTAATTTTTTTTCCTGTTTTAACTCAAATGACAGGTGCTAGTATTACTTCAGTACAGACTTATTAAACTGATTTACAAAGTTTATGGGTTTAATTTTTTTCTTTTTAATACTTAATTATATATTTTTCAGATTTCAAATTATTTACTATTATCCACTTAATTTAAAAAATCATGCTGTATCGACAATCCCTTTATTTCTGCTTCTTATATATCTTTTTATCTGTAAATAACTCTGAACAGTTGAAAAATTAAGCTGAAATTTTTCATGAAGTCAACTATTGTGTGAGTAATATGAAGTTATTTTTAGTACAATCTAACTTTCATACATAATGTCTAATGTTGAAAAACATTATTTTAATTTTTGCACTGGATTTTTATCCCAGATAACGATATTATACTAACTGACAGTTAATTAATCTTAAAGTAGGGTGCATTTCTGTATTTAGCTTGAAAACAATTCCTTATGAGATCATCTTCAATATTAAAATTAATTCTTTTCGCAATTATTCTTTACTGTAACAGTCGACAAAATTAATGGTTAAACACTGGCAACAATGTACATTTTTCTTGCGTCATTCATTAAGACACCTACGGATGTTTATGAGCAATGAAACGGAGACTTTTCTAATAATAAACAAAAAAAAACCTGAGGATATTTTTATAAAAATAATGAAATACGAGTAAAGAAAAACACCGCTGACAGCGTTAACATCTTTGTAGAAATAAAAGCTTTGAGGCATCCTTTACACATCTAGAATCTTAATGACTGCCGTATGGTAGAATCTCCGTCGGGGGTTCTGGTTTTTTGAGGAGTCAAAGTGTTTCGAACGTGAGGGCACTGCTCAAAACGTGATCCCCACCCCCTTTGATTGACGTGGGAAAAAGCGCGCGAAGGATTCAGCGTTACTGTGTTGTGACTTGTAAATCATTTCACCACCAAGACCTGTTTTTAAAGATTTCATAAAATGAATCGGCAGTGTTTTTAATCTAGTTCTTTATTTTTTCCTCTCCCCCTTCTACCAGCGTTTGCGATGCCAACAAGGCCTTAAAGAAGCTTTTGCAAATTCAACGCCCACGCCATTGAAATGAAAAGTTCTTCAATTAAACTTCGTGTCGAAATACAGTTGTCTTGAAAAGGATTACGATGACAGCCAGGATGAGAAAATGTATGTCTCTCTGCCGCAATGGCACCGTGGCTACGCCTTTAAAGCGCCAAACAACAACAACAATGATTACGGCTCGGCCTAACCCATAAACGTGGGAGACGCCAGGCGTTTATTCAAATTACGGAGGAGCTTATTTCATACGGCGAAATGCCTTTCGTGAAATTAACGGGTGCATTATGGCAGGGTGAATGCAAAGAATGAAATGGGAATAATAACACAAATTAAATTAAAAGAGCATTCTGGAATTATATATATTCAAATTATATTACCCCCATGAATTGTAAGCTTTGGCTATTAAAAGAAAGGACCCACAGAGATTAAGTATGTGCACACATATATAAAAAAATTGGAATTAGCTGTGTCTCAAACGAATGGAATAGCTGCATATTCCTTGGGCAGTTGTGAACAGAATAAAAATTAGGCTTCCCAACAAGAAAGTTATTTAATTCTTTGTATGATTTAATGTGAAACATGAAAACTTTTATCCCTATTTTAAGTGCAATTCAGCTCACGTGTTGAGGTATTTGAGACAGAAAATAAAATACACATCAGACAGGTCTATAGGTTGCACTGGAGCGCTACAGCCTACTGTTTTGCACACAAGGGCTAATGAGACCAGGATCGGCTGCTTAAAGCCGATTCCTAACGGCTACAAACATCAATGCCCGCAGCACGATTCGAACCGACGAATTCCGAAGAGCAGCACTCTACCATTCGGCCATCGTTCGGCGACAGGTGTGTAGGAACATCGATGATGTTATGCACTATTTGATACGATAAAAGCATCGTTATCTCTCAAATTACGTCTTAAGTTTTAATTTAAAAGTGCTAAGAACATGATTGCTATATAAAATGTATACACAAATTAAAACTGTACTGAAATTATTATCAAAGCGCAATATCTTACAAATTTCAATTTTTTCGTAATTACTAATCCCAACTAGAGCTGTTTCAAAATTATAATCAGAACTGTATCGCATGTATATGTTTACATAAATACATGAATTCAACAATCAGAAACTGTAAGAAAGTAATTAAAAACTAATTATAAACGTGTTGTGCTCCTTCCTTAAAGACCTATTGAACTTAAATGTTTCTATTTACTTTATGAATGGCTTAAAATCTAGGTCTAGACTTTTGTTTGCGTATGTAGACTATTGATTACTCGGTTATCTTTAATATGTACTGGTTATAAATTAAAAAAACATAATTTTGAGTAAGGGGAAAGAATAAAACCTATTGCCTACATTAAAAAAAAAACATAGGAGCAAAATAGTGTAAAGTCCAGGTACAGACCGTTCATAGCAAATGACTAGGATTTACATAGGTTGGAGGATTGCTTCGTAGTCCAACCTAATCACATATTTCCCAGTCTGCTAATCTGTTTTTATCCAGTTAAGTGCTCTTTCTCTTTTATTTGTATATTAATATGGATAGCAAGATGTGAGTACTTACAAATTTTCTTAAAACTTTTAATTCTTAATTTGGCTAAGTCTGGCCACTACACCGGGCATGTATATTTATAACTACTATATAACATAATTGTCAGTGTTTGCCACAGCGAACATTAATTATCTCAAAAATAGAAAATTATATATGTATTTTTTGTTTATTTTACATAGATCCTAATGTCTATACAGACATGGAAAAATAACAGAAATTAAAAAATATTTGAGAAAACATCTTATCAAATTAAGGGTTAAAGAAAATTTAGTGATTTATCTATATAGTTATTCTAGTTTGATATTTTTATCGCATGTATATGCTTACATACATACAGGAATACAACAATTCAGAAAACTGTAAGAAAGTAATTTAAAACTAATTATAAGCATGTTGTGCTCCTTCTTTAAAGACCTATTGAACTTAAATGTTTCGATTTACTTTATGAATGACTTAAAATCTAGGTCTAGACTTTTGTTTGCGTATGTAGACTATTGATTAATCGGTTCTCTTTAATATGTACTGGTTATATAAATTTAAAAAACACAACATAATTTTGAGTAAGGGGAAAGAATGATCCCTATTGTCTACATTGAAAAAAAAAGCATGAGTAAAGTAGTGTAAACCCAGGTATAGACCATGCATTGCAAATGACTAGGATTTACATAGGTTGGATGATTTCTTCGTACTCCAACCTAATCTCATATTTCCCAGTCTGCTAATCTGTTTTTATCCAGTTGTTAAGTGTTCTTTCTCTTTTATTTGTATATTAATGTGGATAGCAAGATGTGAATATTTACAAATTTTCTTAAAACTTTTAACCCTTAATTTGGCTAAGTCTGGCCGCTACACCGGACATGTATATTTATAGCTACTATATAACATAATTGTCAGTGTTAGCCACAGCTGACATTAATTGTCTCAAAAATGGAAAATGATATATTTTTTATTTTATTTTACAGAGATCCTAATGTCTATACAGACATGGAAAAATATTTGAAAAAACATCTTATCAAATTAAGAGTTAAAGAAAATTTAGTGATTTATCTATATAGTTATTCTAGTTTGATATTTTTATCGCATGTATATGCTTACATACATACAGGAATACAACAATTAGAAACTGTAAGAAAGTAATTTAAAACTAATTATAAGCATGTTGTGCTCCTTCTTTAAAGACCTATTGAACTTAAATGTTTCGATTTACTTTATGAATGACTTAAAATCTAGGTCTAGACTTTTGTTTGCGTATGTAGACTATTGATTAATCGGTTCTCTTTAATATGTACTGGTTATAAATTTAAAAAAAAAACATAATTTTGAGTAAGGGGAAAGAATGAAACCTATTGCCTACATTAAAAAAAAAACATAGGAGCAAAATAGTGTAAAGCCCAGGCATAGACCATGCATTGCAAATGACTAGGATTTACATAGGTTGGATGATTTCTTCGTACTCCAACCTAATCTCATATTTCCCAGTCTGCTAATCTGTTTTTATCCAGTTGTTAAGTGTTCTTTCTCTTTTATTTGTATATTAATGTGGATAGTAAGATGTGAATATTTACAAATTTTCTTAAAACTTTTAACCCTTAATTTGGCTAAGTCTGGCCGCTACACCGGACATGTAAATTTATAACTACTATATAACATAATTGTCAGTGTTCGCCACAGCGGACATTAATTATCTCAAAAATGGAAAATGATATTTTTTTTTTTGTTGTTGTTGTTTATTTTACAGAGATCCTAATGTCTATACAGACATGGAAAAATATTTGAAAAAACATCTTATCAAATTAAGAGTTAAAGAAAATTTAGTGATTTATCTATATAGTTATTCTAGTTTGATATTTTTATCGCATGTATATGCTTAAATACATACAGGAATACAACAATTAGAAACTGTAAGAAAGTAATTTAAAACTAATTATAAGCATGTTGTGCTCCTTCTTTAAAGACCTATTGAACTTAAATGTTTCGATTTACTTTATGAATGACTTAAAATCTAGGTCTAGACTTTTGTTTGAGTATGTAGACTGTTGATTACTCAGTTCTCTTTAATATGTACTGGTTATAAATTAAAAAAAAAACATAATTTTGAGTAAGGGGAAAGAATGATCCCTATTGCCTACATTGAAAAAAAAAGCATGAGTAAAGTAGTGTAAACCCAGGTATAGACCATTCATTGCAAATGACTAGGATTTTCATAGGTTGAAGGATTGATTCCTACTCCAACATAAACACAGATTTCCCAATCTGCTAATCTGTTTTTATCCAGTTGTTAAGTGTTCTTTCTCTTTTATTTGTATATTAATGTGGTTAGCTAGAGGTAAATGCTTACGAATTTTCTTAAAACTTTTAATTCTTAATTTGGCTAAGTCTGGCCGCTACACCGGACATGTATATTTATAGCTACTATATAACATAATTGTCAGTGTTCGCCACAGCGGACATTAACTCTCTCAAAAATGGAAAATTATATATATTTTTTGTTTATTTTACAGAGATCCTAATGTCTATACAGACATGGAAAAATATTTGAAAAAACATCTTATCAAATTAAGAGTTAAAGAAAATTTAGTGATTTATTTACATAGTTATTCTAGTTTGATATTTTTTATCGCATGTATATACTTACTTACATACAGGAATACAACAATTAGAAACTGTAAGAAAGTAATTTAAAACTAATTATAAGTATGTTGTACTCCTTCTTTAAAGACCTATTGAACTTAAATGTTTCGATTTACTTTATGAATGACTTAAAATCTAGGTCTAGACTTTTGTTTGAGTATGTAGACTGTTGATTACTCAGTTCTCTTTAATATGTACTGGTTATAAATTTAAAAAAAAAACATAATTTTGAGTAAGGGGAAAGAATGAAACCTATTGCCTACATTAAAAAAAAGCATGAGTAAAGTAGTGTAAAGCCCAGGCATAGACCATGCATTGCAAATGACTAGGATTTACATAGGTTGGATGATTTCTTCGTACTCCAACCTAATCTCATATTTCCCAGTCTGCTAATCTGTTTTTATCCAGTTGTTAAGTGTTCTTTCTCTTTTATTTGTATATTAATGTGGATAGCAAGATGTGAATACTTACAAATTTTCTTAAAACTTTTAATTCTTAATTTGGCTAAGTCTGGCCGCTACACCGGACATGTATATTTATAGCTACTATATAACATAATTGTCAGTGTTCGCTACAGCGGACATTATCTCAAAAATGGAAAATGATATATATTGTTTATTTTACTGAGATCCTAATGTCTATACAGACATGGAAAAATAACAGAAATTAAAAAATATTTGAAAAAACATCTTATCAAATTAAGAGTTAAAGAAAATTTAGTGATTTATCTATATAGTTATTCTAGTTTGATATTTTTATCGCATGTATATGCTTAAATACATACAGGAATACAACAATTAGAAACTGTAAGAAAGTAATTTAAAACTAATTATGAGCATGTTGTGCTCCTTCTTTAAAGACCTATTGAACTTAAATGTTTCGATTTACTTTATGAATGACTTAAAATCTAGGTCTAGACTTTTGTTTGCGTATGTAGACTATTGATTAATCGGTTCTCTTTAATATGTACTGGTTATATAAATTTAAAAAACACAATTTCGAGTAAGGGGGAAAAAGTAATGCATATTACCTATATTGAAAAAAAACATAGGAGCAAAATAGTGTAAAGCCCAGGCATAGACCATGCATTGCAAATGACTAGGATTTACATAGGTTGGATGATTTCTTCGTACTCCAACCTAATCTCATATTTCCCAGTCTGCTAATCTGTTTTTATCCAGTTGTTAAGTGTTCTTTCTCTTTTATTTGTATATTAATATGGATAGCAAGATGTGAGTACTTACAAATTTTCTTAAAACTTTTAATTCTTAATTTGGCTAAGTCTGGCCACTACACCGGGCATGTATATTTATAACTACTATATAACATAATTGTCAGTGTTTGCCACAGCGAACATTAATTATCTCAAAAATAGAAAATTATATATGTATTTTTTGTTTATTTTACATAGATCCTAATGTCTATACAGACATGGAAAAATAACAGAAATTAAAAAATATTTGAGAAAACATCTTATCAAATTAAGGGTTAAAGAAAATTTAGTGATTTATCTATATAGTTATTCTAGTTTGATATTTTTATCGCATGTATATGCTTACATACATACAGGAATACAACAATTAGAAACTGTAAGAAAGTAATTTAAAACTAATTATAAGCATGTTGTGCTCCTTCTTTAAAGACCTATTGAACTTAATTGTTTCGATTTACTTTATGAATGACTTAAAATCTAGGTCTAGACTTTTGTTTGCGTATGTAGACTATTGATTAATCGGTTCTCTTTAATATGTACTGGTTATAAATTAAAAAAAACAACATAATTTTGAGTAAGGGGAAAAAGAATGATCCCTATTGCCTACATTAAAAAAAAGCATGAGTAAAGTAGTGTAAACCCAGGTATAGACCATTCATTGCAAATGACTAGGATTTACATAGGTTGGATGATTTCTTAGTACTCCAACCTAATCTCATATTTCTCAGTCTACTAATCTGTTTTTATCCAGTTGTTCTTTCTCTTTTATTTGTATATTAATGTGGTTAGCTAGAGGTAAATGCTTACGAATTTTCTTAAAACTTTTAACCCTAAATTTGGCTAAGTCTGGCCGCTACACCGGACATGTATATTTATAGCTACTATATAACATAATTATCAGTGTTAGCCACAGCTGACATTAATTCAATGGAAAATGATATTATATTTTTTGTTTATTTTACAAAGATCCTAATGTCTATAAAGACATGGAAAAATAACAGAAATTAAAAATATTTGAGAAAACATTTTATCAAATTAAGGGTTAAAGAAAATTTAGTGATTTATCTATATAGTTATTCTAGTTTGATATTTTTATCGCATGTATATACTTACATACATACAGGAATACAACAATCAGAAACTGTAAGAAAGTAATTTAAAACTAATTATAAGCATGTTGTGCTCCTTCTTCAAAGACCTATTGAACTTAAATGTTTCGATTTACTTTATGAATGACTTAAAATCTAGGTCTAGACTTTTGTTTGAGTATGTAGACTGTTGATTACTCAGTAATATGTACTGGTTATAAATTTAAAAAAAAACATAATTTTGAGTAAGGGAAAGAATGATCCCTATTGCCTACATTGAAAAAAAAAGGCATGAGTAAAATAGTGTAAACCCAGGTATAGACCATTCATTGCAAATTACTAGGATTTACATAGGTTGGATGAATTTCTTCGTACTCCAACCTAATCTCATATTTCTCAGTCTACTAATCTGTTTTTATCCAGTTAAGTGTTCTTTCTCTTTTATTTGTATATTAATGTGGATAGCAAGATGTGAATACTTACAAATTTTCTTAAAAACTTTTAACCCTTAATTTGGCTAAGTCTGACCGCTACACCGGACATATATATTTTTATTTACTATATAACATAGCTGTCAGTGTTCGCCACAGCGGACAATTATTTTCTCAAAAAGGGAAAATTATATATATTTTTTTTGTTTATTTTACAGAGATCCTAATGTCTTTCATACATGGGAAAATAATAGAAATTAAAAAATATTTGAAAAAACATCTTATCAAATTAAGAGTTAAAGAAAATTTAGTGATTTATCTATATAGTTATTCTAGTTTGATATTTTTATCGCATGTATATACTTACTTACATACAGGAATACAACAATTAGAAACTGTAAGAAAGTAATTTAAAACTAATTATAAGTATGTTGTACTCCTTCTTTAAAGACCTATTGAACTTAAATGTTTCGATTTTACTTTATGAATTACTTAAAATCTAGGTCTAGACTTTTGTTTGAGTATGTAGACTGTTGATTACTCAGTTCTCTTTAATATGTACTGGTTATAAATTTAAAAAAAAAACATAATTTTGAGTAAGGGGAAAGAATGAAACCTATTGCCTACATTAAAAAAAAGCATAGGTAAAGTAGTGTAAACCCAGGTATAGACCATTCATTGCAAATGTCTAGGATTTTACATAGGTTGGATGATTTCTTAGTACTCCAACCTAATCTCATATTTCTCAGTCTGCTAATCTGTTTTTATCCAGTTAAGTGCTCTTTCTCTTTTATTTGTATATTAATATTGATAGCAAGATGTGAGTACTTACAAATTTTCTTAAAACTTTTAATTCTTAATTTGGCTAAGTCTGGCCACTACACCGGACATGTATTTATAACTACTATATAACAATTGTCAGTGTTTGCCACAGCGAACATTTAATTATCTCAAAAATAGAAAATTATATCTGTATTTTTTGTTTATTTTACATAGATCCTAATGTCTATACAGACATGGAAAAATAACAGAAATTAAAAAATATTTGAGAAAACATCTTATCAAATTAAATGTTAAAGAAAATTTAGTGATTTATCTATATAGTTATTCTAGTTTGATATTTTTATCGCATGTATATGCTTAAATACATACAGGAATACAACAATTAGAAACTGTAAGAAAGTAATTTAAAACTAATTATAAGCATGTTGTGCTCCTTCTTTAAAGACCTATTGAACTTAATTGTTTCGATTTACTTTATGAATGACTTAAAATCTAGGTCTAGACTTTTGTTTGCGTATGTAGACTATTGATTAATCGGTTCTCTTTAATATGTACTGGTTATATAAATTTAAAAAAAAAACATAATTTTGAGTAAGGGGAAAGAATGAAACCTATTGCCTACATTGAAAAAAAACATAGGAGCAAAATAGTGTAAAGCCC
Source organism: Pardosa pseudoannulata (assembly GCA_032207245.1). Classification (NCBI taxonomy): domain Eukaryota; kingdom Metazoa; phylum Arthropoda; class Arachnida; order Araneae; family Lycosidae; genus Pardosa; species Pardosa pseudoannulata. The sequence goes on from CM063504.1 coordinate 103,526,925, forward strand.
AGGCATAGACCATGCATTGCAAATGACTAGGATTTACATAGGTTGGATGATTTCTTTGTTACTCCAACCTAATCTCATATTTCTCAGTCTACTAATCTGTTTTTATCCAGTTAAGTGTTCTTTTCTCTTTTATTTGTATATTAATGTGGATAGCAAGATGTGAATACTTACAAAATTTTCTTAAAACTTTTAACCCTAAATTTGGCTAAGTCTGGCCGCTACACCGGACATGTATATTTATAGCTACTATAATAACATAATTGTCAGTGTTCGCCGCAGCGGACATTAATTATCTCAAAAATGGAAAATTATATATTTTTTTGTTTATTTTACAGAGATCCTAATGTCTATACAGACATGGGAAAATAACAGAAATTAAAAATATTTGAGAAAACATTTTATCAAATTAAGGGGTTAAAGAAAATTTAGTGATTTATCTATATAGTTATTCTAGTTTGATATTTTTATCGCATGTAATACTTACATACATACAGGAATACAACAATCAGAAACTGTAAGAAAGTAATTTTAAAACTAATTATAAGCATGTTGTGCTCCTTCTTCAAAGACCTATTGAACTTAAATGTTTCGATTTACTTTATGAATGACGTAAAATCTAGGTCTAGACTTTTGTTTGAATATGTAGACTGTTGATTACTCAGTAATATGTTACTGGTTTATAAATTTTAAAAAAAAAAACATAATTTTGAGTAAGGGGAAAGAATGATCCCTATTGCCTACATTGAAAAAAAAAGCATGAGTAAAATAGTGTAAAACCCAGGTATAGACCATTCAATTGCAAATTACTAGGATTTACATAGGTTGGATGATTTCTTCGTACTCCAACCTAATCTCATATTTCTCAGTCTACTAATCTGTTTTTATCCAGTTAAGTGTTCTTTCTCTTTTATTTGTATATTAATGTGGATTAGCAAGATGTGAATACTTACAAATTTTCTTAAAAACTTTTAACCCTAAATTTGGCTAAGTCTGACCGCTACACCGGACATGTATATTTATGCTACTATATAACATAATTGTCAGTGTTCGCCACAGCGGACATTAACTCTCTCAAAAATGGAAAATTATATATATTTTTTGTTTATTTTACATAGATCCTAATGTCTTTCCATACATGGGAAAATAATAGAAATTAAAAAATATTTGAAAAAACATCTTATCAAATTAAGGGTTAAAGAAAATTTAGTGATTTATCTATATAGTTATTCTAGTTTGATATTTTTATCGCATGTATATGCTTACATACATACAGGAATACAACAATCAGAAACTGTAAGAAAGTAATTTAAAACTAATTAAGCATGTTCTGCTCCTTCTTTAAAGACCTATTGAACTTAATTGTTTCGATTTACTTTATGAATGACTTAAAATCTAGGTCTAGACTTTTTGTTTGAGTATGTAGACTGTTGATTACTCTCAGTTCTCTTTAATATGTACTGGTTATAAATTAAAAAAAACAACATAATTTTGAGTAAGGGGAAAGAATGATCCCTATTGCCTACATTAAAAAAAAAGCATGAGTAAAGTAGTGTAAACCCAGGTATAGACCATTCATTGCAAATGTCTAGGATTTACATAGGTTGGATGATTTCTTAGTACTCCAACCTAATCTCATATTTCTCAGTCTACTAATCTGTTTTTATCCAGGTTAAGTGTTCTTTCTCTTTTATTTGTATATTAATATGGATAGCAAGATGTGAGTACTTACAAATTTTCTCTTAAAACTTTTAAACTCTTAATTTGGCTAAGTCTGGCAGCTACCCTGGACATGTATATTTATAACTACTATATAACATAATTGTCAGTATTCGCCACAGCGAACATTAATTTCTCAAAAATGGAAAATGATATATATATTTTTTTTATTTTACATAGATCCTAATGTCTATACGGACATGGAAAAATAACAGAAATTAAAAAAATGTTTGAAAAAACATCTTATCAAATTAAGGGTTAAAGAAAATTTAGTGATTTATCTATATAGTTATTCTAGTTTGATATTTTTATCGCATGTATATGCTTAAATACATACAGGAATACAACAATTAGAAACTGTAAGAAAGTAATTTAAAACTAATTATAAGCATGTTGTGCTCCTTCTTTAAAGACCTATTGAACTTAATTGTTTCGATTTACTTTATGAATGACTTAAAATCTAGGTCTAGACTTTTGTTTGCGTATGTAGACTATTGATTAATCGGTTCTCTTTAATATGTACTGGTTATAAATTAAAAAAAACAACATAATTTGAGTAAGGGGAAAGAAATGATCCCTATTGCCTACATTAAAAAAAGCATGAGTAAAGTAGTGTAAACCCAGGTATAGACCATTCATTGCAAATGACTAGGATTTACATAGGTTGGATGATTTCTTTAGTACTCCAACCTAATCTCATATTTCCCAGTCTGCTAATCTGTTTTTATCCAGTTGTTAAGTGTTCTTTCTCTTTTATTTGTATATTAATGTGGATAGCAAGATGTGAATATTTACAAATTTTCTTAAAACTTTTAACCCTTAATTTGGCTAAGTCTTGCCGCTACTCCGGACATGTATATTTATAGCTACTATATAACATAATTGTCAGTGTTAGCCACAGCAGACATTAACTCTCTCAAAAATGGAAAATTATATATATTTTTTGTTTATTTTTACACAGATCCTAATGTCTATACAGACATGGAAAAATAACAGAAATTAAAAAATATTTGAGAAAACATTTTATCAAATTAAGGGTTAAAGAAAATTTAGTGATTTATCTATATAGTTATTCTAGTTTGATATTTTTATCGCATGTATATACTTACATACATACAGGAATACAACAATCAGAAACTGTAAGAAAGGTAATTTAAAACTAATTATAAGCATGTTGTGCTCCTTCTTCAAAGACCTATTGAACTTAAATGTTTCGATTTACTTTATGAATGACTTAAAATCTAGGTCTAGACTTTTGTTTGAGTATGTAGACTGTTGATTACTCAGTAATATGTACTGGTTATAAATTTTAAAAAAAACATAATTTTGAGTAAGGGGAAAGAATGATCCCTATTACCTATATTGAAAAAAAACATAGGAGCAAAATAGTGTAAAGCCCAGGCATAGACCATGCATTGCAAATGACTAGGATTTACATAGGTTGGATGATTTCTTCGTACTCCAACCTAATCTCATATTTCCCAGTCTGCTAATCTGTTTTTATCCAGTTGTTAAGTGTTCTTTCTCTTTTATTTGTATATTAATGTGGATAGCAAGATGTGAATACTTACAAATTTTTCTTAAAACTTTTAACCCTTAATTTGGCTAAGTCTGACCGCTACACCGGACATGTATATTTATAGCTACTATATAACAATTGCCAGTGATCGCCAAAGCGGACATTATCTCAAAAATGGATAATGATATATTTTTTATTTATTTTAGAGATCCTAATGTCTATACAGGCACGGAAAAATAATAGAAATTAAAAAAATTTGAAAAAACATCTTATCAAATTAAGGGTTAAAGAAAATTTAGTGATTTATCTATATAGTTATTCTAGTTTGATATTTTTATCGCATGTATATGCTTACATACATACAGGAATACAACAATCAGAAACTGTAAGAAAGTAATTTAAAACTAATTATAAGCCTGTTGTGCTCCTTCTTTAAACACCTATTGAACTTAAATGTTTCCATTTACTTTATGAATTACTTAAAATCTAGGTCTAGACTTTTGTTTGAGTATGTAGACTGTTGATTACTCAGTTCTCTTTAATATGTACTGGTTATAAATTTAAAAAAAAAACATAATTTTGAGTAAGGGGAAAGAATGATCTCTATTGCCTACATTGAAAAAAAAAAGCATGAGTAAAGTAGTGTAACCCAGGTATAAACCATTCATTGCAAATGACTAGGATTTACATAGGTTGGATGATTTCTTAGTACTCCAACCTAATCTCATATTCTCAGTCTACTAATCTGTTTTTATCCAGTTAAGTGTTCTTTCTCTTTTATTTGTATATTAATGTGGATAGCAAGATGTGAATACTTAGAAATTTTCTTAAAACTTTTAACTCTTAATTTGGCTAAGTCTGGCCACTGAACCGGACATGTATATTTATAACTACTATTATAACACAATTGTCAGTGTTTGCCACAGCGAACATTAATTATCTCAAAAATAGAAAATTATATATGTATTTTTTGTTTATTTTACATAGATCCTAATGTCTATACAGACACGGAAAAATAACAGAAATTAAAAAATATTTGAGAAAACATCTTATCAAATTAAGGGTTAAAGAAAATTTAGTGATTTATCTATATAGTTATTCTAGTTTGATTTTTTTATCGCATGTATATGTTTACATAAATACATGAATTCAACAATCAGAAACTGTAAGAAAGTAATTAAAAACTAATTATAAACATGCTGTACTCCTTCCTTAAAGACCTATTGAACTTAATTGTTTCGATTTACTTTATGAATGACTTAAAATCTAGGTCTAGACTTTTGTTTGAGTATGTTAGACTGTTGATTACTCAGTTCTCTTTAATATGTACTGGTTATAAATTAAAAAAACAACATAATTTTGAGTAAGGGGAAAGAATGATCCCTATTGCCTACATTAAAAAAAAAAAAAAGCATGAGTAAAGTAGTGTAAACTCAGGTATAGACCATTCATTGCAAATGTCTAGGATTTACATAGGTTGGATGATTTCTTAGTACTCCAACCTAATCTCATATTTCTCAGTCTACTAATCTGTTTTTATCCAGTTAAGTGTTCTTTCTCTTTTATTTGTATATTAATGTGGATAGTAAGATGTGAATATTTACAAATTTTCTTAAAACTTTTAACCCTTAATTTGGGCAAAGTCTGGCCGCTACACCGGACATGTACATTTATAACTACTATACAACATAATTGTCAGTGTTAGCCACAGCTGACATTAATTGTCTCAAAAATGGAAAATTATATATATTTTTTGTTTATTTTACAGAGATCCTAATGTCTATACAGACATGGAAAAATAAACAGAAATTAAAAAATATTTGAGAAAACATCTTGTCAAATTAAGGATTTAAAGAAAATTTAGTGATTTATCTATATAGTTATTCTAGTTTGATATTTTTATCGCATGTTTATGCTTAAATACATACAGGAAAAACAACAATCAGAAACTGTAAGAAAGTAATTTAAAACTAATTATGAGCATGTTGTGCTCCTTCTTTAAAGACCTATTGAAACTTAATTGTTTCGATTTACTTTATGAATGACTTAAAATCTAGGTCTAGACTTTTGTTTGAGTATGTAGACTGTTGATTACTCAGTTCTCTTTAATATGTACTGGTTATAAATTAAAAAAAACAACATAATTTTCAGTAAGGGGAAAAGAATGATCCCTATTGCCTACATTAAAAAAAAAAGCATGAGTAAAGTAGTGTAAACCCAGGTATAGACCATTCATTGCAAATGTCTAGGATTTACATAGGTTGGATGATTTCTTAGTACTCCAACCTAATCTCATATTTTCAGTCTACTAATCTGTTTTTATCCAGTTAAGTGTTCTTTCTCTTTTATTTGTATATTAATGTGGATAGCAAGATGTGAATACTTACAAATTTTCTTAAAACTTTTAACCCTAAATTTGGCTAAGTCTGGCCGCTACACCGGACATGCAAATTTATAGCTACTATATAACATAATTGTCAGTGTTCTCCACAGCGGACATTAATTATCTCAAAAATGGAAAATGATATTTATTTATATAAATGATTTTTTTTGTCTATTTTACACAGATCCTAATGTCTATACAGACATGGAAAAAATAACAGAAATTAAAAAATATTTGAAAAAACATCTTGTCAAATCAAGGGTTAAAGAAAATTTAGTGATTTATCTATATAGTTATTCTAGTTTGAGATTTTTATCGCATGTATATACTTACATACATACAGGAATACAACAATCAGAAACTGTAAGAAAGTAATTTAAAACTAATTATAAGCATGTTGTGCTCCTTCTTTAAACACCTATTGAACTTAAATGTTTCGATTTACTTTATGAATGACTTAAAATCTAGGTCTAGACTTTTGTTTGAGTATGTAGACTGTTGATTACTCACATAATATGTACTGGTTATAAATTTTAAAAAAAACATAATTTTGAGTAAGGGGAAAGAATGATCCCTATTGCCTACATTGAAAAAAAAAAGGCATGAGTAAAATAGTGTAAAGTCCAGGTACAGACCGTTCATAGCAAATGACTAGGATTTACATAGGTTGGAGGATTGCTTCGTAGTCCAACCTAAGCACATATTTCCCAGTCTGCTAATCTGTTTTTATCCAGTTAAGTGTTCTTTCTGTTTTATTTGTATATTAATGTGGATAGCAAGATGTGAATACTTACAAATTTTCTTAAAACTTTTAATTCTTAATTTGGCTAAGTCTGGCCGCTACACCGGACATGTATATTTATAGCTACTATATAACATAATTGTCAGTGTTCGCCACAGCGGACATTAACTCTCTCAAAAATGGAAAATTATATATATTTTTTGTTTATTTTACACAGATCCTAATGTCTATACAGACATGGAAAAATAACAGAAATTAAAAAATATTAGAGAAAACATCTTGTCAAATTAAGGATTAAAGAAAATTTAGTGATTTATCTATATAGTTATTCTAGTTTGATATTTTTATCGCATGTATATGCTTAAATACATACAGGAATACAACAATTAGAAACTGTAAGAAAGTAATTTAAAACTAATTATGAGCATGTTGTGCTCCTTCTTTAAAGACCTATTGAACTTAATTGTTTCGATTTACTTTATGAATGACTTAAAATCTAGGTCTAGACTTTTGTTTGAGTATGTAGACTGTTGATTACTCAGTTCTCTTTAATATGTACTGGTTATAAATTAAAAAAAACAACATAATTTGAGTAAGGGGAAAGAATGATCCCTATTGCCTACATTAAAAAAAAGCATGAGTAAAGTAGTGTAAACCCAGGTATAGACCATTCATTGCAAATGTCTAGGATTTACATAGGTTGGATGATTTCTTAGTACTCCAACATAATCACAGATTTCCCAATCTGCTAATCTGTTTTTATCCAGTTAAGCGTTCTTTCTCTTTTATTTGTATATTAATGTGGTTAGCTAGAGGTAAATACTTACAAATTTTCTTAAAACTTTTAATTCTTAATTTGGCTAAGTCTGGCCGCTACACCGGACATGTATATTTATAGCTACTATATAACATAATTGTCAGTGTTCGCCACAGCGGACATTAACTCTCTCAAAAATGGAAAATTATATATATTTTTTGTTTATTTTTACACAGATCCTAATGTCTATACAGACATGGAAAAATAACAGAAATTAAAAAATATTAGAGAAAACATCTTGTCAAATTAAGGATTAAAGAAAATTTAGTGATTTATCTATATAGTTATTCTAGTTTGATATTTTTATCGCATGTATATGCTTAAATACATACAGGAATACAACAATTAGAAACTGTAAGAAAGTAATTTAAAACTAATTATGAGCATGTTGTGCTCCTTCTTTAAAGACCTATTGAACTTAAATGTTTCGATTTACTTTATGAATGACTTAAAATCTAGGTCTAGACTTTTGTTTGCGTATGTAGACTATTGATTAATCGGTTCTCTTTAATATGTACTGGTTATAAATTAAAAAAAACAACATAATTTTTGAGTAAGGGGAAAGAATGATCCCTATTGCCTACATTAAAAAAAAGCATGAGTAAAGTAGTGTAAAGCCCAGGCATAGACCATGCATTGCAAATGACTAGGATTTACATAGGTTGGATGATTTCTTCGTACTCCAACCTAATCTCATATTTCTCAGTCTACTAATCTGTTTTTATCCAGTTAAGTGTTCTTTCTCTTTTATTTGTATATTAATGTGGGATAGCAAGATGTGAATACTTACAAATTTTCTTAAAACTTTTAACCCTAAAATTTGGCTAAGTCTGGCCGCTACACCGGGACATGTAAAATTTATAGCTACTATATAACATAATTGTCAGTGTTCGCCACAGCGGACATTAACTCTCTCAAAAATGGAAAATTATATATATTTTTTGTTTATTTTACACAGATCCTAATGTCTATACAGACATGGAAAAATAACAGAAATTAAAAAATATTAGAGAAAACATCTTGTCAAATTAAGGATTAAAGAAAATTTAGTGATTTATCTATATAGTTATTCTAGTTTGATATTTTTATCGCATGTATATGCTTAAATACATACAGGAATACAACAATTAGAAACTGTAAGAAAGTAATTTAAAACTAATTATGAGCATGTTGTGCTCCTTCTTTAAAGACCTATTGAACTTAAATGTTTCGATTTACTTTATGAATGACTTAAAATCTAGGTCTAGACTTTTGTTTGCGTATGTAGACTATTGATTAATCGGTTCTCTTTAATATGTACTGGTTATAAATTAAAAAAACAATATAATTTTGAGTAAGGGGAAAGAATGATCCCTATTGCCTACATTAAAAAAAAGCATGAGTAAAGTAGTGTAAACCCAGGTATAGACCATTCATTGCAAATGACTAGGATTTATATAGGTTGGATGATTTCTTAGTACTCCAACCTAATCTCATATTTCTCAGTCTACTAATCTGTTTTTATCCAGTTAAGTGTTCTTTCTCTTTTATTTGTATATTAATGTGGATAGCAAGATGTGAATACTTACAAATTTTCTTAAAACTTTTAACCCTTAATTTGGCTAAGTCTGGCCGCTACACTGGACATGTATATTTATAAATACTATATAACATAATTGTCAGTGTTCGCCACAGCGGACATTAATTATCTCAAAAATGGAAAATGTTATATTTTTTGTTTATATTACAGAGATCCTAATGTCTATACAGACATGGGAAAATAACAGAAATTAAAAAAAATATTTGAGAAAACATCTTGTCAACTTAAGGGTTAAAGAAAATTTAGTGATTTATCTATATAGTTATTCTAGTTTGATATTTTTATCGCATGTATATGCTTAAATACATACAGGAATACAACAATTAGAAACTGTAAGAAAGTAATTTAAAACTAATTATGAGCATGTTGTGCTCCTTCCTTAAAGACCTATTGAACTTAATTGTTTCGATTTACTTTATGAATGACTTAAAATCTAGGTCTAGACTTTTGTTTGAGTATGTAGACTGTTGATTACTCAGTTCTCTTTAATATGTAACTGGTTATAAATTAAAAAAAACAACATAATTTTGAGTAAGGGGAAAGAATGATCCCTATTGCCTACATTAAAAAAAAGCATGAGTAAAGTAGTGTAAACCCAGGTATAGACCATTCATTGCAAATGTCTAGGATTTACATAGGTTGGATGATTTCTTAGTACTCCAACCTAATCTCATATTTCTCAGTCTACTAATCTGTTTTTATCCAGTTAAGGTGTTCTTTCTGTTTTATTTGTATATTAATGTGGATAGCAAGATGTGAATACTTACAAATTTTCTTAAAACTTTTAATTCTTAATTTGGCTAAGTCTGGCCGCTACACCGGACATGTATATTTATAGCTACTATATAACATAATTGTCAGTGTTCGCCACAGCGGACATTAACTCTCTCAAAAATGGAAAATTATATATATTTTTTGTTTATTTTACACAGATCCTAATGTCTATACAGACATGGAAAAATAACAGAAATTAAAAAATATTAGAGAAAACATCTTGTCAAATTAAGGATTAAAGAAAATTTAGTGATTTATCTATATAGTTATTCTAGTTTGATATTTTTATCGCATGTATATGCTTAAATACATACAGGAATACAACAATTAGAAACTGTAAGAAAGTAATTTAAAACTAATTATAAGCATGTTGTGCTCCTTCTTTAAAGACCTATTGAACTTAAATGTTTCGATTTACTTTATGAATGACTTAAAATCTAGGTCTAGACTTTTGTTTGAGTATGTAGACTGTTGATTACTCAGTTCTCTTTAATATGTACTGGTTATAAATTAAAAAAAAAACATAATTTTGAGTAAGGGGAAAGAATGATCCCTATTGCCTACATTGAAAAAAAAAGCATGAGTAAAGTAGTGTAAACCCAGGTATAGACCATTCATTGCAAATGACTAGGATTTACATAGGTTGAAGGATTGATTCCTACTCCAACATAATCACAGATTTCCCAATCTGCTAATCTGTTTTTATCCAGTTATTAAGCGTTCTTTCTCTTTTATTTGTATATTAATGTGGTTAGCTAGAGGTAAATGCTTACGAATTTTCTTAAAACTTTTAACCCTAATTTTGGCTAAGTCTGACCGCTACACCGGACATGTATATTTATACTACTATATAACATAATTATCAGTGTTAGCCACAGCTGACATCTCAATAGAAAATGATATATATTTTTTTATTTATCAAAGATCCTAATGTCTATAAAGACATGGAAAAATAACAGAATTTGAAAAAACATCTTATCAAATTAAGAGTTAAAGAAAATTTAGTGATTTATTTACATAGTTATTCTAGTTTGATATTTTTTATCGCATGTATATACTTACTTACATACAGGAATACAACAATTAGAAACTGTAAGAAAGTAATTTAAAACTAATTATAAGTATGTTGTACTCCTTCTTTAAAGACCTATTGAACTTAAATGTTTCGATTTTACTTTATGAATTACTTAAAATCTAGGTCTAGACTTTTGTTTGAGTATGTAGACTGTTGATTACTCAGTAATATGTACTGGTTATAAATTTAAAAAAAAAACATAATTTTGAGTAAGGGGAAAGAATGAAACCTATTGCCTACATTGAAAAAAAAAGCATGAGTAAAATAGTGTAAAGCCCAGGCATAGACCATGCATTGCAAATGACTAGGATTTACATAGGTTGGATGATTTCTTCGTACTCCAACCTAATCTCATATTTCCCAGTCTGCTAATCTGTTTTTTATCCAGTTAAGTGTTCTTTCTCTTTTATTTGTATATTAATGTGGATAGTAAGATGTGAATATTTACAAATTTTCTTAAAACTTTTAACCCTTAATTTGGCTAAGTCTGGCCGCAACACCGGACATGTATATTTATAGCTACTATATAACATAATTGTCAGTGTTCGCCACAGCGGACATTAACTCTCTCAAAAATGGAAAAATTATATATATTTTTTTGTTTATTTTACATAGATCCTAATGTCTTTCCATACATGGGAAAATAATAGAAATTAAAAAAATATTTGAAAAAACATCTTATCAAATTAAGGGTTAAAGAAAATTTAGTGATTTATCTATATAGTTATTCTAGTTTGATATTTTTATCGCATGTATATGCTTACATACATACAGGAATACAACAATCAGAAACTGTAAGAAAGTAATTTAAAACTAATTATAAGCCTGTTGTGCTCCTTCTTTAAACACCTATTGAACTTAATTGTTTCGATTTACTTTATGAATGACTTAAAATCTAGGTCTAGACTTTTGTTTGAGTATGTAGACACTGTTGATTACTCAGTTCTCTTTAATATGTACTGGTTATAAATTAAAAAACAACATAATTTGAGTAAGGGGAAAAGAATGATCCCTATTGCCTACATTAAAAAAAGCATGAGTAAAGTAGTGTAAACCCAGGTATAGACCATTCATTGCAAATGTCTAGGATTTACATAGGTTGGATGATTTCTTAGTACTCCAACCTAATCTCATATTTTCCAGTCTACTAATCTGTTTTTATCCAGTTAAGTGTTCTTTCTCTTTTTATTTGTATATTAATATGGATAGCAAGATGTGAGTACTTACAAATTTTCTTAAAACTTTTAACCCTTAATTTGGCTAAGTCTGGCCACTACACCAGACATGTATATTTATAACTACTATATAACACAATTGTCAGTGTTTGCCACAGCAGACATTATCTCAAAAATGGAAAATATATTTTTTGTTTATTTTACAGAGATCCTAATGTCTATATACATACATGGAAAAATAACAGAAATTAAAAAATATTTGAGAAAACATCTTATCAAATTAAGGTTAAAGAAAATTTAGTGATTTATCTATATAGTTATTCTAGTTTGATATTTTTATCGCATGTATATGCTTAAATACATACAGGAATACAACAATTAGAAACTGTAAGAAAGTAATTTAAAACTAATTATGAGCATGTTGTGCTCCTTCTTTAAAGACCTATTGAACTTAAATGTTTCGATTTACTTTATGAATGACTTAAAATCTAGGTCTAGACTTTTGTTTGAGTATGTAGACTGTTGATTACTCAGTTCTCTTTAATATGTACTGGTTATAAATTAAAAAAAAGAAACATAATTTTGAGTAAGGGGAAAGAATGATCCCTATTGTCTACATTGAAAAAAAAAGCATGAGTAAAGTAGTGTAAACCCAGGTATAGACCATTCATTGCAAATGACTAGGATTTACATAAGTTGAAGGATTGCTTCCTACTCCAACATAATCACAGATTTCCCAATCTGCTAATCTGTTTTTATCCAGTTAAGTGTTCTTTCTCTTTAATTTGTATATTAATGTGGATAGCAAGATGTGAATACTTACAAAATTTTCTTAAAACTTTTAACCCTAAATTTTGGCTAAGTCTGGCCGCTACACCGGACATGTATATTTATAGCTACTATATAACATAATTGTCGTGTTCGCCACAGCAGACATTAACTCTCTCAAAAATGGAAAATTATATATATTTTTTGTTTATTTTACACAGATCCTAATGTCTATACAGACATGGAAAAAATAACAGAATTTAAAAATATTTGAGAAAACATTTTTATCCAAATTAAGGGTTAAAGAAAATTTAGTGATTTCTTTACCTAGTTATTCTAGTTTGATATTTTTTATCGCATGTATATACTTACATACATACAGGAATACAACAATCAGAAACTGTAAGAAAGTAATTTAAAACTAATTATAAGCATGTTGTGCTCCTTCTTTAAACACCTATTGAACTTAAATGTTTCGATTTACTTTATGAATGACTTAAAATCTAGGTCTAGACTTTTGTTTGAGTATGTAGACTGTTGATTACTCAGTAATATGTACTGGTTATAAATTTTAAAAAAAACATAATTTTGAGTAAGGGGAAAGAATGATCCCTATTGCCAACATTGAAAAAAAAAGGCATGAGTAAAATAGTGTAAAGCCCAGGCATAGACCATGCATTGCAAATGACTTGGATTTACATAGGTTGGATGATTTCTTCGTACTCCAACCTAATCTCATATGTCCCAGTCTGCTAATCTGTTTTTATCCAGTTGTTAAGTGTTCTGTCTCTGTTATTTGTATATTAATGTGGATAGTAAGATGTGAATATTTACAAATTTTCTTAAACCTTTTAACCCTTAATTTGGCTAAGTCTGACCGCTACACCGGACATGTATATTTATAGCTACTATATAACATAATTGTCAGTGTTCGCTACAGCGGACATTAATTATCTCAAAAATGGAAAATTATATATATTTTTTGTTTATTTTACAGAGATCCTAATGTCTATACATACATGGGAGAATAACAAAAATTAAAAAAAAAATATTTGAAAAAACATCTTGTCAAATTAAGGGTTTAAAGAAAATTTAGTGATTTATCTATATAGTTATTTTAGTTTGATATTTTTATCGCATGTATATGTTTACATAAATACATGAATTCAACAATCAGAAACTGTAAGAAAGTAATTTAAAACTAATTATAAGCCTGTTGTGCTCCTTCTTTAAACACCTATTGAACTTAAATGTTTCGATTTACTTTATGAATGACTTAAAATCTAGGTCTAGACTTTGTTTGAGTATGTAGACTGTTGATTACTCAGTTCTCTTTAATATGTACTGGTTATAAATTAAAAAAAAAACATAAATTTTGAGTAAGGGGAAAGAATGATCTCTATTGCCTACATTGAAAAAAAAAAAAGCATGAGTAAAGTAGTGTAAACCCAGGTATAAACCATTCATTGCAAATGACTAGGATTTACATAGGTTGGATGATTTCTTAGTACTCCAACCTAATCTCATATTTCTCAGTCTACTAATCTGTTTTTATCCAGTTAAGTGTTCTTTCTCTTTTATTTGTATATTAATGTGGTTAGCTAGAGGTAAATGCTTAGAAATTTTCTTAAAACTTTTAACTCTTAATTTGGCTAAGTCTGGCCACTGAACCGGACATGTATATTTTAACTACTATATAACACAATTGTCAGTGTTTGCCACACCGAACATTAATTATCTCAAAAATAGAAAATTATATATGTATTTTTTGTTTATTTTACAGAGATCCTAATATATATACAGACACGGAAAAATAACAGAAATTAAATTTAAATATATTTGAAAAAACATCTTGTCAAATTAAGGGTTAAAGAAAAATTTAGTGATTTATCTATATAGTTATTCTAGTTTGATATTTTTATCGCATGTATATGCTTACATACATACAGGAATACAACAATCAGAAACTGTAAGAAGTAATTTAAAACTAATTATAAGCATGTTGTGCTCCTTCTTTAAAGACCTATTGAACTTAAATTGTTTCGATTTACTTATGAATGACTTAAAATCTAGGTCTAGACTTTTGTTTGAATATGTAGACTGTTGATTACTCAGTTCTCTTTAATATGTACTGGTTATAAATTAAAAAAAAAACATAATTTTGAGTAAGGGGAAAGAATGATCCCTATTGCCTACATTGAAAAAAAAAGCATGAGTAAAGTAGTGTAAACTCAGGTATAGACCATTCATTGCAAATGTCTAGGATTTACATAGGTTGGATGATTTCTTAGTACTCCAACCTAATCTCATATTTCTCAGTCTACTAATCTGTTTTTATCCAGTTGTTAAGTGTTCTTTCTCTTTTATTTGTATATTAATGTGGATAGCAAGATGTGAATATTTACAAATTTTCTTAAAACTTTTAACCCTTAATTTGGCTAAGTCTGGCCGCTACACCGGACATGTACATTTATAACTACTATACAACATAATTGTCAGTGTTAGCCACAGCTGACATTAATTGTCTCAAAAATGGAAAATGATATATTTTTTATTTTATTTTACAGAGATCCTAATGTCTATACAGACATGGAAAAATATTTGAAAAAACATCTTATCAAATTAAGAGTTAAAGAAAATTTAGTGATTTATCTATATAGTTATTCTAGTTTGATATTTTTATCGCATGTATATGCTTAAATACATACAGGAATACAACAATTAGAAACTGTAAGAAAGTAATTTAAAACTAATTATAAGCATGTTGTGCTCCTTCTTTAAAGACCTATTGAACTTAAATGTTTCGATTTACTTTATGAATGACTTAAAATCTAGGTCTAGACTTTTGTTTGCGTATGTAGACTATTGATTAATCGGTTCTCTTTAATATGTACTGGTTATATAAATTTAAAAAAAACAACATAATTTTCAGTAAGGTGAAAGAATGATCCCTATTGCCTACATTAAAAAAAAAGCATGAGTAAAGTAGTGTAAAGCCCAGGCATAGACCATGCATTGCAAATGACTAGGATTTACATAGGTTGGATGATTTCTTCGTACTCCAACCTAATCTCATATTTCCCAGTCTGCTAATCTGTTTTTATCCAGTTAAGTGTTCTTTCTCTTTTATTTGTATATTAATATGGATAGCAAGATTGTGAATACTTACAAATTTTCTTAAAACTTTTAACTCTTAATTTGGCTAAGTCTGGCCACTACACCGGACATGTATATTTATAAACTACTATATAACACAATTGTCAGTGTTTTTGCCACAGCGAACATTAATTATCTCAAAAATAGAAATTATATATGTATTTTTTTGTTTATTTTACAGAGATCCTAATGTCTATACAGACGTGGAAAAATAACAGAAATTAAAAAATATTTGAAAAAACATCTTATCAAATTAAGGGTTAAAGAAAATTTAGTGATTTATCTATATAGTTATTCTAGTTTGATATTTTTATCGCATGTATATGCTTACATACATACAGGAATACAACAATCAGAAACTGTAAGAAAGTAATTTAAAACTAATTATAAGCATGTTGTGCTCCTTCTTTAAACACCTATTGAACTTAATTGTTTCGATTTACTTTATGAATGACTTAAAATCTAGGTCTAGACTTTTGTTTGCGTATGTAGACTATTGATTAATCGGTTCTCTTTAATATGTACTGGTTATAAATTAAAAAAAAAACAACATAATTTTGAGTAAGGGGAAAGAATGAAACCTATTGCCTACATTAAAAAAAAAAGCATGAGTAAAGTAGTGTAAACCCAGGTATAGACCATTCATTGCAAATGTCTAGGATTTTACATAGGTTGGATGATTTCTTAGTACTCCAACCTAATCTCATATTTCTCAGTCTACTAATCTGTTTTTATCCAGTTAAGTGTTCTTTCTCTTTTATTTGTTATTAATGTGGATAGCAAGATGTGAATACTTACAAATTTTCTTAAAACTTTTAACTCTTAATTTGGCTAAGTCTGGCCGCTACACTGGACGTGTAAAATTTTTAACTACTATATAACATAATTATCAGTGTTTGCTACAGCAAACATTAACTATCTCAAAATTGAAAATAGTATATATTTTTTGTTTATTTTACAGAGATCCTAATGTATATACAGACATAAAAAATATCAGAAATTAAAAAATATTTGAAAAAACATCTTGTCAAATTAAGGATTAAAGAAAATTTAGTGATTTATCTATATAGTTATTCTAGTTTGATATTTTTATCGCATGTATATGCTTAAATACATACAGGAATACAACAATTAGAAACTGTAAGAAAGTAATTTAAAACTAATTATGAGCATGTTGTGCTCCTTCTTTAAAGACCTATTGAACTTAAATGTTTCGATTTACTTTATGAATGACTTAAAATCTAGGTCTAGACTTTTGTTTGAGTATGTAGACTGTTGATTACTCAGTTCTCTTTTAATATGTACTGGTTATAAATTAAAAAAAAGAAACATAATTTTGAGTAAGGGGAAAGAATGATCCCTATCGCCTACATTGAAAAAAAAAGCATGAGTAAAGTAGTGTAAACCCAGGTATAGACCATTCATTGCAAATGTCTAGGATTTACATAGGTTGGATGATTTCTTAGTACTCCAACCTAATCTCATATTTCTCAGTCTACTAATCTGTTTTTATCCAGTTAAGTGTTCTTTCTCTTTTATTTGTATATTAATGTGGATAGCAAGATGTGAATACTTACAAATTTTCTTAAAACTTTTAACCCTAATTTGGCTAAGTCTGGCCGCTACACCGGACATGTATATTTATAACTACTATATAACATAATTGTCAGTGTTGCCACAGCGGACATTAACTCTCTCAAAAATGGAAAATTATATATAATTTTTTTTTATTTTACATATATCCTAATGTCTATACAGACATGGAAAAATAACAGAAATTAAAAAATATTTGAAAAAACATCTTATCAAATTAAGAGTTAAAGAAAATTTAGTGATTTATCTATATAGTTATTCTAGTTTGATATTTTTATCGCATGTATATGCTTACATACATACAGGAATACAACAATTAGAAACTGTAAGAAAGTAATTTAAAACTAATTATAAGCATGTTGTGCTCCTTCTTTAAAGACCTATTGAACTTAAATGTTTCGATTTACTTTATGAATGACTTAAAATCTAGGTCTAGACTTTTGTTTGCGTATGTAGACTATTGATTACTCAGTAATATGTACTGGTTATAAATTTAAAAAAAAAACATAATTTTGAGTAAGGGGAAAGAATGAAACCTATTGCCTACATTGAAAAAAAAAGCATGAGTAAAGTAGTGTAAAGTCCAGGTATAGACCGTTCATAGCAAATGACTAGGATTTACATAGGTTGGAGGATTGCTTCGTAGCCCAACCTAATCACATATTTCTCAGTCTGCTAATCTGTTTTTATCCAGTTGTTAAGCGTTTTTTCTCTTTTATTTGTATATTAATGTGAATAGCAAGATGTAAATACTTACAAATTTTCTTAAAACTTTTAACGCTTAATTTGGTCTGGCTTAAGTCTGGCCGTTACACCGGACATGTATATTTATAACTACTATACAACATAATTGTCAGTGTTAGCCACAGCGGATATTAATTATCTCAAAAATGGAAAATGATATATTTTTTTGTTTATTTTACAGAGATCCTAATGTCTATACAGACGTGGAAAAATAACAGAAATTAAAGAATATTTGAAAAAACATCTTATCAAATTAAGGGTTAAAGAAAATTTAGTGATTTATCTATATAGTTATTCTAGTTTGATATTTTTATCGCATGTATATGCTTACATACATACAGGAATACAACAATCAGAAACTGTAAGAAAGTAATTTAAAACTAATTATAAGCCTGTTGTGCTCCTTCTTTAAACACCTATTGAACTTAAATTGTTTCGATTTACTTTATGAATGACTTAAAATCTAGGTCTAGACTTTTGTTTGAGTATGTAGACTGTTGATTACTCAGTTCTCTTTAATATGTACTGGTTATAAATTAAAAAAAAGAAACATAATTTTGAGTAAGGGGAAAGAATGATCCCTATTGTCTACATTGAAAAAAAAAGCATGAGTAAAGTAGTGTAAAGCCCAGGCATAGACCATGCATTGCAAATGACTAGGATTTACATAGGTTGGATGATTTCTTCGTACTCCAACCTAATCTCATATTTCCCAGTCTGCTAATCTGTTTTTATCCAGTTGTTAAGTGTTCTTTCTCTTTTATTTGTATATTAATGTGGATAGTAAGATGTGAATATTTACAAATTTTCTTAAAACTTTTAACCCTTAATTTGGGCAAAGTCTGGCCGCTACACCGGACATGTACATTTATAACTACTATACAACATAATTGTCAGTGTTAGCCACAGCTGACATTAATTGTCTCAAAAATGGAAAATGATATATTTTTTATTTTATTTTACAGAGATCCTAATGTGTTTCCATACATGGGGAAAATAATAGAAATTAAAAAATATTTGAAAAAACATCTTATCAAATTAGGATTCAAAAAAATTTGGCAATTTATCTATTTAGTTATGCTATTTTGATATTTTTATAGTGTATTTTTTACACTTTTACAGAACGGCATTTCTATCATTCATAGCTTCATATAAAAACCATTTCACTCTTTCATGCCGCCTTTTGCCAATCTTTTTCCCAATCAAGTAGGTTAAAAAGTCTCTACAATAAAGATACCATCCCTTTACTTTTTCTTCCAATGCCAATCTCAGTTCGGCTAGGATAATGCCTGATATCTTCTATTCGTACTTTCAAAGGAAAGTGTAAAAATACATAAAATAAGAGAAATGGGTGTTGATTCCTTTGGAAATGCATATTATGCGCATTATGAGAGAATGCGTAGGCAGCGGAATAAATCCTGTATCTTCTCGTGATCATTTGAGTGTCTTTCGGACCATTATTTTCAATCACGCGCTCAACAAAGTTTTATAAACTTTGTATAAGCAGATTCATTGGATCGCGGGAGTACGGAACAAAAAGAGAAATAGTGCATCAAAATGTTCTTCTAATGAAGAATGACGATGCTGCGTGATATAATATAAATGTAAATTACGTTTTATCAGTGAGTATTATATTTCGTTTCTAAATCTCTCAATTATAAACGCTTTAGAATAATTTAATAAGTGTTCGACTTCTTCCTGAATGAAAAGAGTTTTTTTTGCAAAACTTTGTTCTTGCTTCTAAACAAAATATTGTAGTCTTGCTAGAAACCCATACAATTATAATAATTTATTGTCAATCATTTTATTTATGTCATCTTTCTTTTTGAACATGCATTTATATAAACAGAAATTATGCGGATATTTAACAAATATCTACTAACAATTATCTGGTCACCCATAATAAAAATATTTGATGAAATTTATATTTTTATAGTTAGAAAGCGAAATATCTTTTATTAGAAGAATGTAAATTTCATCAAATGTTGAAACATAATATAGGAAATAACCTTTTATGAAAGTTTCGAATAATTAAATTTTTACGCTTTAGAAGAGGAGCTGTTATTATAAACAGCTTCACTTCTGAACGCTACAGTGCATTGCTTTCTTGGTAAAGCTAGTTTTCAATTTCATGGATCAGAATTCAGTTTAAAACATATTCAGGCTTGTAAAACTTATTTTTAGAGTTCATTTAATTGAAATTTAAAAATTTTAAAAGTTTTAAAGATATTTACAACTTTTTCCAATTTTAATAGTTTTACTCCAAAGTGTTTTTTATATCTATTAAATCCTGCTTCACGATTTCGTGTATTGGTTTTTATATAAAATCCGATATATCTAAATTTGTATTTTATAACAATTTTTTTTTATTCTTACACTGAAAATTAGACTATAACTTTTTGCTACACTTATCATGAAAAGCAGGTTTCATTAATGTAGCTTGCTAGTTTCTTCATATATTTGCTAATAAAAAAATAAGCAGTTTATTGCTAATTCACCAGTTTTTCCTATACATTATAGAACACCTCTACAAAAATTCATTACTTGTATCAAGTACAAAAATAAAAAGAAATCATAGCATTTTTAATGTTTGGGATACAAAATAAAATAAACTAAAAAATAAAAGTAAAGAATTTAAGATATTATCTGTAATAAAAATCTTCTATAAATGAATTTTGGTTTCTTTTTCGCTTAGTAAATAAAAAATAATGTTTTTATTATTATTATTATTATTATTATTATTATTATTATTATTATTATTATTATTAGCCAAAATCCTTTTGAAATAGTAGGGAAAACTCTTCCTCGACTTCATTGTATACTAATAAAAATGAAAAGTAGCTATTTTAGTACAGTTATATTTTTGGTTTTACAAATCCAAAACACATCAACGGTATCGCATAAATATCTGTCTTTTACGTAGATTATCACATTTTATGAACTAGATTACAAAATCGGAAACAGCATTTGAGCTGCTAATTCCTGTTGCCAGAAGTAACCCAAAAGTTTATAGATAACTACAATTTTACTTTTATTTACGTATTCAATATTTCTTTTATTTAATTCAAAATGTACTCCAACTATCGTGTTCAGATACACTCTCACAAATATAATTTTAAAAATGGTATTTTCGGTTCCAGGGAGGGCTAAAACGTGAAGATCAACCAAAATCACGAGGTCGAATTTTTTGGACGATTACATTACTTTCCCTTTACTTAGTATACGAGAAAGTAAAAAAAGTAAAAGGAAAAGACCTATCCCAGTGTATCTCCTTTGTTGCAGTAAGCGAGCTCTGTAAATCACGGATCATTTTGTTTTATCTTGCATTGCGTTCATGAATTCCCTATTAATGGGTGTGTCTAAAACTAATTTTCATTATTGTCTTAGCCTATATCTGTTCCTGTTACTTTCCCCAGACAGGCTACATGGCTTTTCTTTTCTTTTGTTCTGATCCCGAAAAAAAAATCCTTATTAATTCTAGGCACATTTCTAAACTTTGCTACCGAACAGAGAGAGGAAAAATAATATTTAATTTTTCATAAATTTTGAATTTAAATATCTCGGTGGGTTTGTGTTACAGAGAAGTAGAACGTTCCGTGTTACAGTTCAAAATGGAATGATGGGAAACTGAAAAACACGTAATAACTAACATTTTGTAATTTCTTGCAGAATTGAATTTTTAATTTTAAAAATACTATAAAACAAATGTTTAATCTCATTCAAAACATTTTTGTAAGTGGAAGTATATGTCTACGACCAATGACTAAGGAGATGGAGTAGACTGAAAACTTTTCTATGCACCCTGAGGAAGAAAAATATCTGATTCAGACACCACATAACTTCTTTGTCTATAATATTAGCTCTCTTTTTATTTCGCACTACAGAAAAATTGTTTTATATCGTAACTAGGTTTGTAATAGTGAAAATGGATATTTAATTTTAAAAATTAAGGATATTTTGTATTCTTATACGCACGTTATGCTGAAATTGGTAAAATTTCGTTGAAATCTGAGCCCCAAAATTAATTATGATTTCAATACTTCCTTTACTTTGTACAAGAATATAAAATGTAGCATTTCAGAAAAATTTATTTACATATTTTTTATTGTAATTGAAAAATGAATAATTGCAGTAAAATATTCTTCACATAATGCAACTCTATACTCATAAGATTAATTATTAACAGTTTCATTTTAACTATAATGTTTACAAACAAGAACAAAAAATAACTATGAGCATTTGTAATTCTGCAATACTCTTTATTACTTTTTACCAAGTACTCTAATAAATAACGTTTTCTTTTAAAAAATAATATAATAAACATTAATTTAGTATTCTATCAAATTTTAATGCATGATATAAGAACTCTATAATTTCATAAAAAATGGTACAATATTGCATTATTCCACTTGTTTTCTTAATTACAAATTCAATGCGTAAAGACATATTATTGTACATTTTTTAAACATAATTTTAATACATTTCACAGTGCCTAACAATGAAATTTTTTTTCTAATTCTGACAAAGTTCTAGGCTTTAAATGTTAGAATGGATTTTTGAAACATAATCTTTTTTAAAACTCTTCGAACTTGCAACATGGCCACCCAGAGCCTAATTTTACATTTGAACTGCCAAAACTTTATACCCTGCTGAAAATTGTTTCCACAATGAATCGTTTATTTATAACTTCTTATACTGACCGCTTTTTGGTATCTCAGGAAACTGTACATGCAAGTGAAGAGAGTAGAGAACGGCATTCATGAAATTCTCTTTCTTGTGTAGTGCAACTAGGCTGAAATTCCGAACACTAGACTAAGGCCGGCCGTCAGGTTGATGGAAATTTCTTTTTTGAAATAATTTTCGAAGTACCTTTCGAAATAATTTTCGAAGACCCTTTCAAACATCATTTCTCGCTCTTGAAACAAAAATTATGATCTTTCATCTGCAGAAGAACCATATTGTTCTTTGAGTCGGTAGAGGGAGCACAACGAACCCCGGAGATGTCTAGTATTTGTTCAACGGGATTTGACAAGAAGTTCTGCAGATTCAAAGATTCACAGACGTCAGACCAAGGGTTCTTTGAAAGGGTGATTTAAAGGTCGTTCGGAGTTATTGTCATGTGGTTTTCGGCCAATCTATTCAATCTATTGTCTTGCAGGATGAGGTTTTTGAATTCTAGAAACGAAATAAAATCGCCTTTTGCTTTAATTTACCCCAGATGTTTCCAGATTGGGCTTTTTAGGGAATTGGGGGCATAATGCGATTATAATTTACGTTTAAGATGTCGTACTGCCTGGAACATCTTCGGGGAGACGGCAATGTCTCTTCGACTGCAATTAAATGTTACTGTATTGTCTTGAGCTCGTTTCAGGTAGAGGCATATATTCGGACAAGAACTACGAACCTCACTAGAAAAACCACTGGATAACAGATTTATAATTTTCCTTCCTTCCAGTTACACTGGTTATCAACAAGTAAGTTTTTTGAATGAAGATTTGTTATTGGCACGATGATGTCTCACATACTTGCTGTAAGGCCTGGCTGTCGCACACAATAGGGTTCCTCGACAAGAAAATCCGTAAATCTCCCAGAGTTATTCCCGTTTTCCATTTCTAAGTTGAACGTTTTGAATTTTACAATCTTCCAAATTTAGTCTGACTTCCCGTCAAAAACATTTCTTCTGTGTTGTTATTCGGAGCCCACAAATTATCGACTACAAGGAAAAAGCTCTTCCATGGGATAGACATTAGGAGTTTCCTTTTTTTTTGGAAAGGTGAAGTCGAAATCCATTTCCCTTAAGACTTTAATGACTAACAATGAAATACTCAATTTTTAAGAATGGATAGAAACACTTATTTGTTTTCTCATTCTATCTTTAGAATTTATAAAGAAACAAACCTAGGTAACGATTTTCATTTAAGTTTAATACTTTTATATAAGACGATTATTTAAAAATTTTCGATGTTCTAGCAACTGCTTTTTTCCTTTTACGGTATTAAATCCCCTGAAACTAAAAACAATATTTTGCTATTTTCAAAAGCGATTACCCAGTTTAATATTGAACACATTAATAGAGAATTTCCTAAATTTTGAATAAGAAATACATATTGAAACATTTCAAAATTATTTATTCGATACAAAAAATAACACATGGAAAATATTATTTAAAAAAGTTTATAATAAGTATGTATAACAAAAAATACAGGTTTCAGCGAAGTTAAACACTCGAAAAATATTATTCGAAAAAAATGTATTTTTATAATGAAACATGTGTTTAACTTGATTTTTTTTAGAAAAAAAATCCTTTTATATTTTGGGTCAAATTTTGTCATTCCAAAGGTCTTTTATCCCCCTTAATAAAAATTCACTACATTTTTTTAAAATTTTAATTTAAAATCAACCTTATCACAGATACATATATATTTTATAATTTTCGGCTCTAATATTGTTATTTATCCAAATCCCTGAATTCAATGGCTTATAGCATTATATTCAAGATAGGAAAACACCTTAAATTATGTGCTTTATTGTCTCATTCGTATAAAAGCATACCTTTATTAATGCATCTGTTTTAAATTAAAGTAGAAACAATAAGATTTCAACCTAGATTGTGACTTTATTAAAGTTCATCATTATTTGGTTTTAGATAAAAAACTTTTATGAGTTACCTATCTCTTTTGAAAATGGTGTGTTACCTTGCTATTTATCTCTCTTACGTAATGAATAGTAGAATGTTGTAGATGCAGCCCAATCTGAGTACTGAAACATGTAAATGGAGGATAGTGTGTGTGGCGGGGAGTCAGTATCACAACTTTATCAGGTTAAACCTTGTTTTCAGTTTATAACAAAGTGAAGGTGTGGCACCATTAGTACGATCACAGTCAATTCTTCGACTAAAGTAACTACTTTGTTTGACTTCACGCTGTTCAACTTTTTTTAGGGCAAATGTTTTACTTTACACCATGATTCGTTAACTTATATATATTGATAAATTAGCTCAACCATTTAACATGTCAAAAATAATAATATAAAAAAAACAGTCCTCAAGATGTGTATTTCTGGTTGCAGAAGATGTAAAATATTGCATGCATGAAAAAAATATTGTGTAAAAACGTATTTAATGACTCAAATGAAGTACGCATTCTCAGAGAAATTGTTTAATACCACCTGTGAATAAAAATAAATAAATGAATAAATTAGATTAAATCAAACATGATCATCAGAAACACAGAGAGTTCTAAAAATATGGAACCGGCACCACATACGGGCATATCAGCCTGCACACATAAAACGTTACTGGTTGAGGTACGAACAAAACTGCTATGTGGTTAAGAATGTCTCTTCAGGTGCATTACAACATATATAGGAAATGCTCTTAAAGTTCAAATTTCCATTTCCTGAGGTAGGAAACCTATTAAATCCATCAAATCTGTAGAAAATTCAACCATAATTAATAATAGCGAAAGTATTTACATATTAAAACTCCTTCCTTCAAAATTTTGAAATAGCTGCAATCAAAATAATTTCTCAGTATAGAAACAACAACATATTCAAGATACAAATAAAGTTGTTAAGTACCCCTAAGTAATATTATTTTATGCTCTCAGTTGTCATAACACATTACAGATAAAACTTGGAATATATGAGGGGTAAAACAAAATTTATTTTTAATCTATTACTAAGCTACTTCACAACTTCTAATGTATGAAATTGCCATTAGAAGTTGTGAATGTTGTGAAATTGCCAATTTTCCATTTCCTGAGGTAGGGAACCTATTAAATCCCCCAAATCTGTAGGAAATTCAACCATAAGTAATAATATCGAAAGTATTTACATATTAAAACTCCTTCCTTCAAAATTTTGAAACAACTGCAGTCAAAATAATTTCTCGGAACTGTATAGAAACATCAACATATTTAAGATACGAATAAAGTTGTTAAGTACCCCTAAGTAATATTATTTTATGCTCTCAGTTGTCATAATACATAACAGATAAAACTTATACATGAGGGAGATATATGAGGGGTAAAACAAAATTTATTTTTAATCTATTACTCCAAGCTACTTCACAACTTCTAATGTATGAAATTGCCTGTTAAATATATCTACTGTATTTTATTATTCTAATTTCCGGGGAGACGCAGGTTGGTAAGTGAGAAAAAATAAACATCAACAACAACAACAACAAAAAAATCTATTTTCTTCCAAATGACTTTGTCCAAGGTGTCGGAGAGAAAAAGCGAGAGTGAGTTTCTGTGATGAAAGTGCCCAACATCCAGCAATTTGCAATTGCGCCAGAGAGGCAAAAAGACTGTACCTTTCACCGCCCTCTTCTATACATCATTACACTCGCTAAGGTCTCTCAGCTCCAGTTGCAAACAACCCGTCTCTTTGTAAAACGTGACCGTTGTTGTTTTTCGACTTGCCTTGGCTGCCGCTACTGTTTTCTGGGGAATAATTTCTTGTTGCTCCCGCGTACACGTTGGCACTCTATTCATTTCAAGCTCATTGAACGCGGGCCAGTTTGACCTAATTCACACGCGTTGCCGGCTAATTAGGAAAGCGCACCTTTTCTTCTTAATTGGGCCCCGCCATCGAAGATGATTATTTTCTGACCCCCTCCCCCCACACAAAGCGAGATAGCCTTTCGCATTCAGGGTTCGTACACGGAGAGCCTCTTTTGAATGCAAAACAGATCTTTTTCATTTCCCATTTAATTTTTTTCTTAAAATCTTCCGGCGATTAAGCTTTGTTCATCTCCAAGCTTTCTCCATTCATCCCTTTCTCTTTATTCCAGATATGTATAACTGGACTTTTGGGTACAGCTGATCTGGTATCGGCCGGTAAATGTCTGTAGGGCGTAGCCGGAGGATATGGGTTGAAAAGGTCGCTGGCTATTACCACCTTCTTTTTTTATCTTTTATATCTCGTTAAGAAGTTTAAAATATTCCTCCCTTTTTTGTGATTTAATTAATGATTAGCGTTATTAGAATTAATTGGTCGGAAACTTACTTTCCGAAATGTAAGGCGCAATAGAGAATTATCGAGTGTTTTTAAAGCATATCTTAAGCTATAACCAGTTTTAACATGTATTTTTTTAAGTTACGCTTTAAAAGATTACGATACTAATCTACCAAACTTCTTTTGATAAAGCTTCAAAACAAATGAAAATATTTTTAACATTCCTTAGTTTAAATAGGTGCATAAATAATTCTTAAAGTATCTTATTATAGCTTATTAATAATATTTTTCTGTTTAAGTGAAATAAAATCGTGAGAAATTTAATTTGGATGTGTGTGTTGAAGCATATACACAAGTATATTTTACTGAATTGAAGTAAAGTTTTCCTTATAATTAAAACATATTATGTTACTTTAGGCTCACTTTACCAATAAATATGTTTTGCTTTCTATAAAGGGAATAAGGATCCAAGCCGCTAAAATGTAAGAAAAACAATCTTGATCTAATATACAAATAAAATTTTAGTGTTTACCCACAACTTGTATTTTTAATATCGGGATTTTACTTTTATTAAAATTTCTGAAATCGGAGAATAGCTTTTTTACCTTTGCTTAACAACTATTTATTCAGTTCAAAATTTTGTAAAATATTCTACCATTACATCTACATGGTTCATGCACATAATCACCCTGCTATTATTACAAAATTTTTCTAGATTTTCTCTCTGTCGATACATATATATATGTATATATATATATATATATATATATATATATATATATATATATATATATATATATATATATATATATATATATATTATATATATATAAGTAAAAGTAATCTAGATCGGGAAACTAATGTAGGTATTTTGTATAAAACCCAAGACGATCCGAAAAATTCTGAGGGGTTTTTAAATCTTAAGTCAAAAGCAAAAATTCCCGCTTCCTTTTGCTTTCCCCTTTTTAACCTCTAACCTAAAGTATCCACTGGGGCTACAGTTCACTCCCTCAGAGAAGGAGTCTAACCAATTATAACTATACACTTCCCTAGTGGACAATTTAGGAAATTTCCAAACAAAAAGTAGATTTACGCTATTTAGGCAGAATTTCTAAATATTTTGACTGAAATGTTAACCCAGGTGTTAACCAGGTTAACCAGGCCTTTGTGTAAAACGTTCGAAATCCTCCCCTTCCCCCCTTTCGAGCTTTTAATACTATTATTTCAAGCCTATTTCCACCGGTTAAGAGCAGGATTAAATTTATCAATGTATCACATAAATGTAGATGAAAATAACATTTTATTCTAGCACTATGATGTCATTCCTTTAGACATCTCATTTAATCCTTTCTTATTTTAAATTATTTAAATATTGTCGGCATTATTTTCATACGTTTTATCTCTTAACTTAGATATTATGTAAATAATTTTCTTTTATATTTGACTTAAATAATAGGTACTTACGTGATAATTTTAACTTTAATCATCGTTAATTTTTTGTTTCAATGAAAATTGTAGCATCGATATTAATAACAAATTCTTTTCATAAAAGTCTAGGAGTTTATATCACGGGCTAATAAATATCTAGCGTTTGAGTTATATATCTTTGAGAATTAAGAAGTTTGCTCGTTTGTGTGCTTGTTTTTTATACATAAGCACACGGTTTGGAATCGATTCACTAAATTTTGGACATCATTCATATATCATTCTTACCGCGAAATAATCACTGTCAATATTAAAACCTCTGCTGTCCATCCTATCACGTAATATAACAAGATAAATTAAAGTTGGTAACTAACATAAGGTCAGTAAAGATAAGCAAATTATTGAGAGTGTACCAGATAATTCTCACCCAAAAGACAAACCATTTTTTTACCTTTCTCATAGGGTACTTTACAATTCTGGAAGATTAAAAATTTTACTGATACAGTCGTATGACGGACTATTTGTTAGCAGGTAATATGCTACTTAAGTTATGTATAAGCAAAGGCAAAATATGTGTTACAGTTGAGCATACAAATAAATTTCACACCGTTCAATGAAACCTAAAATTTCACTTATCTATAATTAGAAAAATACTAACTGGAATGAAACCATTGCATCTAGCATAAAATCCAAGAACTCACTGAGTCATCAACGTATATGTGAAATGATAAAGAAAAGGAATAACAGTATTAGAAAATCTATGTTTATTAAAATAAATTAATTTATCTACAATGATAAAATTCATTATGAGTGATTCATGTCTTGTAATCGGAAATTCATAGCTACATCAAATTTCAGCTTAGTTCTAGATTGGAAGGATAGAGTAGAACTGGTAATTTCTATTATTATTTAGGTCTACTAAACGGACATACAATTCAAGTTAACACTAGATTTACGGACCGAGACAATTTGACTCATTAAAAATTTGATCACTATATATATATAAAACTTTAATATCACTT
>CM063504.1:103561373-103566373 GCA_032207245.1 Pardosa pseudoannulata
AAATTTAAGGAATGTATACAAGCTTTTGTCTCTTTAAATTTATAGTGCTTTTTTCTTTGCTTTTGTTCAGTAA
Organism: Pardosa pseudoannulata; assembly: GCA_032207245.1. NCBI lineage: Eukaryota > Metazoa > Arthropoda > Arachnida > Araneae > Lycosidae > Pardosa > Pardosa pseudoannulata. Next base: position 103,561,447 of record CM063504.1, read on the forward strand.
AAGCAAGAAAAATTACGAAAATAACACTTGATGCAAAAGAAGAATTGATGTTATTTTCTTGTTCAATTGCCAGGTAATGAATACATCATTTTCTCCAAAACAAAGCTTAATGTACACCTGTCTTTTTAGGGCTACATTTTTTGATGCAAAACACATTATAACGAGTCTTCCATTTACTTTCGCAAATCGTTCTTCATGCTCGGTTGCAGTTATGAAGATGACACCGGAAAACTTCATCAACATGTTTGTCGAAACGAGAGTCAGACGATTATGTTTGGATTTGCCACTATTTTTTTACCCCGAGAAGGAAAACTTACCGTAAATAAAATGATTTTGCAATGAATATAATGGATATATTTCTTTGTCAAGCTGTTTTACGATATCCCAAATCATCTAAGGTTTCTGTAGAATTGCCTGTTCTAGATACTTTTGTAGAGTCAACAATCTTTGAAAAGTAAATAATACATTTATAATTATCAAGCAAAAAATTAACTTCTCTCCCAGATTGTACTCAATTTTACTTTTGTAAATTTGATTTTTATTGCTACGTAAAGAAAATTCCAGTATACATACAATGATAGTGTATGAAATGTTTTGACAGATCTTGATTTTTAATGGCAGTTATTGCACTAAGAGTAATTTAATATCCAAAATAATAAATTATTGTCTTTTTAAAGTATTACTATATTAAGTCTCCAAAAATACGCTAAAGGTTTAAATGGCCTCGTATGAATCATCGACTAAATATGTTATTGATCAACTAGACATAGATTGTAATATAAAGCTCGTATCGAAGATCATCATAAGTGATTCGATCTTTTACGAAAGATATCCTTGGTGCAATTGGATCTTTGATATAGAGATTTACAAAGCCATTCATTTGTATCGGTGCATTCAATAAATGTCAGTATCAGTCGATCTGAACCTAATATGTACATTACATTCATTTTCGGAACGTTTTTAGAGGTCTAAAATTGTGAGTGACAACCGCTTTGAAAACATCATCGGTTTGGCGGAATTGTACGTGCGAACCGCTTGTTTTGACATTACGTACTTTAGTATCACTCTATTTGTATCAACTTCATTTTATAACTACGATCGTTATACCTTTTGGATAACTGATCACATAAATTTAAAGCTTAGATATTCGGTTGCTGTTTTGGGTGAAAATTTTTAATATCTATGCTTAACTTTAGGCTAGCAAATAAATTTAAAGCTTACAAAGAACTCTATAGAAAAAACAAGGACAAGTCGGGTGTTAGAAAAAGGTCTTTTTATATCAATAATGTACCTTATGAGGTTAAATTTTTCAACTCCTCTTCTTAGCCCACTCTCCTGTTTCTAATCATGGATCTTGTTGGTGCTTCGACCACATTTGGCGAAATTGGCGTGCTTGCAGCTTGCGTGCGTGGCGTGCTTGCAGCGTGGCGTTTGAAATCTGGCGAGGGGATCGTAACTCAACAAATTGATACATAAACAAAAACAACATTTTGAGGAATTGTAAATTGATTTAAAATAAAACTTTGACATAAAAGTAAATATGTCAAAAGGTATAATTACTTTAGTATCAACTCAAATTATATTTGTATCAACTTCATTTTATAACTACGATCGTTATACCTTTTGGATAACTGATCACTATATTCAGTTTATATATAATAGAAAGTACACTTACTTAGATATTCGGTTGCTGTTTTGGGTGAAAATTTTTAATATCTATGCTTAACTTTAGGCTAGCAAATAAATTTAAAGCTTACAAAAATAGAAAAAAAAACAATCGGGTGTTAGAAAAAGGTATTTTTATATCAATAATGTACCTTATGAGATTAATTTTTCAATTCTTCTTAGAATTCCTGTTTCTAATCATGGATCTTTGGTGCTTACACATTAATTTTTATTTTAATTGGCGAATTTTTAATCTAAAATGTGAGTCAATGAAAAAAATCATCGGTTTATTTATAATTAATTTAAAATAATTTGACATAAAAAAATACAAAAGGTATAATTACTTTAGTATCAACTCAAATTATATTTGTATCAACTTCATTTTATAACTAGATCGTATACCTTTTGGTAACTTAGACACTATATTCAGTTTATATATAATAGAAAGTACACTTACTTAGATATTCGGTTGCTATTTTGGGTGAAAATTTTTAATATCTATGCTTAACTTTAGGCTAGCAAATAAATTTAAAGCTTACAAAGAATTATAGAAAAAAACAAGGACAAATTAGAAAAATCTTTTTATATCAATAATGTAATGAGGTTAAATTTTTCAACTCCTCTTCTTATTTGTAATAGGATCTTTGGTGCTTAAATTTGGCGAAACTATTGCGACTTCTTGCAGTTTTGAAATCTCATTTTTATCTAAAATTTATCATTTGAAAACATCATTTATTGTACGAACCGCTTAGATTAAAATAAAACTTTAATAAAAGTAAATATTCAAAATATATTACTTAGTTTCTCAAATTATATTTGTATCAACTTCATTTTATAACTACGATCGTTACACCTTTTGGATAACTGATCACCATACTCAGTTTATATATAATAGAAAGTACACTTACTTAGATATTCGGTTGCTGTTTTGGGTGAAAATTTTTAATATCTATGCTTAACTTTAGGCTAGCAAATAAATTTAAAGCTTACAAAGAACTCTATAGAAAAGGCAAGGACAAGTCGGGTGTTAGAAAAAGGTCTTTTTATTTCAATAATGTACCTTATGAGGCTTAATTTTAAATTCAATCTTAAGTTTCTAAATGGATCTCGTTGTGCTTAAATTTAAATTTTGCTTGCATATTCTTATGTTTATTAATTTTTATTATTTTGACAATTTTAAATCATTTTAATGTATAATTAAAAAAATCTATAAAAGTAAATTTTTATTAATTTATTTTAAATTTATTTTTAATATTTTAAACTACGATCGTTATCCTTTAAGATCATTTTCAGTTTATATATTAGAAAGTATTACTTAGATATTTTGCTTTTTGGGTGAAAATATTAATATCTATGTTACTTTAGGCTAGCATAAATTTAAAGCTTACAAAGAACTCTATAGAAAAAACAAGGACAATTTTAGAAAAAGGTCTTTTATATCAATAATGTACCTTAGAGGTTTAATTTTAATTTTTTAAATGTTTCTAATAAATATTGTTTTTAAATTAAAATTATTTTTTTATGTTAAATCTAAGTAACTCAAATTATACATAAACAAAAAAATTTTTAAAAAATTTTACAAAATTGTATTTAATCTTTGAATTAACAAAGAAAACAAAAGGAAAACACATAACATTAATAAATAGACTAACATCACTATACAATTAAATAAACTGTTTTTTCATCACATTTGTATAGTGTAAATACATTAAATTTAAACAAAAAAAAAAAAGCTGTATTTTATATATGAATAGATTGTAAAATAAATAAATCTATATATAATTCAATAAAACATATACTTAAACTAATTTACCAAAGTTAATTTTTTTTATTTTTTTTTTTATAACCAATTTAAATATGGAAATAACTGTAAAAAATAGCTTATTTAATTTTAATTTTAAATTTTATACTTCTAAAAAATGTTTTCAAACCTTAAAAACGTTTTCCGATGTTTATTTTTATTTCAAAATTTATTTTCTAAATATATTACACTAAGTATGATTTTACACATAATTTCAGATAACTCTAAAATTACAATTTATATGAAATGTTTATTTTTACTTAGAGTGAATAACATTGCAGTTTGATAGTTACTTATGGTTGTATATGACAAAAGAAATAAATAACTTTTTGCTAATATCAAATTATTCTGTCAATTTTGTAAAATTTTCACAGTAGAATAAGAATTTTTAATTCATTTCCCATCGCATTTTTTACATAAACCTTATGGGTCATTTGACCCGTTATATGGTATGTTTAGTGTTAACATAATGCATTGAAAAATTTTGTAGACTTTTTGTAGTTTTCAAAGCCCAACTGGTTTCTTTTTAATTAACCCCTTAAAGCACGAGTTTATTTTAGAAAAAATTATAGATATATGACATATTTTCTTCACAGGAAAGAGATATATAGGTACAATGTAAGTTATTTTTTACAATTTCAGTTTTGGGGGTGACTAGGGAGCTTGGAAAGAGTAAAAAGTATATAAAAAAATTGTTATACAAACAAAGTGTAAACGATTGTATTACATGCTTAATTTGAATTTCGCCCGTGTCAGACACGGGCAAATGCGTTAAGGGGTTAATTTACAAGAGATAGAAATTCCTGTAATAAATGTTTATAAAAGTAATTTTTACTAATGACTATTTCTTTTTTAGATGACAAATAATACAAATGAAAGCAGAAGAAAAGAATGTGTGCCTAGAATAAAATGAAAAGCACAATACTATTGTGGACTCCACTTAATGTGATCAGTTTGGGACAACGTGATTTCGATAAAAAAACCGATTGATAACAATAAACGATATGCAAAATTAAATAAATTCCCCACCCCCTTTAACTCCCTGGGTACGACTCCGGCTCATACCGGCCGAAGCACTTAAAGACGGGCTTGGCCGGAATGGGCCGGAAGGATGAAAAATAGGGGTGATAGGTATGTCTAGCAGGGGTCTTCTTTTCATATACCCAGCCTTTACGACCAGTTGACAGTTTGATTGATTACTGCCTATAGCAAAGATTGGCCACATTTTGAGGTGCTTTCCTTAGCAACGAATTTTTACTTTCTTTTTATTCTCTAATATAATTCTAAACTTATATTATGCTGATATATATCTATATATATATATATATATATATATATATATATATATATATATATATATATATATATATATATATATATATATATATATATATATATATATATATATATATATATATATATATATATATATATATATATATATATGTATATATATATATA
>CM063504.1:103571373-103576373 GCA_032207245.1 Pardosa pseudoannulata
CACCAAGACCTCCAGCTTAAAGTTGATAACGAAGGAAACAACGGTTTAGAACCGGAACTGAACCGAAAACCGACAACCGGAAAAAAAACCGTTATTTTGATCAGAGCGAAAACTGGAAGTGACCCTAGACAAATATTGGTTTATTTTGGTTCGATATATCTTCCGTGATTTTGTTACTGTAACCAACCTTCAATATTTTCTAATTGAATGTCAACCATATAATTATCGTCATTATATCGGCATTGCTTCTTGATTACCTGTTTTGATGTTCACTAGTACTTTTCTGTTTGAAACTACTTGTAGACTACTTGTAGAAGGTAGATTTAATTTAGCTGAATGTTCAGTTGTCAAATACGATTTTGATAATGAATAACAATGCCAATGATAGCTGATCTCTGTTCACCGCTCGCATCATTCAGGCTGGTTAATTGTATCCATTCACATCTTAAAAAAAGGATAAAATCTTCTAAATTTTGATAGAATTACAATTTTTTATGATAGAATTATATTTTTAGCACAAATAAGAATATACGTGAAGCCCAGTGGCATTGGTGTAGCGCTTCGCACTCCCATGACATAGGTCCGAGGTTTGATCCGCGGGCTGGCCGAGATTGACTCAGCCTTTCATTTCTTCAGTGGGTAGGTGAACTGAGGAATAAGCGTGCTTGGGAACTAAACACTGGGGGTTCCGAGTAAGATTGACCACCTAACCGGAACGTGTGCATCGCACCCCAAGGTCCTTGGACATGTAAACGGAGATTGGCACCATAGGCCCTGGCCCCCTAGGGCTGTTTCGCTGAGGAGATTAGTTTTTTAAGAATAGACATAAAATAAAATTATTCAATCGGAACTGAACCAAAAACCGTTATTTTTGGCGGAACGAAAACCAGAACTGAACCTATATATATAAATGTGTGTATATGTGTATATATGTATATATGTATATATATATATGTGTATATATGTATATATATATATATATATATATATATATATATATATACATATATATATGTATATATATACATATATACATATATATATATACATATATAAAAAATATACATATACACACACACACATATATATATATATATATATATATATATATATATATATATATATATATATATATATATATATATACATATATATACACATATATATACATACACACACACACACACACACACACACACACACACACATATATATATATATATATACATATACATATATATATATATATATATATATATATATATATATATATATAAATTGTTGAACCGGAATGGAAGACAGAACGAAAAAGTTACGGTTTGAAGCCCTGGTAGAAACACACACATCTCATTTGAAGAGTATCCACTCGATAATATAAACCTCACTGTATTCATCTACAATCAAGAGGACATTCATCTATACAAATTTAACAAGAACGTTTTTTAAATACTTTCAAATCTTTTTTTAAATTCAAACAGGAAACTTTGAAAATCACTGCTTGTCTAAATAAAAACTAATTCTAAAGAGATCCTCCACCTTAAGTTGCTGTTTCAGAATTTCATCGCATTTTATAAAGCTAAAGGGTTGCTTCAGGATAAGATAAAAAAAAATTCCAAGTATTCCAGTATGCTCTTTATTATGGTACTCATTACATTTTCTTCTCAAGAAAACCATGCCCTTAGTTGTATTTACCTCATTATTTGTTAGCTAATGAAGGCTTTCGTTAAGGGGAAGCATTTATTTATTTTTATCATGAGCTAGCTATTCCAGCGTAGGTCGAAAAAGCAGATGTTACTCGATGCTGTAATTCCAAGAAAATTATTTGCGTTTTTCTGCCAGCTATTCCAATTATAATTTCTTTTTAAGTTTACAGTAGGAGTTCTGATGTTTTGATGAAAAATCCACCAAACAGATTAGTTGGAATTCTGTTTATGTTGAATATTGAATTAGAAAAGGTAACATCTATTGTGTAAAAGGCTAATTTAAAAGTCATTCAGTTTATTTATATTTTCAGTTTCATTCGTAAATTCAGTTTATATCTTTCTTTCCATTCTAGGTCCTTAAGTCTCCTATTAAAAAGATATTTTTAAATATTTTTAAACTTCAGAAAAACATTTTCTTTAAATCGGCAATAAAGTAATTTTGTGTGTTGTCCTTTAATTTGAACCAGAAATAGTTAATGGCTATCATACATTCTAGTAGGATATTAAAATGTGTTTGGTGATGGATTTTAACAGAAATGGTATCAATGTGTATCATTATTAACCTTAACATAAAATCTCCTCTCTGGTGTGAAATAGAGTAATTCTGATATATAAGAGTTTAGAAGAGTACTTCTGAAATTATAATATTTTTGTATAGAGTTTCTTTTCTACAACTTAAGTTTTATTTTACTATTTCAGCATTGATTATTTTTGTTCTATTGCATAATAGTGGAAGGAGAGGTTAGCACTGATACCGAAATTTCAGCCATCGTGATAAAAAGTTAAAGTAAAGGATATTCAGGTATAGATAAAACAGCTTTTAGAGAAATACTTCCAGATCATACTCATAATACGAAAAGGGATGAATACTCACTTACAAATGATCATACTCCCAATACGTAATAATGAAAAATGGAAAAACGGGTTGACATAAGAATTGGGTTCCCCCGCCAACTTGGTGATAATGGTTTAAGTATGGTCACCTAAGATTTTTTCCTCATCTCATCGTGTCCAAACAATCTGTATCTATATCATAATTTATATGATATTTGCATCCAACTCTCCTCGTGTAACTCTTTTCTTATATAATAAAAGTGCTCAATGCTTAAAGAAATTAGATATAACAAACTATTAATGGTTCACTATGGGTGATTTCTAATAATTTGGAGCTGTTGAGTTTGTAAACTGTTAAGGGATTGCCTATAGATATAAATGTCTGGTTTTCAAGTCGTTTTCTTTAAATAAAAAAGAGTATATAATACTATTACGATGGCGCACAGTGCATTAATTAAAATCACCAGAAAAAGCAAGAAATACAATGTTTGGATGGATTACCTTTGTGTTTCAGTAAATATTGCTAATATTTTCGCCAAATTTGCCAAAGGGAACCCAATTCTTAAGTAGACCCTTGAAAAACATTAGTTGAATAATTGATGTTACTTATGATTTACATGGTCTAAATATATACCTTCTGTTATTTTGTGAAAATTGTTTTTGAAATCATTTTTATTTGATCACCTTGTAACAAAAGGACTCTATGTTCTTGGAAAATATTGTTGTTTCATGTAAGTCAGAGTATTCTAACTCAGTTGTATTGCCGTGCTGGCTTGATTGGCTGGATTTAAGAAGAGATTGTAGATCTGGTTCACTCCACCCGTCTTTGGCAGCTGAAATCCCTTCAGGTGGCTGCGGATGTGAGTGATTATTAGGCCTAATTACAAAAGTACTGTGATCTACTAATTGTTTTTAAATATGCGAGATACACACGTACGTTTGTACATCACGTCTAAATTAGTAGAAATTTCACCAAAAATGGTTAAAATATATATTAAACTGATATTTTTCCGGACACACTGCAGCCAAATCGTAAGATCGTGCTTTCTTACGATTGCTGAAAATTATGGCTGTCATGTTGAACATAAATTGTTGTAATATTTTTTTCTTATCTAAATTAAACGTTGTCTAAATGCGTAATTCATAAAAAATTGAGTTGAAATGTTGAACTAATTTCTTTTATTCGCTCAAACAAATTCACATCCCTTCATTATGGCATACAAAGCATTTCATAAATTTGGGTCCAATAGTTTCGACTGCAGACAACTATAAAGTACGAAAGTCTACATATGCACAAACTGTACTTAGTATTTACAAAAGATATTGATGATTGAAGAAGTGTCACTAGAAGCGTCAACGCCTAAACCAGTCCTCGTCTCTCTGTCTCGGCGTGTCTCTTTGATCTATATAGGGTTGTTATTAGAAAATTCGTTATGATGAAACTCTCCATGTGCGGAAGGTGGAACCACTTAACAGAAGGATGTCAGAAAGTTCAAAAGAGTGATCTTCTATGTCTTGACATATATGTATGTCTGTAATAGGTGTTTTTGACCCACCACAAACTTATAATTATATCCATGTAATATAAAGACCTGTCATTAGGCCATAAAAACATCAAAAATACATAAAAACATAAAAAAATAAAAATGATGAATTTATTGAAGGAATCAGTCATTGGAGCTCTGCCAACCACATTTTTAAATACATCTATAGTATCATGAGGGTGCAAGGATGCCAGACAATTAGAGGTGTTAAGATTATACCATGTGGTGGTAGTAACAGTTGCCTAATGTAGTTGTGCAAGATTAGTTGAGTTGAGTGGGGCAGAAATTAATTTGATGTCCACGGGTTTGTCAAAGAAGTCCATAATTAAAAGACGTATAAAGACTTTTAATCAAAGATTGTCATTTTAGATATAGAAATTTATTAGAAATTAGAAGATAATTTTAGATTATAATTATATTAAATTGGTTAGTTTAGTCAAAGTATCATTACATGTATATAAAATGGTTGTGTGTATATGAAACTTTTAACTTTGAGAGTTTCCCTTACATTAGAACTCATCTGACGTAACTGCTTTCAGTTACTGGTTGGTTTCAAGATCTTTTCTTCATCTCACTCACACATAGACTTAAAACACACTTTTCTTAAAGAACGAAGATTAATAAAAAGAAATATAGTCAATTGCTGACCACCCCCACCAAAAAGGAAAGAGTATTATATGAAGATTTCATTTTCAGCTTTCATGGCCATTTCACCATAACAGAAAATCACCTCCATAATCTCAAATAATAGATAAAGAGATTAAAGGAATTTTTAAAGAATGGAGTCATTTTCAGGATGACATTGAATGAGCGTTGGGCATTCATCATTGATTGGATTAACATAGCATTTGATTTATAGCGGAAAAAACATTTGTAAACAAATTTTAGGAGCTTATTTTACAATGACATATAATTTTTT
>CM063504.1:103578873-103581373 GCA_032207245.1 Pardosa pseudoannulata
AATCTTTAATTTTTTGTTTATTATTATTTTTTCATACATTGTGAAGATTAATTGCAGTTTAAAAACAAAGCTAATAATGCAGCTGAAAGTTTTTGTTGAAAAATATATTTTACACGTATATTTTGTAAGTATAAAAAAGGTGTCCTAAAATTAGGACAACAGTTTAATCCTGATTATATTCCCACGAATTTGGATATAAATTATGGATATAACATCTTACAACTGATATCCATTTTCTATTACCTTTTACCAAAGATGGTAGTTCAAGAACTGCAAAAGAAAACCAACAGCAATGTGCTTAAAATGTAATGTTGGACTTTGTTTTGACTGTTTCTCCAAAGTTCAGCCTAATGCAAAGTAAGTGATATTTGTTAAATTTTAGTAATGTATTGGACCATTGTCGTATTTATAGGACAACTAATTACTTAAAACATTAAAAATATTTTTTCAAAACTTTGGTTTTATATGCTTAGTTACACCATATTAATGATATAGTTTAAGTTTTAATAATTTTCTGAAATATTTAGTTGGTGTGGTACTTTATGGGTTAAGACAAAATTAATTTCAAAGTGAATTAAAGGTAAATTTATTATCTTTTCTAATTGTACATGATTGTTTTGTATTTTGTCTAGTCATTATTCCTAAAAGTGAAGAATCAGAAAAAATATGTGTTTGGACAACCTATTTCTAGCTACGTCATGAGGTTTTCCTTTACATATTTTCTATGTGAAACATTTTATGCAGTCCCTTTTTTATAATCCATTATAATGTTCTAAGGTAAAAATGTTACAAGCAATAATATTTTTAATCTAGTGATGAAGTTTTAACACATTTTTATGGAATTTTTTATGCTGTTTCTATTATCCTCACAGGATGGTCTGTATTTCTTCCTTCATCCGTTTAATTTGCATTTCTTATTTTGATTTTCGTACGTTAATTTGAGTATTTAAGAACACACTTTCTGCTGCCAGTCGAAGTAACCTAAAACTTCCCAAGGTGTTTTGTTAAAATGTTCTGTAAAATATTCTGTTAAAATTCCATAAAAATGTTTAACACATTTTTATGGAATTTTTTTATGCTGTTTCTGTTATCCTCACAGGATCGTCTGTATTTGTTCCTTCATCTGTTTAATTTATATTTCTTATTTTGATTTTCGTATGTTAATTTGAGTATTTAAGAACACACTTTCTGCTGCCAGTCGAAGTAACATAAAACTTCAAAAGGTGTTTTGTTAAAATGTTCTGGCTAATTCTGTTTCCGAATTCTAATGGTATACGCTTAGTATTTTTCATTAAAAAAGTGTTACCTACTTCAGCTTCACATTACTTCAGTCGCTCCACGCCTTATGTCATAATAATATATAACACATCTTAGTTTTCTTCGCCTGGCCAGCTGTTTCAAAACTGGAGCACCAAAAAACAATCAGACTACGATTGATACAATACTTAGGGGTTTCTTCTCTTATTCCTCCTACCAGATAATGATGATGCGGAAGTTATATTAGAGGTCGTTCCTCAACACAATACCGCCTCTAAGAAAACTGAAAATTCTTGGGGAAACCGGAAGGTAAAATAGTAGACTCTATACACCCCAATGCCTGGCATTCAAGGACACTCGGAAAAAAATCTTAATTCCTTACTGTCACTTGCTTTTTGGAGGCGCCGCGGTGAGCTAAAGCGATCGCTTCTGTAGTCTCGTCACGTTAACTATTCAGCTGTAAAACAACTAAGTTCTAGTTAGGGACCACGCCCTTATTTTAATGCTCGTTTGGAACTCGTTGAAAGTACCTGTTGCTCAAAATAAAAAATAAGAAGGGAAAAAATGCGTAAACCACGCATGGAACAGGTTCTTCAGACCCAGAATTGAGAGTTCCAGAGATTTGTCTGATTAGGGATTAAAAGTTGGTTTATATGGGTGTGAGGAAAATAAAGAAGCATTAATGGGGGAGTAGAGTTGTTGAAAAGGGCCACCCAGAGAGGACATACTGCAGGGATGTGACGAAATAGGAGAGGTTTTGTTAATGGAAGTTGGTGAATCAACATCCAATAGATTTGTTAGTGAATGCAATAAAATTGCTTGTTTTGAAAATTACAATAAAATATTAAACGATACAAAATGTGAGAACAGACAACCGATATACAGATTATTTTGTATCCATTTATGCTACAACTCTCTAGATATATAATATTTTTCATATAGTGCATTAAAGAATTACATTACACATTCATATATTTATTTGTGTATATATGTATGTAAGTATATATATATATATATATATATATATATATATATATGTATGTATATATATATATATATATATATATATATATATATATATATATATATGTAATATATCAAAATTATTATACTTAAATAACTCTTAAAAATTCTCTTCTTTCCTATTCTTATTCCTTGAAATCTATTTTCCAATCCACAAAACATCTTATTAAAGGAGTGTCCAATGCTTGAATTCTTTGAACCCATTTCTAAAGCTAACTCT
>CM063504.1:103586373-103593873 GCA_032207245.1 Pardosa pseudoannulata
TATTGAATTAATTTGAGTGTGGAGTGATAATCATATGTATTATATCATGTTATTAAAGCCCCATTTTTCTTTTAATATATTTGGAAAGAAAACTAGCCATTTCGTACATCATATTTTTTCCATTTGGAGCTTGGTAAGTTCCTTGGTTACCTTCGAAATACAACTCTTATAAAGTGTACAGAATGATTTCATGCTGGTATTTCAGCTTTGATTTTATAAATATACATAACACTATAATTTAACCAAATTACCAAACTGGAGATGTTTCATGATTAAATTCGAATTTCCGTGGGATTCTTAGGGGGATATAAGCAATCAAATAATTAAAGATTTGACCGAAATTGAAATTTTCTTCAAAATTCTTTTGTGTCATTATTTCAGTTCGATGCATCGATTTAAATATTAGCACTATTATTAAGAATTTAAATACTTGTTACAGGTTCTATATTGTCAGCGTCTTCTGCTAACTATTAACTAATAATGTTGGAAGAAGATGGACGGTGTCTAAATCCGTAGAACTCTGCTTTTTGGTACTAGTGTTCTAATACTGAAATATTGCTCTTGTCAGAAATGTACGTAACCAATATAGAATTAGGTTCTTTACTAATTAGATCTCGTGTTACAAAAAATTTTAATGTAGTGCTCCAAACCAAATACTTTGGTGATAGTTGAAAAAGCAAGGCTATACGTATTGGTACCTGAGTTCCTGGTTTATCCCTCTTCTGCAAGCCTCAAAGATATTAGTTGTTCAGAATCGACTTCAAGTGGTAGGTCTCAGTCTTATTAGCTTCCGTATTGTAAAAAATTTGACCACCGAGCTCTAAATCAAACCAAATCTAACTTAACCCTCAAAGGTTAATTAGACTCTATTTAATTGATTCAACCCTGACTCTCTATAACGTTTGTAAACAGAGCTCCACGTGTAACAACTCATCCGAGAGAATCTGTAATTCTAGTGAATCAATCATCGGCATGACTCATTCATCGATGGGCAAAAAGAAGTGGCGTTATCACAGTAGCCAAATCTCGCCTTGAGGCTAACTCACTACCTCGATCACTACGACATTTTGAAACTACTGAATGGCCACGCTTCATTACCCGCGCCGTTTCTCGCCTGAGAATCAAAACAAAAATCCCGTGTTCCAATGGGGTTAAAGAGGGATATCGAACACTTTCGGTTGCGCAAGCAAATCGCCTTTTGTAAATCAAGAGGACAGAATGCGACGCCTTCGTAATCGTTTGTGGAACCCTGTGGATTCCGGTTTGCTGAACATGAGGGACGAATTTAATGACGTTTCTCTCTATCCGTCCACCCACAGTCACGTTTTTAAAGTTAAAATGGAAACTGGGTGAAGTTTGGTGCTATGAACTGAATGTCAAATGGCCCCTGCCATAAACCGCTCGTTTCCCGTCCGAGTACCATTTGCCATGCTGCGTAAGCAGGATTAAGTGATCTTGTTCAGTTCCACTTGTTCAATTTGTGTTAGGTTCGCTGCAGACAACAACACCCGTAATAAGCTCAATTCATTAGCTATTCAGACGACAATAGTAAAAGAACATTTTCATTTAACACGTATATATTTTCATTCTTTAATACCATCAGAAATATTGAACATATAAAAGTTTTACCGACATTCAATTAAAGCGTTTCTAAAATGCATTCGTGGAGAAAACGGGAACTAATAAGTATATTTTCTTGGTAAAATTGGAAATGTTTGACGTCAGTCATTCAACACGCTAACATTTGTTTAGAAGATCATTAAAATCTCAAATATACTCCTATTTTTAGTACTGCATATCCATTCAATTAGTAAAATTAATCTAATTTTATGCCAAATTGAATGCAAGACCAGTATGGACTTATACACTTCTTGATTTATACTCTTCTTGATAGATATGCAGGCTCTGAATTCAAAGAAAATTTTTATTGGAGCAATAGTGCTTCAGATTTTCTATAGACAGGCTAGAACTTCTTGCTACGGCTACAATACTGCAGCTTTGTAAAGATGTTTCTTTAATACTGATATAATAATCAAGAACTTGGTTGTGAACATCTATTTTTCTCAGTTTGCTGGTGATCAAATAGAAGATCATTAGATCAAAATCACTTAGTTACTATTCCTATACTATATCGGTTCGGATTGAAGCGATGCATAAGGATGTTCAACTCTTTCTCCTGTAACTCATGTAAGATCTTACCAAAAGAAATATTTTTTAATCAATAGTACTACAGTTTTTTACAGGCGTACTACAGGTTTTTAATACAATATTTTATAGGTGATTCTTCGACAGAGATAATTAAAAACTCAATTATTGGTACCTACTTTTCTCTCATTAGATCAATTCTCTTAGTAATAATTTCTAACACAAGCCAAATCAGACGGGCATACGGATTTTCCATTCCTTATTTTGTAAGGTATGTACAGATCCCAAACGCAAAGAATGGTTTGTTTGAAGTAATTCTTGCAAAACGAATGCCGTGTGGGTTTTTTAAGTACGTTCTCTGCAGTGTTTCATACTATAAAGTGAATCATGGAATTGGCTTATGTGGGGAATATTTATCCCCTTTCGAATTATTTTATAAAAAAAGATTTATTAATACCACAATTTATCGTTAGAAATTCTTGATTGCTGCTAATTCATGGATGCTCTGAATTATCTCTAAATATTTTACTGTTTATGCACTGATTGCTGAGAATGACTATAAATTGAATTAATGTTCAAAATTAGCCTTTATACTCTGAGCATATATAAACCCTATCATAGATTAATCTTGATTAATAATTATAATAACTATAATATGATTTCGTGTAGCAAAAATTGAATGTAGCTGTAATATATTAATCTTGATTAATAATAATAATAACTGCAATAAGATTTCATGTTACAAAAATTGAATGTAGCTCTCGAAACCAAAAACTTTGATGGTAGTTGATAAAGTAGGAAGCTACATATAGGTACTTGAGTTCATGGTTTTAACCTCTTCTGTGATCATGAAAGCTTGTATCTGTTCAGAATCAGTTATAAGAAGTAGGTCTCAGTTTCATTAACTTCCATATTGCAAAAACGTTGATCATAGAGCTCTAAACTAAACCAAATCTAATCTAACGTGTAATAAGTTAATTACACTCCTAAAATGAAATTTATTTATACAGTTCTGATTCTTTATTAACCGTTGTATGAGTGTTATAGAAAATCTGTTCTATTGAAGTTACAATAACAATATTATTTATACAATTTTACGAAATTTATTTATACAATTCTGACTCTTTATTAACCGTTGTATGAGTGTTATAGAAAATCTGTTCTATTGAAGTTACAATAACAATATTATTTATACAATTTTACGAAATTTATTTATACAATTCTGACTCTTTATTAACCATTGTATGAGTGTTATAGAAAATCTGTTCTATTGAAGTTATAATAACAATATTACTTATACAATTTTACGAAATTTATTTATACAATTCTGACTCTTTATTAACCGTTGTATGAGTGTTATAGAAAATCTGTTCTATTTAAGTTACAATAACAATATTAAAGTAATAAAGTTTTTAACGTTATACAAGTTACTATAAGAAACACACTGGGTAATATAAAGGTTTTCAATTAGGAATTTTTAGTTATCATGTCTTAACATTACTATAATATTTTGGCATTATAAATTGAGCTTCAAGTAAAATATTACGTTTAGCTCATGTAAAGTTTTAAAACGTTTATTTCTAAAGAATAGGGATTTTTTCCTTTTTATTAGGAACATATTTAGATTAAGTTATTCATTGAAGAAATTTCGTTTTTGATATTTAGTTTCTACACATGAAATAAACATAATTTTTATAAAATAATGATTTTGCTTCAATTTTTCTATTTTCTCTCTTTCACTGTTTATAGATTTAGGATTTACAAACCTTCTAAATTAAGGAAAGTATTAAAATGAAACGACTGCATAAAAATGCAGCTAATTTCCTCATGGTTTAAATATATATTACAATCATCGTGAATTCATCATAAATTTGAATCACCAATTTCCTTTGAGAGAGAGTCAGTTCGAATCAGCTTCAAAATGAATCATTTCAATGAGGGAAATAATACAAAGCATAAATACAATAAGAATGCTTCTGAGATTAAGAAAATGTCAAATTGCATTTATAAAGGTTTATGAAGAAATTCCTTGAATATCACTTTCGAATTGGAGCAGAAAGAAGTAATAAGTGCATTGTCCCTCATGAATTCTCTAGGTAGTCATATTTGCTTTGTTTGCTCAACACCTGAGGATATTTTTGCTTTTAACCACAATAACTGTTAAGTAACATTAGCACAACTTTAATGCGAGAAGGAAAAAAAGAAATCAGTAGATATATTTGAGAGTTCATAAAATATTTTTCGACAACTGCAGGTGTATTGACACATTGAAGAAAAAATCTTTAATTGTTGCATTTAAGGAAAATTTCAAAAAATCTTTTATATTTCTTGATATATTCAGAGGTTAAATTAAATTATTTATTTATTATTACAGCGTAATCTCAATCTATCATTCCCTCATCGATTCTTCATTTTCCCTTGATCCCTTAGAACCAATTTTATTTCCCTTGAATTTCTCTTTACTGGATTATTTGCTGTCATACATTTATTTTTAGAAAAGCATGGATTCATTGCCATGTTTTCCCGTAAGTATCATTTTTCTGGAATGTAAGAGAACTAGAGTCAACACTTAGCATTATTATTAGCCGAATAAAAGTTTAACATAATTGTATTGTTTCACTTTTTAAGGTATCCTTCTACGTTAAAAACGTCATTTTTTGCCAAAAAATCATAATTTTTTTTTATTTCTCTGTTGTAAAATTTCAACTTTTAGGCTTCTAAATCTGTTTTAGTTTTGTCTCTACGACATTTTAAGAAAAGTTACAGCTGTTTAAACATCAGTGACAGCTATCAAAACAAAACGGAAGTACCAACTTCGGAACCGAAAGTTGTGAATTTAAAGCCTTTTAAAGAGCCTTTTTGGACAAAACTTTTTAAATTTTCATGAAGATTAGTTTAAACATTTTTCTAGTATTTTTAATAATTAGCAACTTGGCAATTAGAAAGTTTTGAAGCAAAAAAGTGTGGGGAATTTTAAACATGTATTTTAATTTTTTAATAATCGCATTTTAAGTTTCTTTCATAAACTTAAAATGCGATTTTCTCAGAACAGTATTTTTAATAAAAAGTTGCAGCTTGAAATGTGATTTCTCAAAAAGGTCTTAAAATATTTTGTTGAAAATTATTATGAATGCTTTTGATAGTATTTTTAATAAAATTTTGCAGCTTGAAATGTGATTTCTCAAAAAGTTCTTAAAATATTTTGTTGAAAAATATTATTATGAATGCTTTTGATAGTATTTACTAGTGAATGATCTAAAAGCTTTATATTTGGATAGTTTTTAATGATGTTACACTCATAGTTAGATATAAAGGTAATAAAAATTCAATGTGTATGATTTTGAAGGACCAAAATTTTTTACCAAATGTAAATTTAGCAAAGATTTTAAGTGATTCACTAATCCAGTGTATAAGAAATGTGTTGCATCAAAAAAAATATTGAAATAATTTAGTTTATTAAAAAAATTAGACTTTTTGAAAAAACCAATTTTTTTACTAAATTTTCTTTATTTATTAGAAATTTTATAAAAATTTCTCCAGGAATAAATTTTTTAAGTGCAATTTTCTATGATAATATAAAAAATAAATCTAAAAATGTAAAAACATGAACTAGTTTCTACTTTTAAAGAAAAAAGTTCTCCGAACGTAGACATATACCTTAAATAACGTTAATCATATTTCTTATTCCTTCCATAGAACCTATTTCAACTTTTAAGAGTTCCATCTGATGAGAAACCACTGCATGTAGTTTCTTTTTAACATTTTGACAAAGAAATAGTTATTAGGGTCTTCAGTTTTTTTAAACCAACACCTCATTTGTAAAAAAAACTATGAATAAATTGTTCATTTTTATTACTATCAAAAATAGATACGCTGAACCAATACATAAGTGAGTTTATCAACATGTTTTTCATTTTGTTACCCAAACAGTAATGACGCAAATGATATTCATTGGTGAGAACAGACAGTGATGTCATGAAATAGTACAACCATTCAACAAACACTATTTTATAACTATTACAAAATTAACCTATCAGTTAGATTTATAGGTACAATTAATTTGTCATAATCTCACATTCACTATTTTGTTCAACCATGACAAAAGACTATCTTTGTCTTATTTTATTACTATCTTCATTACATTCGAGAATAATGTTTTCGCTGTGCATATCTGTGCAAATTAACAGTTTTGTTAGTGTTATTAGACACTCCATTTCATCTTTAAAAACCTTATTTTCATTTACTGCATTTATTAGTTTTCCTATTTTTTACGCATTATTGTTACTATTAAATATCTTTAAATTATATTTATTTCCTCTTATTAATATTTTAGCTCTTTATTATTTTCTTTTTTACTTAATCGCTTCAATATAGTATTGTAATATTATAAACATATCTTTAAAAAATTGTATCATTCTGTTTTATTTTTATCAATTGATATTTATTGCATCGTTTAGAGTTCGTTAATTTATTGCATCTGTTTTTGCAATTTTTGTCATCCATTTGCAATTTTGCAATTTTTGTCATGTTATCATACTGAAGTTTCCTTTGGTCAATCAGTTTGCATCTACAATTTTAATTCCGTTATCACTGTTTTGTTATAACTACCATTACTATTTAATTTTTTATCTGATGATTAAATGTTTATATTTATTATTATCTTATTTTTATTACATTGTTAGCGTTATTTCTTTCATTTTTTGCAATTTTTGTCATCTATTTGCAATTTTGCAATTTTTGTCATGTTATCATACTGAAGCTTCCTTTGGTCAATCAGTTTGAATCTACAATTTTAATTCCGTTATCACTGTTTTGTTATAACTATCATTACTATTTAACTTTTTATCTGATGACTAAATGTTTATATTTATTATTATCTTATTTTTATTACATTGTTAGCGTTATTTCTTTCATTTTTTGCAATTTTGTCATCTATTTGCAATTTTGCAATTTTTGTCATGTTATCATACTGAAGCTTCCTTTGGTCGATCTGTTTGCATCTACAATTTTAATTCCGTTATCACTGTTTTGTTATAACAACCATTACTATTTAATTTTTTATCTGATGAATAAATGTTTATATTTATTATTATCTTATTTTTATTACATTGTTAGCATTATTTCTTTTATTTTTTTAGATTCTCTTTTCCTGACTTAAAGCGAAGTTTTTCTGAAGAGCACGAAGCTTTCTCAAATTTAAAAGTATATGAGTACATACACACTACCAGTGATAGTGTACTTCAATCCTGTTTCCCAGTCGAACAGTCCATTTTTGGGCAAAACAAGTAGCTATTACAAAGTATTTTTACAGATATTAAATGTCATTTTAAAATATAAATTATACTTTATAAAATA
>CM063504.1:103598873-103608873 GCA_032207245.1 Pardosa pseudoannulata
ACATTCCTTCACGTTTTTATAAAATTATGTGTTTCAATATATGTGTATATGTATTTACAAAAAAAAAAGCATTGCTAAAAGGTAAATGCAAATACTAAAAATAGAAATAAGAATACTTTTAGAATCAACATCATTCGATTTTAACTTTGCATGTGTTTCATATTTCATGAGAAAAATATATGATCAGACCAGGTTATTATGGGAAACCCTTATTCTCCTCCAATCCTTCAGGCTTTTATAAAATTATTTCTTTCAATATATGTGTATATGTATTTACACAAAAGAGGATTGCTAAAAGGTAAATGGAAACACTAAAAATAGAAATAACAATACTTTTAGAATCAACATCATTTGATTTTACTTCGCATGTGTTTCAAATATCATACGATAAATATACGATCAGACAAAGTTATTACGGAAAAACACCATTCTCTTCCAATCCTTCATGTTTTTATAAAATTATTTCTTTCAATATATGTGTATATACATTTACACAAAAAGGATTGCTCAAAGGTAAATGTAAACACTAAAAATAGAAATAACAATACATTTAAAATCAACATCATTTGATCTTGACTTCTCATGTGTTTCCGATTTCTTAATATAAATATATGATATGACTAGCTACTTATGGAAAAAACATCAATCCCTTCCTATCCTTTATGCTTTTATAGAATTATTCCTTTCAATATATGTGTATATGTATTTAAAAAAATGATTGATCAAAGGTAAATGCAAATATTAAAATTAGAAATAACAATACTTTTAGAATCAACATGATTTGATCCGGACTTGGCATGTGTTTCAGATTTCATGAGATAAATATATGATCAGACTAGGTTCTTAGGGAAAAAAAACATCAATCCTTTACAGTCCTTCACGTTTTTATAAAATTATTTCTTTCAATATATGTGTATATGCATTTACACAAGACAGACTGCTAAAAGGTAAATGCAAAACTAAAATTAGAAATAACAATATTTTTGGAATCAACATCATTTTATTTTGACTTGGCACGTGTTTCAGATTTCATATTTAAATATATGATCAGAGTAATTTATTTTAAAAAAAACATCAATCCCTTACAATCTTTCACGTTTTTAAAAAATTATGTGTTTCAATACATGTGTATATGTATTTACAAAAAAATCATTACTAAAAGGTAAATTCAAATACCTAAAATAGAAATAACAATACTTTTAGAATCAACATGATTTGATCTTGACTTGGCATGTGTTTCAGATTTCATAATATATAATAAATATATGCTTAGAATAGTTTCTTATGAAAAAAAACATCAATCTCTACCTATCCTTTAAGTTTTTATAAAATTATTTTTTTCAATATATGTGTATATGTATCTTAAAAAACTTATTTCTCAAAGGTAAATGCAAATACTAAAAATGGATATAATAATAATTTTAGAATCAACATGATCTGATCTTGACTTGGCATGTATTTCAGATTTCATAACATAAATATACGATCAGAGTAGCTTCTTAAGGAAAAAACATCAATCCTTTACTATACTTTACGTTTTTATAAAATTATTTGTTTCAATATATGTGTATATGCATTTAAAAAAAATGATTGCTCAAAGGTAAATGCAAATACTAAAATTAAAAATAACAATACTTTTAGAATCAACATGATTTGATCTTCACTTGGAACGTGTTTCAGATCTCATAAGATAAATAGGTGATCAGACTAGCTTATTATGCAGAAACATCAATCTCTTTCAAACCTTCACATTTTTATAAAATTATTTCTTTCAATATATGTTTATATGTATTTACACAAAAAGGATTTCTAAAAGGTAGAGGAAAACATTAAAAATAGAAATAACAATACTTTTAGAATCAACATTATTTGATTTTAACTTCACATGTGTTTCAGATTTCTTAAGATAAATATATGATCAGACCATCGTCTTATGGAAAAAGCACCAATCCCTTCCTATCCATTACGTTTTTATAAAATCATTAGTTTCAAGTGTATATGTATTTAAAGATGATTACTCAAAGGTAAATGCAAATACTAAAAATAGAAATAATAATACTTTTGAATCAACATTATTTGATCTTGATTTGCCATCTGTTTCAGATTTCATAAATTATATATATGATCAGACTAGGTTCTTATGAAAAAAACATCAATCCCTTACAATCCTTTACGTTTTTATAATTTTATTTCTTTCAATATATGTATATATGTATTTATATAAAATGGACTGCTAAAATGGACTGCTCAAACACTAAAAATAAAAATAACAGTACTTTTAGAATCAACATCTTTTGATCTTGTCTTCTAATGTGTTTCTGATTTCTTAATATGAATATATGATCAGACTAGCTTCTTATGAAAAAACATCAATCATTTCCAATCCTTCACGTTTTTATAAAATTACTTCTTTCAATATATGTGTATATGTATTTACACAAAAAAAGATTGCTAAAAGGTAAATGTAAAACTAAAATTAGAAATAACAATATTTTTGGAATCAACATCATTTGATTTTGACTTGGCATGCGTTTCAGATTTCATAATATATGATAAATATATGCTTAGAATAGTTTCTTATGGAAAAAAACATCAATCTCTACCTATCATTTAAGTTTTTATAAAATTATTTGTTTCAATATATGTGTATATGTATCTTAAAAAAATGATTGCTCAAAGGTAAATGCAAATACTAAAAATAGATATAATAATAAAAAAAATAAAAAAAAAAAAAAAAAAAAAAAAAAAAAAAACAAAAAAAAAAAAAAAAAAAAAATATATATTAGAATCAACATGATCTTATCTTGACTTGGCATTTGTTTCAGATTTCATAACATAAATATACGATCAGAGTAGCTTCTTAAGGAAAAAACATCAATCCCTTACTATACTTTACGTTTTTATAAAATTATTTGTTTCAATATATGTGTATATGCAGTTAAAAAAAATGATTGCTCAAAATTAAATGGAAATACTAAAATAAAAAAAAAAGAAGAAGAAGAAGAAGTAACAATACTTTTAGAATCAACATGATTTGATCTTGATTTGGCAACGTGTTTCAGATCTCATAAGAAAAATGTATGGTCAGACGAGGTTATTATGGAAAAACATCAATCTCTTCCATACATTCACGTTTTTATAAAATTATTTCTTTCAGTATACGTATATATGTATTTACACAAAAAGGATTTCTAAAAGGTAAATGCAAAAACTAAAAATAGAAATAACAATACTTTTAGAATCAACAATATTTGATTTTAACTTCGCATGTGTTTCAGATTTCTTAAGATAAATATATGATCAGACTAGCGTCTTATGGAAAAAGCATCAATCCCTTCCTATCCATTACGTTTTTATAAAATCATTAGTTTCAAGTGTATATGTATTTAAAAATGATTACTCAAAGGTAAATGCAAAAACTAAAAATAGAAATAACAATACTTTTAGAATCAACATCATTTGATTTTGACTTGGCACGTGTTTCAGATTTCGTAAGATAAATATATGATCAGACTAGGTTCTTATGAAAAAAACATCAATCCCTTACAATCCTTTACGTTTTTATAATTTTATTTCTTTCAATATATGTATATATGTATTTATAAAAAAAGAACTGCTAAAAGGTAAATTCAAACACTAAAAATAAAAATAACAGTACTTTTAGAATCAACATCTTTTGATCTTGTCTTCTAATGTGTTTCTGATTTCTTAATATGAATATATGATCAGACTAGCTTCTTATGAAAAAACATCAATCATTTCCAATCCTTCACGTTTTTATAAAATTATTTCTTTCAATATATGTGTATATGTATTTACACAAAAAAGATTGCTAAAAGGTAAACGTAAAACTAAAATTAGAAATAACAATATTTTTGGAATCAACATCATTTGATTTTGACTTGGCATGTGTTTCAGATTTCATAATATATGATAAATATATGCTTAGAATAGTTTCTTATGGAAAAAAACATCAATCTCTACCTATCCCTTAAGTTTTTATAAAATTATTTGTTTCAAAATATGTGTAAATGTATCTTAAAAAACTGATTGCTCAAAGGTAAATGCGAATACTAAAAACAGATATAATAATACTTTTAGAATCAACATGATCTGATTTTGACTTGGAAAGTGTTTCAGATATCATAACATAAATATACGATCAGAGTAGCTTCTTAAGGAAACACATGAAGCCCTTACTATACTTTACGTTTTTATAAAATTATTTGTTTCAATATATGTGTATATGCATTTAAAAAAATGATTGCTCAAAGGTAAATGCAAATACTAAAAAAAATAATAATAACAATACTTTTAGAATCAACACGATTTGATCTTCACTTGGAACGTGTTTCAGATCTCATAAGATAAATATGTGATCAGACTAGCTTATTATGCAAAAACATCAATCTCTTTCAAACCTTCACATTTTTATAAAATTATTTCTTTTAATATATGTTTATAGGTATTTACACAAAAAGGATTTCTAAAAGGTAGATGAAATTACTAAAATTAGAAATAACAATACTTTTAGAATCAACATTATTTGATTTTAACTTCGCATGTGTTTCAGATTTCTTAAGATAAATATATGATCAGACTAGCTTCTTATAGAAAAAACATCAATCTCTTCCTATCCATTACGTTTTTATAAAATCATTAGTTTCCAGTGTATATGTATTTAAAAATGATTACTCAAAGTTAAATGCAAATACTAAAAATAGATATAACAGTACTTTTAGAATCAACATGATTTGATCTTGACTTGGAACGTGTTTCCGATTTCATAAGATAAATATATGATCAGACTAGATTCTTATGAAAAAAACAACAATCCCGTACAATCCTTCACGTTTTTATAAAATTATTTCTTCCAATATATGTGTATATGCATTTATACAAAAGTTATAACTTAAAGTTAAATCCAAACACTAAAAATAGAAATAACAATAATTTTAAAATCAACATCATTTGATCTTGACTTCTCATGTGTTTCAGATTTCTTAAGATAAATATATGTTCAGACTAGCTTCTATGGAAAAAAAACATGAGTCTCTTCCTATCTTTTATGTTTATATAAAATTATTTGTTTCAATATATGTGTATATGTATTCTAAAAAAATAATTCATTGCTCAAAGGTCAATGTGAATACTAAAAATAGAAATAATAATACATTTAGAATCAACATGATTTGATTTTGACTTAGCATATGTTTCAGATTTCATAAGATAAATATATGAGACTAGTTTATTATGCAAAAACATCAATATATTCCAATCCTTCACGTTTTTATAAAATTATTTCTTTCAGTATATGTGTATATGTATTTACACAAAAAGGATTGCTAAAAGGTAAATGCAAAAACTAAAATTAGAAAAACAATACTTTTAGAATCAGCATCATTTGATTTTGACTTGGAACGTGTTTCAGATTTCATAAAATAAATATATGATCAGAGTAGCTTCTTATGGAAAAAAACATCAATCATTTCCTATCCTTTATTCTTTTATAAAATTATTTGTTTCAATATATGTGTATATGTATCTTAAAAATATGATTGTTCAAAGGTAAATGCAAATACTAAAAATATAAATACCAATACTTTTATAATCAACATGATTTGATCTTGACTCCGCATGTGTTTCATATTTCATAAGGTAATCATATGATCAAACCAGGTTATTATTTGAAAACATCATTCTCTTCCAATCGTTCATGTTTTTATAAAATTATTTCTTTCAATATATGTGTAAATGTATTTACACAAAAAGGATTGCTAAAAGGTAAATGGAAACACTAAAATTAGAAATAACAATACTTTTAGAATCAACATTGTATGATCTTGACTTCTCATGTGTTTCAAATTTCTTAAGATAAATATATGATCAGAGTAGCTTCTTATGGAAAAAACATCAATCTCTTCCAAACCTTCAAGTTTTTATAAAATTATTACTTTCAGTATATGTGTACAGGTATTTACACAAAAAGGATTGCTGAAAGGTAAATTCAAAAACAAAAATTAGAATAACTATACCTTTAGAATCAGCATCATTTGATTTTGACTTGAAACGTGTTTCAGATTTCATAAGATAAATATATGATCCGAATAGCTTCTTATGGAAAAAAACATCAATCCCTTAGTATCCTTTACTTTTTTATAAAATTATTTGTTTCAATATGTGTGTATATGTATCTTAAAAATATGATTGCTCAAAGGTAAATGCAAATACTAAAAATATAAATACCAATACTTTTAGAATCAACATGATTTGATCTTGACTACGCACGTGTTTCATATTTCATAAGATAATTATATGATCAGATCAGGTTATTTTTTTAAAACATCATTCTCTTCCAATCGTTTATGTTTTTATAAAATTATTTCTTGCAATATATGTTTAAATGTATTTACACAAAAAGGATCTAAAAGGTAAATGGAAACACTAAAAATAGAAATAACAATACTTTTAGAATCAACATTGTATGATCTTGACTTCTCATGTGTTTCAAATTTCTTAAGATAAATATATGATCAGAGTAGCTTCTCATGGAAAAAAACATCAATCTCTTCTAAACCTTCACGTTTTTATAAAATTATTTCTTTCAGTATATGTGTATATGTATTTACACAAAAAGGATTTCTAAAAGGTAAATGTAAAAACTAAAATTACAAACAACAATACGTTTAGAATCAACATCATTTGATTTTGATTTTGCATGTGTTTCAGATTTCATAAGATAAATATATGATCAGAGTAGCTTCTAATGGAAAAAAAACATCAATCCCTTCCTACCCTTTACGTTTTTGTAAAATTATTTTTTTCCATATATATGCATATGCATTTAAAAAAATTATTGCTCAAAGATAAATGCAAATACTAAATTAAAAATAACAATACTTTTAGAATCAAAATGATTTGATCTTGACTTGGCACGTGTTTCAGATCTCGTAGGATAAATATATGATCAGACTATGTTATTATGCAAAAACATAAATCGCTTTCAAACCTTGACGTTTTTATAAAATTACTTCTTTCAATATATGTGTATATGTATTTAAAAAAAAATGATTGTTTAAAGGTAAATTCAAACACTAAAAATCGAAATAACAATACTTTTAGAATCAACATCATTTGATCTTGGCTTCTCATGTGTTTCAGATTTTTTAAGATAAATATATGATCAGACCAGGTTCTTGCTGAAAAAACATCAATAATTTAGACTGAAATTGGAATATGAGTATTTTAACTATATTGCAAATTTATTTTCCGATATCTTTAATTTTTCCTTTTTAAGAAATTTTTTTTATCTAAATAAAAATGGATATAATATAAAAATAAATTATACCTAAAGTTAAAAAAAATTTTTTTTACTCAATCAAAAGCATAGAAAATTCTTCATATGGGTGAAATTCTATCATAATGGTTCTGAGATGTAGCTTTAAACATTCTTATTCAAATAAAAAATTTCGTACTTTTTATTCTCACCTTATTTTATTTCAGTGCTAACACCTTCACAATGAATGTTTATAAAAGCCTGTAAAATAAAAATTGATACTTAAAGAAACTACTAAAAAAATAGTAAAACTTGGTTGAAATATCAATAAAGTGAACTTTGTTTTTACCTCAAGTCCCTTTTCCCAACTTTCTCTATCGAGATCTTTCTTCCGCATTTCCAAACATGCATGTTTTATTTTTTAAAAAATGTTGTTATTTTTAATGGTTAGTGTTTGTGGGCTTTTTAACAAGACTTTTTCACTAGTGCTATATAAAGTAACAAGCACTAAAAGAATAGCTTAATACTAGTTATACCAATATCAAACGAAAAGGTCTTGTTAAGAAGCCATCAAATGGTTATAAACACTAACAAGAAAGTAAGTTTATAACACATACTAGCATTGTTTTTATTCATCCACTCTTATTAAACACCTTTATTTCATTTTTCTTTCAAACTACATCTTTTTTTTTTTCTTGGCAGAAACCATTTATTTTTTTTTTGTTTGCCTACAGTGGTGGTCTAAAGCAGAGGTCAGCAACCTTTCAGATACAGAGAAACATTAAATTCTAAATTTAAAACGTCTTGGCAACTAATATAAGTTTAATTGTAGGAATAAATACAAGAAATGAATATGATATGCAGATATATTATTTATGAAACAGTATGTTTAATTGCTTCAATTGGATAGTAACACAAATATCTTAATAAAGAATACTAATAATATAAAAATTATTGTGACATTTGCTGATCTTGGTTTAAAATTATGTCATTTATCCTTGCTTCCCTGGTGCCATTACAACATATAAATGATTTATTTTAAGTAAAAAAGAATACTATTTTTAATAACTGTTACAGTAGAAAACATTTTGCACGCCAATAGATGGTTGTTAAGAAAGTCAAAATTTTTAAGTCCAATAATTATTAGACTATCTTTTCTATAAAGATAAACAGCACTTCTTCTTGATGTACCAAAGTCATGCAATAGAATATTTTGATTTTTATTCATTGTACATAATTCGGTATTTTTACTCCTTATATTTTCTGTGCTACGGAGTAGGTAAGAGTAACCTCACTAATGCTTAACATTCTGTTCTTTTAAACAGATCAAAACAACTTGTAGAATTTTTATGATTACTCGGAATGAGTTATCATTTCGCTGAAAGTATATGGCAACCCTATAAACGATCAACTAAATTTTTGACTATGTGTTATTAATTATAATTTTGACACGTGAATCGATATTTTACAATTTTTCGAGCCCTAT
Organism: Pardosa pseudoannulata; assembly: GCA_032207245.1. NCBI lineage: Eukaryota > Metazoa > Arthropoda > Arachnida > Araneae > Lycosidae > Pardosa > Pardosa pseudoannulata. The sequence goes on from CM063504.1 coordinate 103,607,636, forward strand.
ACATAAATTTACTTTTACGGTAGGTATATAACTAAAACTCCAATAAATACCTTTTTGTTTTTCAAAGATTCACTTTACAATATTGTGTTTATACGTGATACCAAATAAATCTCTTACCAAGATGTTTTCTTATTTTTTTAATAGGATTCTATTATTTTAAAATGACAGCTAATCTCTAGGTTGATTTTAAGATTAAAAAAAATTCTTGTGTGGATTTTTAAAAACTTAAAAATTTTAAAAAAGTTTAGAGGATTAAGATTATGTTTAAGCGACGGTTACTCAAATCCAAGATATTGAATCCAAGGTCTTTGAACTTTGAGCTGCAGTTACATAAATGTGTTCTACCATTATTGAGTTAAGAATACATACTGGAATTCAGCATCATGTTCCTGGAACCACTCCCACACAATTTTAGCCTTTTTACACTGGGCGTTGTCCTGTTGGAACATTCCATTTCCAGCTGGAAAAACAGAGGCCATGTTAGGGTGCAACTGGTCCGCAATGATGTTCAGGTACCCTGTAGCATTATAGACCCTGTAGCATGGTCTGCTCTACCACAACCACGAGTTCCAGACCTTCACCATGCGAGACAGTCTCCGACGACCTTTTTCTTTGATAGCGTGTGGACGTCCAACTCCATGTCGTCTAATGTTGGTTTCACCGTCATTCATCGACTTTGCATAAGTACTAACAACTATAGATCGCGAACAACCCACGAGTCGTGCATTTTTGGAAATATTTGTTTTGAGCCAAAATTAAAGAAATTTAAAAGAATTTTCTTCTTATTCAGTTTTTAATATTTTACCAACATTTTTTGTTATAGTTATAAAACTATTCTTTTTAACTTCAAGAATTGAATTTTGAGAAAAATAAAACGAAAATTAACCAAAAAAAGGAATTTCTATACATTTTAGTTGAAATATTAAAAAAAATATTTATTATAAATCCTTTCCCTGTTTTCTTAACAATACTTTTTTAAAATACATATAATAAAAGGCTAGTTATTTTATTCATGTGCATTTCAGTTTTAGCCTTTTGAGTACAGCCATATATACAAAATACACAAACTGAGATAAATCAATTTAAAGATTTCAAAGTCAAACATATATTCAAAAAGTAATTGAAAATGTTAAATTTTATATGCATTCTTCTTATATTTTGCAATAACAACTATCTCTTTACAAATTTAGCTCATTATAATTATTTGCAATTTTACAAATAATAAATAATATAAAATT
>CM063504.1:103613873-103616373 GCA_032207245.1 Pardosa pseudoannulata
CAAAATCATAGCTGTTTCATCAAATCACTATTTTTTAATCACCTTCCTTGTTTTTATTAAACACCGTTATTGTTTCTTTCAAAATCACGATTTTGTGGCTTGCTGAATCCATTTATTTTTTCTTATCGATTCATCGCCGACAGTTGTGGTTCAAAGGCAGAACACTATTCCGCAATACATTTCAAATTTCAACGCCTCATTTACCTCCAAAATGTAGCCGTAACATAATCCGAAATCTGATAGCTTCAGAAATTGCCAGTCATTTCAGAAGTTTCGGAATAAAAACTAGTAGCTTATTAATTGTTTTATTAGAAAAATGTTAAGACAAAAACTGCTACTTAAAAAATGTGTATACTAACCTATTGCTGTTAAAGAGGAATGTAAGTATCTTTAAAAAAATTATTAGAGAAATGTAAAAGTTATAACTTTATTCATGTAATAAAACAACTCTAAGACTACAATAGGAAGTTTTAAAAGTAGAAAAAGGCTTTCCCATAAACATTCATTCAAATATACATGATGTAAATGTGAGTACCAGAGAACCTAATTTAGTGTCTTTACACTAGTATAATAAGACCTAAAATTATGGTATCCTTTTATGGAATTCAAAATCTTTTGAGCATCTTTACGGTCAGAGAAAATTGATAGTTTCAAGTACTAATCTTGGCCTGTATGTAAGAAATATTTCGGAATCGGCGGTATATCTTGGTCGCATTAGTCCTGGTATCGCATAGCAAAAGACTGGAAACCAAACCATAAGGTTCAAACGAAACCAAACCATAAGGATTTTCTATATGGAAATGCATGTTGTCAGTATGTCTGGATGTGACACACCGATATACAAGCCTTTTCCAAGATTTTAAACTGTTGTTAAACGTTCAGAAGTATGTTTATAATAGTTATGACCATGATAATTGTATATATAATGTCATTACAGTCGAACTCGTTTACAACGAGCTCGGATTTAACGAGAACTCGGATTTACCGAGGGAAGCGAGAATATTTGGTTAGATTAATGTTAAGTCTATGGAACAGAAGTCACTTTTAACAAGCAAGACCTGGATTTAACGAGCAATATTTTTCTGTTTTGCAATCTTTTTTCTCATCCTTCTAGTCTTTCTGTCATATCTTTTTTTTTTCTCAGGGTTTAATATTTTTGTAGGAAAAATTCCTCCAGCATTCCAATGCCAATAGGAAGGGTTCACATATCCGGTGCAATGGAATTTTTGCCACCAAATTCTACATCTGTTGTCCAGCGTATAGACCAAGGAGTCATAAGAAGTTTCAAGTGTCACTTCCGTAAGCAAGTAATTTTGATGATTCTGAATCAAAGAGATAGAAGTGGAACAACATCAAATACCAATGTCAACGTACTGGAAGCGATATGTTGGATGAAGGATGCATGGCAAAATGTCACATCAACATGCATCATCAAGTGTTTCCATAAGGCTGTATTGGAGAGTTGTCAAGATGGTCATCCACTGAGGAAGAAGAGGTTGACAATTTCATACAAACTGCAAATTTGAAAATGACCAAAAAAAGAATTTCAAAATTATGTATCCATCGACGACGAACTGATGACCTCAGATGTACTAACCACCAAAGATATTGTACTGGTGAATTCAGCGGAAAGGCACTGATGAATATAAAGAAAGTGAACCACCCCAACTTGTTCTACAATATTGGAGTTTACTAAAAAAATTCAGTTTTTTTTTTAAGCGAGGGATGTCAGGAATGATGTTTTTCGGGAGATGAGTCTTCTCTGAAGAACAATAGCACAAGAAAGAGACAGGGAACGAGTTCAGAGTAAGCTAACAATTTTAAATATGTAGATTAATGAAAAAAATAAATGTTTTGGTAAGAATATTTTCTTTATTTTTCCTTCCGTTTATAGATTCTTTAGTTTAAGACTGTAGCGCAACTTGAAATTTTTCGCTGGTTTGGGGGGGTTAATTGTTATTAAATTATGAAAAGTATTTAATTAAATTAATTACTGTACTTAAAGTAAGTAAGTATTAATTAAATTTTAAGTAAACTCAATCATTTGACCTCCCAAGCCCCCTCCCTTCTGTTTCCATGCCTTAAGGACCCGTTTATAATGAGCACTCGGCTTTAACGAGTAACTATTACGGTCCATTTGTGCACGTTATAAACGTGTTCGACAGTATAACAATTTTTTTTTAAATTTATTCTTTATTTTTAAATTTTGTTTGTTAAGTAACGCTTGTGTTCAATAATTCTGTTCTCATATTTTATGTGTAAATTCCATGCTTATTGGTATAAAAATATCTTGTTTCGACTGAGAAATATTTATGCTGACTCTTTTTTAATTTACTTTTCTCTACAAAGGGTAAATTAACGGTAGTCATTCAGTAGATTAATGTATCAGGTCATTCACACAGTTTGTATGTGTGTTAATGTACACATGTGTGGAACCATATCTGGTGGTATTCAAAGTATATTATCCATATCTAAGATTTTAAAAGATTTTTAGGAGTAC
>CM063504.1:103621373-103636373 GCA_032207245.1 Pardosa pseudoannulata
TGATGAAGTGGGAACCAGTCCTTCAACGTTATCTTTATAAACTTCTTTAGCTAAAACGGTGTCATTTTTATGGCCATGACTGCAACCACCCATCGAGACGAGAAGTCCGTCTTATTACATATATTATATATATATATATATATATATATATAGATATAATATATATAAATATATATATATATATATATATATATATATATATATATATATATATATATATATATATATATATATATATATATATATATATATATACATTTTAGTTGATGAGGATAGAATGATGCGGACACGGAAAAAAATAATAAAATTTAAATAATTTCTTTATTTCTTTACATTATTTAGACTCTTCATCTCATATTGCGTGAATTCTCTACATTGTGTCGTGCTAGCTTCCCTAAATTATTAACAAAGAACCGACTTTTGACACATCTTTTTCTTAGTAGAATTAGACAAGGCTTTTTAAAACTTCTCTCTCTTTTTCTTCCCCCCACACACGTATATATGTAATGTATCAAAATTATTATATTTAAAATATTGCTTAAACATTCTCTCCTTTTTCATTCTCATTTCTATTAATCTATTTTCCCAGCCACAAAATATCTTATCTAAAGAAGTTTCCACGACTTAAAATTCTTTTGGCATTCTCCTAAAGCTAGCTCTGCATAACATGTTAATATATTGTCCCCTCGCCGCATTTTCCAGCAGTCGCTGGCGAATCGTTCAGTTTTTCCACTATCTAAGTTCCTTTACATTGCTAAATTTGCTGACTAAGCTCGCGGTACTCTGGCAATAATTTTCGCTTTTCACTAGCTGTGGAGTCAACATTTTAATAACAAAGTTTTTTTTGTAATCATTCATTATTCTGATCTTGCCAGAGAAAGAAGTGTATCATTCTATTTTCTATCTTTGACAGAGAAACATATCATTTTCGTAGCTCTAAAATAAAATATAAGTTCTTTTACGGACTCGTCGTTCTCTTCAATGTGCCATGACGGTTAAATTTATTAGTCTTGTTGCTTAGGCTTCTTCTTGCATAGTAGCCCGGGAATGTAAAAACAATCGGAGCTACAATATCATGAAACCGGTGCATTTAATTGCATTGGTTTACATATATATACTGTCGTATTGCAAAATAGTAACTGTAGTTCTCCAAACCAATACCTGATGGCTTGATTTGCTTCGGTATGTATAAACATGTTAGGGGCTAAAACAGGGCTTTTCTAACACTTATTCAAAATCTCTTTCTCATAATAATGTCTTCAGAAGTGGCATCAATGTTATTGAATTATGTAATATTTATACTTTTTAAAAAAAATTTATCTTAAAAAGATTAAAAATTTTTAAAAAGTATAAATATTACATAATTTTATCTAAAAGATAAAAACTCCAAACTAAATATATCTGAAAATATTTATTTATCTGAATGTATATATCTATTCAAAATAAGACAGTAGCCTAGATTTTGGTCAGAATATTCTTAAGAGATCTCACCTTTATATTGTCCTCATTATTATTATTTTATTGTGGGGGCAATTCTTATTGTAAAATTCACCACTATCAGTCCATAGATATTTGTTGACTTTTTAATTATGGCTGCCTTATGCAGGTGGCTAAAATTGCTTCCTAAGACAATACAAACAAACAGTGTGGGTTTTCCTAATTTAGATGCAGGGACCAATCAGAAGATCCCTCAACTTGGCCTGTTCTTTCCAAAGGTTCCGTTTGGGGCACTTTGAGGATATTGTGACCAAGACCCTCTTTTACGAGCCATACCCGCCTTTAATAAACACGGCGGATTTTTGGTTGGCTCGCGCCTCGAACTCACAACACTTCGGTTATTTGATCAGTTTGTTAATTCATACTGTTAAGTACTTAAATTTTTAAAAGACGAACAAAAATTAAAGCTTGGTAATTTTGCAACATTTTGGAACAATTTCAGAGAAAAAAGTCGCATTCTTCTATGAGATATGTTGTAAAATGTATCATATGATTGATGTATAAAGCACTATCCCTTGTATATTGCTATTAAAATAATTAAAGTAGTAATTTTTAATTATAAGCAGATGTACAATAGTGTAAATATCAAAGGGTAGTTGCCGGAAATGACAATATCTAATTCCCAATATATATAGATCTGGCTCAGAAAATATTATATAAGTACTCTGCTTATTTGCCTTTTGAATAATTCTAATATATATTTTGAATAACGTTTTGTAAAAATCTAATCATATTTATGTATCTTTATCATCTAAAGTTATTAATATTCTAAGAAATTTATGATTATCTGGATTATTTTTATATCCATAACACTAAAAAATATGGATTTAACACCGATAGATAGAGAAAATATTTTGTTGAATTTTTAAAAGTTTAACAGTTCTAAAATAAATTTAAAATGAGTATGGTTTAGTTCATTATAAATTACTAAATTTATATTTTTTATATAGCAAGCTCGAAGCTAAGGGGCTTTGGTGTAGCTCTTCGCGCTTCCATGACACAAGTCCGAGGTTCGATCCCCGGACTGGGCAAGGGTGACTCGGCCTTTCATCCCTTCAGAGGGTAGATGAACTGAGGACCAAGTGCTTAAGAACTAAACACGAGGGGCTGTTGCGCCGATGAGTATATAGTAAGCTCTCCCTTACAAACACTTTGCTTTGAATTAAAATACATTTTTGATTAGTTTTAGGACTCTTAATTTCAGTCGGAAATAAACATAAGAAGACTAAAACAGCTATAACCATATAAAGTTATTTTTCTACTTCAAAAAACTATTCAGATGAATAAAAAAATAGTTTCTATCCTCTGGCTGTCATTTTTACTTAAATGAAAATAAGAAAAATAAATATAATATATTATTTATTAATCTTCGAATAATTTATGTATCATTAAGTGAAACATATAAAAAAATTTTAAACTTAAATCAACAGTTTTAATCTTTTTAGCCTTCATCTGTTTTGTATGCATTAAAAATTAAAAATAAATACTGTATAAGTACTTCAAAGTTAAACTGAAAGAAATCCGGCTGGATATGTTGTATAAATAAGATGATATATTTTCTGATACTACTTTATGTATTAAAATTAATTTCCACAGTGAGTGAATGATTATATATATATATATATATATATATATATATATATATATATTATATATATATATATATATATATATATATATATATGTGTGTGTGTGTGTGTGTGTGTGTGTGTGTGTGTGTCTGTGTAGATAATTTGAAAACGTTATACACTTTTTATCTTATTTAGAGTAATTGTGTACAGATTTAGTTGATTTATTCTGCTTTTGCTTGAGGCACTAGTCGAACTTTCGTATTGCAAAGGCTAATTAGATCGGGACCTACTGTTTGACGAATTCATATCAAGCAGATCTGCAACATACCTTCAAATAGATGTCATTTTACTTTGAGATCTTGAAGAGATTGTTTACTTGAGTGTTATTATCCTAAAACAGAGGGATTAACACATTTTTCTCATACAATTCTATCAAATGGCGATACTAAGTTTAACTCTCTGACGGTAAACCTGCACATGTACGGATTTTCTCAATGTCACTCTTGTTGATAAAAGCATAGGTGTTCGGTTCGTAAATCGTGATTTTGAATTTTAACAAGCTTACATATTTTTTCGGACTTTTCTGAACTTTTCGAGGCATGCATTTTCGTGTGTTGACTGGGATTACAAAGAAAAGTTTCCATCGCTTACTTCGACAGTTAGAGGGTTAATTTGCGTATTAAACTTCATTCATCTTTTAGAGATCTTTCACATCTTTAAGCTTCATACACTTCAATATTACTTAAATAAACTTTAGATTTGTTAAATTTTAAAAATATGTAGAGAGACTAGATGTAGATTTTTTCCAGACATTCTGCAATATACTCTCAAGAGCCAAAACATTATGACCACTTTTCAATAATGATTCGGCCCACCTTTGGCGCTCAACACAGTTTCAATATGCCTTAGCATGGATGCTACTAGTCCTTGGTAGATGGCCGGAGACAGATGTACCAGATGTTTAAGCAACGGTTACGCAAATCTGAGATATTGAGAATTGGTGGTCTTTGAGCTGCCGTCCCATGACATCCCAAATGTGTTCTATCGGATTAAGATCGGGTGAGTTAGGCGACCAGTACATTAATTGAAATTCTGTATCATGTCCCTGGAACACCTCCAACACAATTATAGCCTTGTGACACGGGACGTTGTTCTGTTGGAACCTTCCATTTCCAGCTGGAAAAACAGAAGCCATGTAAGAGTGCAACTGGTCCCCAATGATGTTCAGATACCCTGTAGCATTCATGGTCTGCTTCACCATAACCACGGGTCCCAGAGACGTCCAATAGAACGTCCCCCAAAGCATAATACCAAACAACCCACGCGTTTTGAACAATCCACGAGTCGTGTGGTTTAGGAAATACTTGTTCTGAGTTTTCAAGCCATTACAATCTGTCCTCTATCAAAATTGCTTAGATCCGCAGACTTTCCCATGACACACAGACGTAAGTGAAAGAACGATTCTTCAGACTCTCTAGCAGCAGTTAAATACCACTTCCACCTGATCACGTGCCTTCCAAGTCGTCCAGGCGAGTTCATTGCAAAATGTAGGGGTGGTCATAGTGTTTTGGCCCTTAAGTGTATATTAAAACCAGATAACAGTAAAAAGTTCCTCATGAAATGATTAGTTTTGGGTAAAAGTAATTTACAGTACTTATAAGAAATGTGTTATTTTGTTTATAAAAAAATACAGTTACTTTCTTGGCTATTAACTTTTATTTTTATATTCTAAATATTTTAACTTAAATTTACATGTTTAAAACTATGCATTCTAACATGAGAAAATAATAACTAATTCGGGGTTGCTGGGATACAAAATGGTAAAATCAATCCAATCTATGAACATCTATAGCGAGAGAATTTAGTTTTAAAATACAATTGTAAATAATCTTTTATAAAATCAATTAGAATCCGATTGAGTTATGACAGTCTAAACTTGTCTAAGCAGTTGTAACTTCTCTTAGGTTTTTAAATATTTCATATATAATTGGTTGATATGCATAATTATTTCTACTTTTAAAGCAATTTTTTTTTAAATTTCAGGTATTTAGATATATTTCAAAGAAACCACTATATTTTTGTTTTTAATATGTAGCCTTCCTGAATGATTTATCAGCATCATAACACTTAGTTTCATAGTTTCACTGAAAAAAGCTAAAAAATAAGCTCTATAAATTGCATTGTTGAAAATTTAATGTGTCACGAAACCGAGTGTATTCAGAGCTGATCAAATTTCCGTTTAATTTCCATTTAACTAGTTTAACCTTCTATTTTCTGAAATTCCTTTTAGATTTCGACTTTGACCGATATTTCTATACAAACTAATTGCAATATCTGCAACAATTTTTATAAAATAAATCTTTTGCTCTTTAATAAAATATTTAAATTTCCATAGCTGAAAGATGGTAAATTCATCTATGTTCCGATCACGTCTACGTCTTTTGTGTATAATGGAGTTTGAAAAAAATAAGTAAATTGTTGTTGTTGAAAATTGTGCAGGATAAAAACCATTTTTTGGTGCACAGTCATATAAGGAGTGTTAAATGTGTAGAATGGTGTAATACTTCAAACTAATGTAGAAAATGTTCCTTATTGCGTTTCAAATTTCTGATAAACTTTTTTAACTGGTATTAAGTTGGGGAAAAAGAAATACATTATTTTTGTCTGAAAGTAATGACTTTATTTAAGATGTTTCGGATTATCCAATTTGTGTCAAATATGCACCTTTTTGTATAATTTGTTTCCATTTTAAAGGTAGCTTCATAATGCCTCATGTAGCTTCATAATGAAATCTTGGTCCTTATTAGCGAAAAACTCTAGTAATCGATTTTCACAATCTTCTCTTGATCCCAATTTCTTATCACTCAGTTTTGCAATACTAGAAAAAGGTGTTAATAGCTTGGTGCCAGGTCCGGACTATATGGTGGATACATTAAAACTTCCCAACCAAGCTACCTGAGTTTCTGGCGAGTCACTACAGATGTGTATGGCCTGGCGTTGTCCTGATGGAACACAACACCATTCCTTTTGGCCAAGGCTTCGCAAACGGAAATTCGATCCATCATGTTTTTTGGTGTGGCACCCAAACATCGCGCTTCTTTTTGAATCTAACTTTGAACAAATGGTTTAAAACTGTTTTATGGTCAATCTTTAGCTTCTGGGCAATGCTACTACTAATAACATGCCAGTCAACTTCGATTGTTTCTGTGATTTTATCGACATTTTCGACGACGGGTCTGCCTGTGCAAGGTGCATCTTTAACATCAAAAATGCCTGAACTGAATCGACGAAACCAAAATTGCACGTAATTAGCTGTTACAGTATCTACATCATAAACACCATTCACAATTTCAGCCGGCTTGCTTGCATTTTTGCCTTTATCAAAGAAAAACTGTAAGATGTGCCAAATTTTCTCTTTCTCGACTTTCATTTTTAACACCCTGTAACTAAGACCTGAATGGACCAAACAGAAAACAGTATAAACATTCTTTTAGTGTGAAATGTAACCTTGACAACGAGCATAAATTTGAAATTGTTTGATACATACTTTACTATATATCGATCATTACAGCCAACTACCGAACAAAAAAAAATGGATTTCTTTTTCCCCAACCTTATATATAAGGCAATAGTATGGAATTAAAGATATATTAAAACCATTTTCCATTGTATATTTTCCTCTTTCAGTTTTGATTTTTAATGCCAGATCTCTTAATTTTGTATATTACTTTTGTATTCAGCAATATATTCAGAAAGTCTCTTTTAACCTTCCAGATAATTTTTAATGTATAATTTAAAATAAAGCGATTAAAGCATCTGAATGTATAAGCAGATAAATCACACATAATTTCAAACAGAGGGAAAAATTAAACATCTCTCCTTAAAAAAATGTTCTTACAGCAATAATTTTTTGTTGGAAATGTATGTCAAAGTAGATTTTGCTGCATAGTTTTATTGATTTTTAATATCATGCTCCAAATGTAGTTCCTAATGTATTTCATAGATTTTGTTTCATTTTATCTGTAGACTATTCTTACGTAAATTATTCTTACAGATGAACAAAGTAAATAGCACTTGCCATCGGTTGTGTGCTTGTTACAATACCACTGCTGACTTGGATGTTTACAAGTAGGTCTCGGAAACAATAAAGCAGTTTACCAGTAAATTTTCTGCAATGGCTTAAATAAGATTTAGTAGAATGTATAAATATTAAGGTTGGAGCAACCGCTCATCTTCCATACTCAGAGATAGAAACTTATCTTCTTCGGAAGGTTTCTGGATTGTTTTGTATTAAAATTTGTCATCTCTAGATGATAAAACTTATCACATACTTTTGAAAAAAAATTCAAGATGAGTAGGTATAGACCATATTGGATACCTTTGCTCTATTATAAAGAAAATGGGGCAGCGGTAACTCAGTCGGCAAAGGCAGCGTTCTCGTAACTGAAAGATTCCGAGTTCGGGGCTGGAGCCGGCCTAAGATCCTCAGTGTACGCTAAAGGTGACTGGGACACGTAAAATATGTTCGTGGTCACAAAGTCCTCCAAGTTCTCAATCAATACCTCTGGGGGTGGCAGGCCAAGTCTGTAGGTCTTTTGCTTGTCACTGCTTCTAAATTACGAGGACTGTTACTCGTGTCCGTAGCATGCCTTAAGTTAAACGTGCTTCTCAGGTGGTGCTAAATGAGTAACAAATTTTCAGCCTTGTTAAGGCGTTAGGATAAAGTCTGTATCTCTTGCTGCCTTGGAAAAATTGATAAGGAAAAAGGCTCTTTTGTCTCTGAATCATTTGTATTTTAAGGTTTCTTTAAACAAACTTTACCTTTTAATAGACCATACAATTCTCCAGGTTAATCCGGGAATATTTGTTTAAAAAGAGTGAAAAAACTATGTTTTTAATTTGTTTACGAAATTTTTATATAATCTTTACAAGCGCAAATAATTTCATTTTATCAAAATAAATTTTAAAAGTTGGTCATGCTTTAATATGCAGACTTTTCTGCTCTATAACATAGTAAAATTAAAATTTGTTAAAAGAAATCTTTAAATACAAACCACTTAAAAGTAGAACGACTTGCCCCCTAGGTTAATATGGTTAATGGGTTGGTTGGTTGGTTGGTTTGGAGTGTTAGGTCTACTTTTTGCAACACGAGGGGTAATGAGATCTACAGCTTAAAGCCGATTCCGAACGGCTACGAACGTCCATGTCACTGTGGAATTCGAACCCATGAACTCCGCTATCGAAGGCCAGCAGCCTAACCAATCTGCTATCTTTCGGCATGGAGCTAATGGAATCGAATGTGCCAGAACCCAACACCTTCAATCCTAAAAATTATCTATTAAAGTCTGTATTATATTTTTGTATGCATACATTTTAATTTCAGTTTTTCTTGTATTTTTAGTAATTTGTATAAACAGATTAAAATAAACAATTGTTTCTAATGGTACTTGAACGAGCTAAAAACATGAACCGAAGGGTTGCGTCTTTCGTTCCGAAGAACACCTCTTGGGTGAAAGATAAAACTAATTGAGTTTAAAATTAAATATTTCATCAGTATTTATTTGTTTCGATTCAAATTCTTACTATTATTCAAATTCTTAATATTATTCAGATTCTTACTATTATTTTGTATTTAAAATAAGACAGAAATCAAAAACTATTATATGTATTTAGTACCTATTACGTACTTTTTATGTTATTTTTCTGAAAATTGATTGGTAGTCAAATTTTTATACACCAGTAGATGTACACCAGTAGATGTTACCAGTAGATGTACACCCCTAGTACAGCCTTCAGGATAGTTTTAAATAATAATTTCTAAACTGATTATACTTCTCTTAACAAAATGTTGACTAAAGTACTCACGTCTATCCAATCAATTTTTATGTCTCATTTACAGAATCTGTAGTAGTTATATTATCAATGAGTTATTAATTACCCCGTTGCTAGCGTACTCAACGAAATAAAGCTTAGCTTATTGAATGAACTCGTATCTAATGACTTTCCTACCTCAGAAAGTCATATGCCCTACGGAGCAGCATATAAATGACATTTCATAGCATATAAATGTCATTTGTTTAATGCTTAACCAATTGCATTACATAGAAAATGAAGAATTAGCTCTAATCACCAAATATATTGTCATTATATAAAATGAAAAAGAGTCAGAATGCTTTTGATATATTAACTATTCTGGCTAAAAAGTACAACACAGTTATGTTTATGCACACGCTTTGTTGCTAATAACCTGGATAATCCCACCTATATATGCACTAATGATGCAAATGGGTAAGCTAAGTTCTAAGATTGGGATCAGAAGTTGCTCTTTTATGGGTATACTCAAGATAGAATACTTTTTACCAAACTCTGTAAGAGCACTTTCGAGTTAGAGGTAAATTTCCTCCTTATAAATGATAGGATGCTAGAAAATACCTTTTACTATCTGTCTTTAATACTTGATAACTAATTTTCTTACCGTCAAGCTATCAACGCAATTAAAATTATTGTTTTTAATTGAGTATCATTTATTTGTTTAATATATCCGTTTTTTTGACGCAGCTCATGCTGCTTGTTGAGGGGAACATTGATTTTATATTCTTAGAATCAGCCACTCAGATTACATAATAATGATTAACTTATTGTGTTCCCGCGATGGGCTTGGGTTTGATTTCCGAGTTAGGTTTAGGATACATTTCCTCATAGGAAATAATCTATCCGCCTATATAGTCAGCAAAATATGTGGCTTTGTAGAAGCCAGTGTTAATAAAGGCAAGTGCCCCCCGCATTTGAAATTAATACGTTTACAAACACAATTCTTCAAAATCGATATTTCTCTTACTGTATTTTGTTATTAACCCTTAATTTTTTTAAAAGAATTCTTCCAGAATGTATATTTTTAATTTTCTACCGGAATAACAAATAATTGAAAAAAAAAATCTCATTCCAAACACTGTATATGACTGAGACACTAGCTTTAAAATTACATATCAAATATTTTTTAATAACGAGGGGGCACTTACCTGTTAAGCATTAGCTTATACATTGCTGTGGGATTTCATTGATCATTTTATAATGGGAGCAGCATAAATACTCTCCAGAACAATACAAACAAAGTGCTCTCTCGTAATCTAGAAGCAGGAACCAAACAGAATACCTCCAGGCTTGGCCTGCTACATCCAGATGTATCGTATGGAAACTGAGAAGACATTTTGAACAAGAAATTAGTTTATGTGTCCCGGCAACCGTTAATAAACACAATAAATCTTTCCGGATAATATCCCGAACCCGCAACTCTCCGGTTACAAAATCACTGCTTTTGTTGATTGAGTTACTGCAGCTCATCCAAAATATTTAAAGGTTATAGTGGAGTATAAGTGATTCTGGCTGTATTAATAGAAAAAAAGAACAGATTAAAGTTTATTTAACTTGCAGAGTTTTACTAGTGCTTTGATTAGTGCAACTGCATAAAAATCCCTTTTTCGGTATTTGAGTCAGGGGAATTGAATTCCTGGAAGATTGTAGATACTTAAATCAAGTCTTAGTGTAACGATTATAACGCTTATAATCAACTAAGCCACCGACCCAATTCAAATATTTTTCACTCTAGTAAACATACCACAATAGCAACATTTTTCATCACCTCTTCAAATATATTCCCTAAATTATTTTTATGTTTTTAAACTAATCTTGAAAATGGGAAAAATAATAAATAATTTTTATAAGATACACTGCATATCAACTAAAATTCCTAACATTCTGTGCATTTAATTGTATATCTATCTACTTTCAGTATATTAAACTGTAAATTTTATAGGTCCGGTAGTATTCCCAATACCTGTTCCTTGCGAATCAAAAATGAAGCTACAGAAAGGCATTTATTTCATGTATCTGTTTTACGAAGGATGGACAGCATATGAATCGGGATCCTTCTTCTTCCTCTTTTACAGTGGCATGACATCCCAGGATGGGCCCTGGCCTTCTCAATAAGCTTTTTCCAAGACATCCTTCTGAAAGCCAAATTCATCCAGTTTTTTACTTTAAGTACCTGAAGATCTCTTTCCAGGCAGTCTGTTCATCTCAGGTTGGGTCTTCCTCGTCTTTGCGTTCCTGTAAGTTTTGTATCGAAGACGCTTTTTGTTGTTCGGTCATTTTCCATTCTGATTAGATATCCTTCCCACTTTATTCTTTGCAATTTGATGAAATTTATTATGTCAGGATCATTATATAAATTATATAGTTCTAAACTTGATCTCTTGAGCCATATATTATTTTTTTATTCCTCCAAATATACTTCTAAGGATTTTTCTTTCAAAGGTCGATAGTATCTTTTCATCTGACAAAGTTCTTACCCAGGTTTCACATGAATAAGTTAAAACTGAGAAAGGAAGCAGGTGCTTGTTTAACTACTCCTCGTGCAACAAAAGTTTGACAAAAGTTTATATGGCATCTCATCAAACCGAACAAAAAATTTACCAAACGAATGCTTTTCTGCAAATGGCAAGACGCTTTTATCCTCTTCAAACATATTCCTTTATTTCTATCCATGTTTTAAAAGTAATCTTGAGGAAAATGGAATAAATAATTAATCTTTTTTTATTAGATAGACTGTTTGTGAAGTAAAAAAATCCCAATCCTCTATACAATAAATTGCTTTATATGTCTCACTTTCTGTAAATTGAGTTGTAAACATTAATACCTTTGGCAGTAGTCACAATACCTGTTTCTTGCACAGTAAAAATGAAGCCATGAAAAAGTATTTAATGTACCTGATTTCTGAAGCGTGAAGAATTGATAAGTTATGGTTCCAGTCACGTTCAATTGTAAAACCTTTCGAAGTAAATTTTGAATTTGCAAAATCACTTAAAATGTGGGAGGTTGCATGACAAGTGTGCTGAAGGAAGTGATAAATCCATTGAGAAGGTATTTTTCCTGGAGATAGATATTACAGCTGTTAGATGTACGTAGAATTGTGTGTTTTTATTTAAGCAGACAAATTGTCTGACGTGTTTCAGATGTGAATAGATTAATTTATTACTAATCAAATGAAATGAAACAGGAAAAGAAAAGAACATGTTCCAATTGTAAAGTCTGTCTATATTCAACAGCGTTTGAGTTAGATGCATATGATGCAAAACAAGTTTCTTACAACATCACTTACAAATGCATTGAAACTGCAAAATCTACACAATTTTACGGACACAATTTTAGCTTTTGAACGCGCAAAAATTAAATGGATAATGATAATCGTCACAATGATCAGTATCATATAATAAATACGTCAAGAAAAACAGAAATGAAAAGAAAAATTTTGAATAATTGTGTAACAGATAAAATAAGAAAGTTTAGCTTTCTATTTACAAATGTATATAATAAACAAATAAGCAAAAATGTATTGCTTTTTTATAAGGTTACGAGGTTTATTTAGGACTATAATAAATACCTTTGGTATTCATTTGTCTTTTGTACTATTTTTTAAATTATAAATGGTTTTCTTTTATTTATTCTTTTATATTTTTCTGTCCTCTATTTATTATGAGAGAGAAAAGAGGTCGGGTAAAAATAAAAGTGCTAGGGCCCTAAAGTGATTTAATTCAGCAATGAATATATTTTATTACTTATAAGTATTATATAAATTTCAAATACTTTAAAAAAGTGTTAAATTAAGGTATTTTAGATTTTTGACCGTCTTCGGAAGGTCTAAAATCGCAGACATTGTCAACCATTCTCTACATTAGGTAGAATCAATTCTACAAATGTAATGTTCCCGCACTAATGCGTTAGAAATTAGTATTATGCAGTGAATCCAAAGAAAGATCCAGAATTCAACACGTTTTATAATGTATACAGAAGGTATTTTACACATTTAATGGAGACAATTAAGATAATATTTGTATGATTAAAAGTTGTATTTCTTATAGTGATTTTATTTTATAAGAGAGTCATGATTCTTGACGATCGCTCTAATTCAAATTTTTGATGAAAGTAAAGATATCATGCCACTGTCAACTTTATTCGCTTAGGTCATTTTCCAAAGATCTGTATGGTATTAATGGATACTCTTTCCTTACGATAATTCGAAAGCTCGAAAATCAATAGGATAAACATCACGGAGGTATTTCATTGAATGGGATACATTTTATTTCTGTTTCTAATTTCACTGATAAATACTGGCAGTTGATTTCAACGTATGATTAGATGCTTTGAACATATCAGGCTCAACTTCATTCATACCATTTTTATATAATGCTGAATTTTATTCTTAAAATAATGATTCTAAAGTATTCTGCTAATAATATAGTGAATTGATTTTACCATTACTTGAGACTATATTGAGTTTTAATCTACTGTTGTAATATAACCTTACAGCTATCATGAATCCTTAGGATAAGGTGTTTGTACATTGAAAAGCCATTTCTTAAGGTCATTTTTGTGAAATGAGCAATAGACATTTGTTATCTCTTTTATTATTACCACTTGAATAAGTCATGCTTCATCGATTTTGCCAAGAACTTTTCATTTATCAGCAGGTAGATGTTTCATTTGAAACAAATTGTAACATGTGTGCGTGTGTGTGTGTACCGGATGGTTATATTTAAACTTCCCCTAAGACGGTATCCTACAGTGCAAACGGGTGAACGGCATGCAACGAAATTTTGTTGCGCTCACGGAAATTAGAAAAAAAAAATAGTTCTAAAATGTCCACCAGAGGGCGCCTCTTCAGAAAAAAACATGAAATTTAACACAATAAATGACTAAAACAGAATACAGAAAGAATATTAACAGTTATTGACTAGTTTCTGATCACCTTGTCATCGAACTATATTAAGTGAAGGGAGGAACAAAAACAGTTCAACTCTGATGTCAATGATTGTGAGTCAACAGCTTCTTGACGGCATCAACAAGTAGTGACGGGATGTGACACGTTTACGACCTCTACCAGATTGAACTCCTAATTTCATTGTCTCTTCAAATCTTAAAATCATGGCCCGGATACCTTTAGTAGGCATTGGTCCACTTCGCAAGTTCTTCCAACAACGAAATTCCCGAAATGCAGCAGAAACATTCTTCTTTTTCCTAAAACAGCTTCACCAATAACGCACATTCAACTAAAGAGACTGTCATCAGTACAGCCGGAAACATAGACTTAAACATGACAAAGTCTGCAAATGTTTTATAGCCTTTTCCATAAAGTTTTCTCTTCTTTCCCAAGCTAGCAAATCACCTAACAAGTGACAGCTTTCCCCGCTTATTCTGTTAAATGACAGGTTTTTCTAGAAACAGTGCCCTCTGGTGGGAATTTTGACAGTAATTTTTTTTTCAAAATTCCTTGAACGCATATCGTGTATAGTCCATATACAAAATTTCGCTGCATTCCATTCACCCATTTGAGCTGTAAGATACCATTTAAAAGTTTAATTATAAACTATAATTAAACTTTTAACGGCAATTATAAAGTTTCATTATAAACGTGAAGTCCTTCTTATTACATACACACACGTATATATATACATACATATATGTATTTACATTATACACATACATATATATATATATATACACATAAAAATACACACACACACACACACACACACACACACACATATATATATATATATATATATATTGTGTATATGCATATTAATCACAAAAATTGTAGTACCTTTCGTAGATAAAATTCACACAACTATTTAGGCACGTACAACAAAAATACCGAAAAAAATTCTAAACAATATTTTAATTTTCTTATACTATCTGTACATAATTTGGCGTTTGTAGAGTATGCATATTAAGAAAAATTCTGTAAAAGCGACAGAGAGATAAGATTTTACTTAATTATATGTAATTATATAGACAATGAATAACAATTATACAGAGCGATTTAATAATCTCACAATGTGTGAGAGGTATCAGAAAACATCATAACTAAAATAGT
>CM063504.1:103641373-103643873 GCA_032207245.1 Pardosa pseudoannulata
TATATACATACATATATAATTTTTATTATAAATGTAAAACTATTTATAATGTTATATTTGTAACAAAATTTAAAATTATTATTATTATTATTATAAATATAAAAACCTAGACAGTATTATATTTTTGTTAACAATTTTTCTTGTTATGTTTCTGTAATTTCACTTATTTCCCCTTAAATATTGAAGACATTGCTATTACCAAACCAAACCTTTATGCATCCACACAAACGTTCCAAATTGAACATATTATTTAACATATATTCCTCGTGATCCTTATTTCTGCCGAGTTTTCTATTCTTTTGGGAAGCAATGTATCTAGTGTTGTGTTTTTTATTTTAGTATCTTTTTCTTAAACAGAAATCTATCTTATTACGCTGCGTAACTGTGATAAAAGGATGCTACATGAAACAACTTGTCATTTTAGAAAGTACGTTACATAGATTCAAAGATTTTAGTCGCATCACTATATTCAGCACTGATGGTAAGAAATTGCAATCTGATGAACTCAAAGCAGCTCGGCATCTGCAATGCCATACAGACACCAACTTTGTATTCTTTTGGGAAGCAATATATCTGGTGATGTGTTTCTTATTTTAGTATCTTCTGGTTAAACCGAAATATACCTTATTAGAATGTGTAACTGTGATAAGAGGAATCTACATAGAACAAATTATCATTTTAGAAAGTACGTTACATAGATTCAAAGAATTTAGTCGCATCGTTATATTTAGCACTGATGTCAAGAAGATTGCAATCCGATGAACTCGAGGCAACTCGGCATCTGCAATGCTATACAGACACCAACTGTGTATTCTTTTGGGAAGCAATATATCTGATGATGTGTTTCTTATTTTAGTATCTTCTGGTTAAACCGAAATATACCTTATTAGACTGTGTAACTGTGGTAAGAGAAAGCTACATGGAACAAATTGGCATTTTAGAAAGTACGTTACATAGATTAAAAAATTTTAGTCGCATCGCTATATTTAGCACTGATATCAAGAAATTGCAATCTAATGAACTCAAAGCAGCTCGGCATCTGCTATGCCGTACAGACTCAAATTTTGTATTCTTTTGGGAAGCAATGTATCTAGTGCTGTGTTTCTTATTTTAGTATCATCTAGTTAGACAGAAATATATCTTATTAGACTGTGTAACTGTGATAAGAGGAAGCTACATGAAACAAATTGGCATTTTAGAAAGTACATTACATCGATTCAAAGCTTTTAGTAGCATCGCTATATTCAGCATTGATGTCAAGAAGAATGCAATCCGATGAACTCGAAGTAGCTCGGCATCTGTAATGCCATACAGACACCAACTTATCATTCTTTTGGGAAGCAATATATCTGGTGCTGTGTTTCTTATTTTAGTATCTTCTGGTTAAACCGAAATATACCTTATTAGAATGTGTAACTGTGATAAGAGGAATCTACATAGAACAAATTATCATTTTAGAAAGTACGTTACATAGATTCAAAGAATTTAGTCGCATCGTTATATTTAGCACTGATGTCAAGAAGATTGCAATCCGATGAACTCGAAGCAGCTCGGCATCTGCAATGCCATACAGACTCAAACTTTGTATTCTTTTGGGAAGCAATGTATCTAGTGCTGTGTTTCTTATTTTAGTATCATCTAGTTAAACAGAAATATATCTTATTAGACTGTGTAACTGTGATAAGAGGAAGCTACATGAAACAAATTGGCATTTTAGAAAGTACATTACATCGATTCAAAGCTTTTAGTCGCATCGCTATATTCAGCATTGATGTCAAGAAGAATGCAATCCGATGAACTCGAAGTAGCTCGGCATCTGTAATGCCATACAGACACCAACTTATCATTCTTTTGGGAAGCAATATATCTGGTGCTGTGTTTCTTATATTATAAAAGAATATTTATAAAATAAGAAATCTGGTTTAACCGAAATATATCTTATTAAGTTGTGTAACTGTGATAAGAGGAAGCTACATGAAACATCTTGGCATTCTAGAAAGTACGTTACATAGATTCAAAGATTTTAGTCGCATCGCTATATTCAGCGCTGATGTCAAGAAGATTGCAATCCGATGAACTCGAAGCAGCTCGGCATCTGCAATGCCATACAGACACCAACACTAGCATTGAACATAATTGGAATATCAACCTCTGGAAATGCGTTTTATTCACCAGGGTGAACGAGAGGGCATTTGGGAGTCAGACTCCTATTACGGACCTCCCGCTGACCTGTCAGTCAATGGGAGAAGCCAGGCTCTTCTCTGAATGCCAAACGGCGACGCACTGTGCGGGATTGTGTTACGTGCCCTCAAGTAAGATGTGAGCTATCTGTCAGCGAACCCACTCTGTGATAAATGAAGTGTACCTTGGCAATGAAGACGTCTCTTTGAAGCTTAAATTTAAGAGGAAAATATTCTGTGAAAATTCTAGAGTCTTAATGACTTCAGAAATGCCACCTGAATATTAAATACCTAGGATTGGAGTTAAGAAAAAAATATCT
>CM063504.1:103646373-103656373 GCA_032207245.1 Pardosa pseudoannulata
ATCATGAGAAAGAACACGGAAACGAACCTGAATAAGTACTGAATTTTTCTCAAGCATGCAAAACTGTATCAAAATCAAAATCGTAGTGATATTGTACTTGCAGACGTAAAGGCGATAGAAAGTTTTTCACTTGGTATATATTTTTTACATTATTCTACTAGAAAAAGACAAAATTTAATAGTTTTTTTTAAATTCATTGTGTTATTAAAGAACTCGTAAAAAAATCATTCTAAAAGAAGTTGAAAATTTATTTTATCATGAACCAAGAAAAGGCTGCTATAGTGAAGATTTTAAGTATTGAAAAGTACAGTGTCCCTTTAATGTTCTTTATTTGAATTTTTTTCTTGCATTTTATTTTAGCTACATGAACCAAGAAAAGGCTGCTATTGTGAAGATTTTAAGTATCGAAAAGTACAGTGTCCCTTTAATGTTCTTTATTTGAATTTTTTTCTTGCATTTTATTTTAGCTACATGAACCAAGAAAAGGCTGCTATTGTGAAGATTTTAAGTATCGAAAAGTACAGTGTCCCTTTAATGTTCTTTATTTGAATTTTTTTCTTGCATTTTATTTTAGCTACATGAACCAAGAAAAGGCTGTTATAGTAAAAATTTTAAGTATCGAAAAGTACTGTATCCCTTTAATGTTCTTTATTTGAATTATTTACTTGCATTTTATTTTAGCTACACATTTTGTGCTTGTTTTCAGCAAAGAATTCTATTATAGTCCCTTTTCTTCCTAAATAATGAGCTCAAGATCTCAATATATCCGACGTCCCAAGACATTGGGATCTATTTTCGTGCTTCGCTTGTTTAGAAATCCTTTGTATACTTCATTTCAATTTAATTTAATTCCTATCTACACTCCTATTTTTCTGTACGTAAAGAGGGTCAGACGTTTACAGTTTCTTAGGTGCTTTCAAAATACCTGTGTCATTCCTTTCGTTTAACTAGAAATAGCCAGAAAGGAAAAGAAATAAATTTTTCCCAATTGAAGAAATGTAAATATATAAATTAATATTACACATATCTGTTTACTATTTTAAATAAATTATTTAATTCGCAATCCTTCTTCCTGGAAAGAAGGCTGTAATGATATTTACAAATAAATCAAGCTGCGTTTTGCGATAATGTTTAATTTAATTTCTGTCATGTGGCGAATACAAATGGAAAAGAAGAATCTTTTGTTGGAGGGGGTCAGAGTTCAATACAATTCAGATTCTGTCTTTGGTATTCTAGTTTTTTTTCTTCTTTTATTTTTCATTTCCCTCTTCACTCATTCTTGTAATTTCACAGGCGCTGTCGCGATATTAAAAGTTTCCCTACCCTTTTAACAGTATGTTATAGGCGTAATATGCAATCAACATATATATGAACTCCCATATATATGTACATGTTTGTACGTATTTTCGTTACACAAATCCATACAGTGTTGGTGTGGTAGAAGCAACCAATTTTTCATAACTCTTGTTTGAATTAGAAGGAAAAATTGTAAATGTATTGAAATTTTCACTTCTCATACTGAAGAGGGATATTACCCCTTGTAGATTGACAGTAAATGGTACTACAAAGTGATTTAAATATTATACTATTTCAAATAAATATTTTTTTCAATGTTGAACTATTTCAATAAATGTTTGGTTTTTAAATGTTTGTACACACACACACACACACACACACACACATATATATATATATATATATATATATATATATATATATATATATATATATATATATATATATATATATATATATATATATATATATATATATATATATATATATATATATATATATATATATATATATATATATATATATTGCCGCACAAAGCAACTTTGCAAACGAGTTCAGTGGCCGAATGGTCAAAGCACAAAATCCAGACCCGAAGTTTGTGGGTTCGATGCTCGCCATGGCGGTTGATCTAAAGTATGGGTTTTTTAAAATGTTATTTAATGTTGCCTTATGTTCGAGAACATAAGGCAACATTAAATAACGTGTTTGTATACATATATATAGATATATAGTGCCGCATAAAGCAACTTCGCGAACGAGTTCAGTGGCCGAATGGTCAAAACACGAGACCCAGACCCGAAGTTTGTGGGTTCGATTCTCGCCATTGCGGTCGATCTAAAGTATGGATATTTAAAATGTTATTTAATGTTGCCTTATGTTCGAGAATATAAGGCAATATTAAATAACGTGTTTGTATACATATATATAGATGTATATTGCCGCATAAAGCAACTTTGCGAACGAGTTCAGTGGCCGGATGGTCAAAGCACAAGATCCAGACCCGAAGTTTGTGGGTTCGGTGCTAGCCATGGCGGTTGATCTAAAGTATGGATTTTTAAAGTGTTATTTAATAAATGTTTTTTAAAATGTTCGAGAACATAAGGCAATATTAAATAACGTACTTGGTGGTAAAGATGGTTTGATTTGGAGAGCTACGTTCTACTGTTTTGCACACGAGGGCTAATGAGACCGGGACCTACTGATTAAAGCCGATTAAGAACTGCTACGAACATCCATGCCACAGTGGGATTCGAACCCACGATCTCCAGGACCAACGATCAACGCCATAACCAATCGGCCAGCGGTGGTAAAGATGGAAAAACCTCAATGTGAAAAACTGTGAATCTTAGATATTTTCTGACCTCTTTAAAGCTAGTAAGGAATACACAGGGGAATGTAATAGGTATCAACTGCTTTCCCGATTGGTGGTTCTGTAGAAAACAGAATTCGTAACTAAGCGAATTGAATTAAGGTTAAAGAATTTGCCTATGGATGGCCATTGAAGTTTCATGGAAATTTTGGAGTCGCAATCATAAGTCTCTTCAAGTATAAAATAAAATTGGTTTGGTTTGTAATGAAACCTAACGTCAAGGTAAGATTTGTTTTCTATACTACTATAAAATAGTGTTATATTTACTGTTTGAAGTCAACTGCTACAAAAATCTATCCCAGCAAGAGCTTTATAGACCTGTCTTAACGGAAAGAAATTCTCCAATTCTTTACCTGTTCATCTAACAACCATAAAAAATGTCATGCACTTCTTAATATTGAGGTACCTCTTAATTTCTTAAGTTCGTTGAAGTATATTTATAACAGGTATTTAATACTAAATATAGAAACACTTGATGCATGCCTATTTCTTTTATTTTTTTATTTTCTTTATTTTATTCGCTTAATACATACCTATTTCTTTCATTTCTATTTTAATTCATTACCCATTGCATTTTTTACACATACATTACCGGTCATTTGACTGGTTATGGTACGTTTAGTGTTAAACGAACAAAGTGTTTATCGAAAAGCATAAATCAATAATATAGGCTGAGTTGCTTAGATTGTATAATGATTAGCGTATTGTGCTACCGTCTAATATGTTTGGGCTCGATTTTCGAGTTAGTTTTAATTGTATTTGTGTGTTGTCCCTCATAGAGAAGAGAGAGATTTTGCCCTATCGATATATGCTCCTATAATAAAAAAAACAGGCAGAGGAAAGTATGATAAAATGTTAATAAAGGCAAGTGCTCAGCATTTGAAAAAAAGAGATAATTCAATGGAATACCTTTGTAACATAATTGAAAGAAGAGGCATTCCGAAATATTTAATTAGAACTATGCGGTATGATGTTAATTAAACATTTCGATATGCAAAGTCAAGTAAATAAACTGAATTTAGGAAAATTCCAAATATGTTTGAGAAGAGAGTAGAGAATAGAAATAGAGAATTCATTACCCATTGCATTTTTTACACATACATTGCCAGTCATTTGACTGGTTATAGTACGTTTAGTGTTAAACGAACAAAGCGTTTATCGAAAAGCATAAATCAATAGTACAGGCTGAGTTGCGTAGATTGTAAAATGATTAGCGTATTGTGCTACCGTCCAATATGTTTGGGTTCGATTTCCGAGTTAGTTTTGATTGTATTTGTGTGTTGTCCCTCCTAGAAAGAAATTTTGCCCTATCGATATATGCTCCTACAATAAAAAAAACAGTCAGAGGAAGATATGATAAAATGTTAATAAAGGCAAATGCTCAGCATTTGAAAAAAAAAAGAGATAAGTCAATGGAATAATTTTGTAACATAATTGAAAGAAGAGGCATTCCAAAATATTGAATTAGAACTATGCGGTATGATGTTAATTAAATATTTCGATATGCAAAGTCAAGTAAATAAACTAAATTTAAGAAAATTTCAAAAATGTAGAGAAGAAAAGTTTGAAATCTCAAATTTATTACGAAAACTACTATGAACTGTAGATGATACAGTAAAATGTATTAAGTATTTGGAGATACAATAAATTAATGAGAACAGATGGATATGCAATTTAAACAAGCAAATTACCGTATTTACTTGTGTTTCACATACATTTTTTATAAAAGTAATTTAGATCAAAAACCCAATATGCACGTCATACGCTGAATAATTTTTTACTGTTTCCTGTAATTCGATAATATACATAAAGACCATTTATGGAAGAAAATAAAAATGTAAATATCTTAATCAATAGAAGCACTGCTGCCTCTCTATTTCCTTCCTATTGTACTTCTGTCATACAACAGTACTTACTAGTAACACTGATTGCTAAATACGAATGCCAAATATCCAACTTGAGGCTAGACCTCTTTACAGCTAGATCTCTTTGGTATCTTGCTCACCGTTTGTCACAAGTTATTTATTTCGAAAATGAAGAAAAAATGATAAATGCAACTCATTGACACCATCTATTTTATGGAATGGTGTACCAGATCACCAATTTCAGTCCAAATTGCCATTTTACAGTTACCTCCCCCTCTCTTTCCAATGACTTCAGACAATTTATAACAAATGAAACAGAATTTTGTTAAATATAACTATTTTATTCTTCATATTGTTTGAAAATTTCAATTTTCTTACTAATTTTTTTTATTTAATTTTTTTTTTATCTTCACATTTTTTTTTTGATTATTTAGTTTTTTATAATATTTTTTATTTAAATTTTTCTTCTTACCCATTATAAAATGATTATTTTCTTTGATTCTTTTTTGTTTGTATTTTTATGTTATGTACAATTGTAAGTAGCTTTTTTATTTTTATTTAGGCGATTGCAATGTTCCATTGGACAGTATTCTTTTTTCAAATTTTTGAGTAGAAATTTTAGTTAGGTGCAGGTTATGAACAAGACGTAATTTTTTGCCCTCCCCCCTTTTTTTGTAAAAATGATGTGAGTTGTGCACGAGTATCTACTAAGCAAAGAATAAAAAACTAAGCATTAAATAGAGTGTTAAATAGTTAAAATTTATGCTAGTAAAAATTATTTATGCATGTAATACCTATTTCAAAGTATGTAAAATTTTCTAAAGCTGCTTTAAATTATCCGCAGAACAATAGGAAGAGTTCAATAAGGGTACAAAGCAATTACCTTCGTAAGAAAAGAGGTATTTAAAAACATTTGGAAAGCGTTTAATTTCATTTTTTTTTAAATGTGGGTGTTTCCTTTTGTTTGAAAGAACTATGCGTAATGCGCTGCAGCATAATAACAGACTCCTAAAAAAATGGGGCCGCTATGAACGGTAATTTAATTGAATATACAAATTTCACAACAAAAAGAGAAATAGCGAGATTAAGAATGACAAACATTTCATGCTTCCGCTCGAAGGAAATGTTTTCCAACATTAAATAGTTTTTTTTTCCTCCGTAGGGAAAAAATTGCAACGAAAAGCCACAGCTGTCCGTCAAAGTATTGTTTGATTTGGAGATCTCACAATTGTTCGGTTAAGAGTAAGATATGCTTTTTAAAATATAATTAAAAGGATCTTTTTGATTGAAAGGTACTTGCTTTCCCATGCTTCAACGAAAGCGGAGAATGTTGTTTAATAAATAAAAGTGAAGGTCTAGTTTTCCTTGCGGATATGACTAGTCACCTGGCACGGCCGATTAGGGCATATTTTTTTACCTGTGAATTGATTTAATCAGTCAATTTTAGCATAGTTGGTTTTCTATAGGATTTTTCACATGAATAAAAAAAGCCTTTTTAATTTAAATAAATCATCCATCACATCATTCATATGAAAAATAGTTTTCACATTGAATTTCAAGTATATTCCCATGTAAGGACTTCACATATATAATACAGTCAAAAATATCCAAATCTCAAATTGAAAATAAAAAAAAAACTTCGAAATTGACCTTCTCAGAGTATTTTTGCAAAGGGACATGATTGGAGGCGAAATCAAGTACTTTTTAAGTTTGTCTGAATTCACTAGATATTCCATATGAATCTAGAGAAGAAGCTTCTAGGGGATTTTTTTTCACAGATTTTACCAAAATTTGTGTTGTGTTTATTTTATGAATTTTACTCATATGGAAGCAACAATTTTCAAAATAATATATGAGTAATGAGCTTGTCACCCATGTTGAAAATCAGAGCTGTTATAATTATGATTTTGATAGTTCTTATTACCATAGGAATAAAGATGTATAACAGTTCTTCTTACCATAGGAATTAAGATGTATAACAGATCTCAAAAGGATTTTTTTTTACTAAATCTTCAAAATTTTGTGTACTACCTTAAGAATACTATATGATACATAATTGTATTATATAGTAAAAGTATCTTTCATGTAAACAATCAAATACAGTAAAGGATTGTAAAAAAAAACACTTTTAAGTGATCAAATACCAGAAGATGGCTAGTGGGATAAAAAGGAGTTTAATTCATTGATAAAAATTCAGTTTGTGGCTAAATAGTTAAAACCTTAGTTTTCAAGGGCATTGATGTCATCTCCTGATCACATCACTGTTGAAATTGATGTTTATAATAATTTCAAAATTGCCCTAACTAGAATGTCTCCAACTCATTGAACAGCAAAAATTTTTGACTTATTATCAACTATTAAAGATGTAAGTTCGATATTTAGTTTTTTTTAATTTACCTAAAACAAATTGACTTAATAGAAAAATGTTAAGACATTTTTTTAGGAAACTTAAGAAAAATAATATTTTTTATTCAAAATATATTTGGTAATTTTTATTGTACACATAAAAGACGTGTTAAACTAACGCATTTTAATTATTTATAAATGCTAGTAGGGGAGAGTGGGGCACTTTGGGACTTAGCCAACCTTGGGACACCTTTATTTTCATGCTTTAATTTGAAACCAGGGATTAGTGCTCATGTGTATTGATAGATGACATTACCCTTCACTTCTCAAAGAATTTTGATGAAGATAGTGCTTATAGGTAAGAAACAATTTCATTTTATTTGTTTTGAATAACCCAAAATTACATCAATATGCATTTTAAAAAGTAATTCTTTTGAAAAAAAATTAAATATTTAAAAAAATTGTATTGTTCTGAAAGAAAATTGATTTATTATTATTTCTATGATAATAAATAAACTGTATTGTTAAACCTAACTATATAATAGTTACCAAAAGATACTATGTAAAATGGGGCAGGTTGGGACACACATAGATGGGGCTCCTTGGGACACCCCCCCCCCCCCCCCCCCCCCCCCCCCCCCCCCCCCCCCCCCCCCCCCCCCCCCCCCCCCCCCCCCCCCCCCCCCCCCACCCCCCCCCCCCCCCCCCACCCCCCCCCCCCCCCCCCCCCCCCCCCCCCCCCCCCCCCCCCCCCCCCCCCCACCCCCCCCCCCCCCCCCCCCCCC
Source organism: Pardosa pseudoannulata (assembly GCA_032207245.1). NCBI lineage: Eukaryota > Metazoa > Arthropoda > Arachnida > Araneae > Lycosidae > Pardosa > Pardosa pseudoannulata. The sequence goes on from CM063504.1 coordinate 103,654,035, forward strand.
CTCTTTTAAAAAGTGTAAACAAATATCAATTCAAGCAAAATAATTAATATTTTGGTACCTAACTTTTAATTGATGATTTAACAGGTTAAAATATTAATTTATTAAACTTACTAAAGAAACAATAGGCCAAAGGTGCATTTTGTTAGAATTTAAAGAAGAATTTGCTGGCATCAAATATAAGATTTGTTAAAAAAATGTATTGATGATTAAACTTGAACAATTTTTGGCCATTCTCTTTTATAACAGTTAATAAAAATAATTTGAACAGTATTTTGTATTTGTTGTTTAGTGTCCCAACCTATCCCATACAGTGGGGCAGGTTGGGACATTGGAAAGGTATTTTATTTCTTTTATTACTCTTTAACTAATTGAGATATTAAGTAGGTTTAATGTTTATAAGAAGCAGATATGATGACAATATATGCATGCATACTTATTTTTTTCAATTAGCTTTAAAAAAAAATTCATAAAAATGTTTAACTGAAAAGTGTTCCAAGGTGCCCCGGTCTCCCCTATAGACTTCAGGAGTTAGGTATTCAACTATCGTCTGCATTTTTAATTGATGATTTAGCATGTCAAAATATTAACTTATTAACCTTTTTTCAGAAAAAAATGGTGAGAACAACAAGAACAAACAGAAAGTATTCTGCTGTAAATGCTAATATGCTTGAATCAGCTGCAGAAAAATTCATAAAAATGTTTAACTGAAAAGTGTTCCAAAGTGCTCCAGTCTCCCCTACTATTTTGAATTCTATAAAAAAAATAATGAGAAATATTGCTTTAAATTTTAAATTAAAATATCAGCGCGGCTAAATCTTTTAGATAAAATGTTAATAATGCTACTTGTTCTTAAGTTTTTCTAAGACTGTAATTTTTGTAAGTAGGTAATATTAAAGTTAAGCAATCAGTGCACGTAATTTGCCTTTTAGGAGAATTTTAATAAACTTTTCAGGAATCATATTACTAAAATTCATTAATTTAGTGTACTTAGGGGAAAATTAATGGAATATTTTATCTGTTGACTGATTGAATTTAAATTTAATTTTCTATAACCACCCGTTTTCAGAGACCGTTATTGAGGGGTCTGATACCTCATTACTGCTGCAAAAGTCAAGACACCAATCTTAATTTAAATCATGTATAAGTAGAAATATTAATTTTAAAAAATGACATGTTCGACGAATTATAATTTTGCGTTTTGTATATGTGCAGGAAAACACATTTCTAGATATAATATAAAAGTTTTTTAAAAAACATTAAAATTTCAATATATTTTCTTTTATAATTATCAAGTTGCGTACAATATTGCACATTCATTCTTGCATTTTCCCCGCCGAATGATGGCCGAATGTTAGAGTGCTGGCCTTCGGTACCGGAGTTCGTGGGTTTGAATCTCACTATAGCGTGGAATCGGCTTTAAGCTGTAGGTCCCGGTCTCATTAGCCCTCGTGTTGCAAAAAGTAGACCGTGGCACTCCAAAGCAAACCAAACCAAACCTTGCAATTCCCCATAAAGTTTCAAACACATGAAATGGGAGTTCTGAAAAAAAAAGGACATGGCCACTATCAGACTGATTAAAGTAGTGCAATAATATGCTATGAAATCCAATGAAATCCTTTATTTTTTTATATTAAAAAAGTGGTAAGATAATTGTTCTGTATTTAAAGTGTTGATTAGCGATCTAAGATGCAATGAGGAAGGGCAACAGGTATTAGATCCAGCCCAAACAGAATTAATATTAATCATTTGTGTTGATAGACAGTATAATTGGTTTCAACAGACGCGCGTCAAAAATGTCAATAATATAATCACAGGTTTCACACGAGTGTAAATGACAATGATATCATTTAAAACTTAAATCATTTATGGGCGGGAAAGTTTATACTTTATAAGGGTTTCTGTGCTGAAATATGCATATCATTATCATGCACAACCCATAGTCTATTAATTAAAAAAAATTCACAGTAGAAGAATTACAATTCAATGTAACACAATATAAATCTCTGATAATCTCTGATTATAGATAAGTTGTATATAAAATATGACGCATAGTATATACATATATATGTGTGTGTTGGTGTGTTTATGTATTTCCATCATGTACCGAGAATATACCCAGAAATTGTGCTATTACTTTCTTCGTCTTTTTTTATTCTGAAAACCTAGGACTTCTAGGCAATATGTTTGGGATTATAATTAATGAACATACATGCATAGGCAAATGTGTATCCATGTATATACGTATGTATAAGCTCATAATAAAATTTATTATATATTTTTCTAATGATTTACTATTATCAAGATAAATTTCTACAAAAACTAATATATTATTTACACTC
>CM063504.1:103663873-103668873 GCA_032207245.1 Pardosa pseudoannulata
AAATAATTTAAATTTAGCCATCGTGAACAAAGCAGTGAGCTGTTCCTCTCCAAACTAAGACAAAAAAAAACCAGTTTAATTAGCCATTGCAAACTTTGTGTTATATTGTCACAAAGATTCGAGTGAACACATCACTGAACTTAACAGATGAATTTATTGAAGCTAAGTAACTCGCAACTTCACAAGATTGGGAAGTTGCCTACAACTAGTGGGTATCAGCTTTTATACCCGAACAGAATATTCGAGAAATAACTAATTTACATATTAAAGAAAGATCTAGAATGCTCAAGAACATAAAGAAACAATAAATAACATTTTTAAATTAAAAATCCGTACTTTGGATAAACCGCCATGGCAAGCATCGAACCCACGATCTTCGGGTCTTCATCTCGTGTTTTGAATTCGGCCACCGAGCTCGTTGGCTAACCTTCATTGTGCGACAATATATTAGATACGTACATTTTGTGGTAGACTTTTAGTTATTAGAACATAAATATTATTGAATGTTATGTGCATTTATAGTTGGAAGAGATCAGTGATATTTTCTGCCTGAGTGAAAAGAGACTCTTTCATATATCTTAAAATCGCAGAATCATGGTAGCAAAATCATAGTGCAATAGTACAAAATCATAATACAATCATAGTAGCAGAATCATAGTACAGCTAGTTTTCATAATAATTTCCTACCACCTTATTTTCATAAGTTTAAATACCCCACATTTCTTTCTCTTTATTAAAATTATGAATGCATAATGTTCATTCACTACTATTGTTACTAATTACTTTAGTTGAAAATTCTGAACAAATGTTTGTGAACTCAATGAATGAACTTCTTTTAAAATTGATAAATAACTATATAATGTAAAAAAGTTTTTAAATAATTTTTAAAGACTTTTTTCAATGTTAAGAAAGCTAATTTGTTTATCTTTCATGTCATCAATAATCCTAAAACCACATAACATGTAAAGACAATTTAAAAATACCGATTAAAGACAAATTACTAGAAGTAAAAGAAACCAATCGAGGTTATATGCATTAATTATGTATTGACCAAGGTCAATAATACACAAAGGAACAAAAGGACAAGTATAAATATAACAAGTCATTGCAGATGATACTACATAAGGCGATTTCACGCAGTAGGACAAATTCTCAAATTATGACAATTCTGGCTTTAGTTTCAAACGGAAGGGCATTTTATTGCTTGTTTATTGGCTATTGTAAAGATGAAAATGAATGGGAAGGGCATTATAGTAGTTCGTGACGTTGCGACAAATTGCCTTTTTAAATTCACTCTAAAGTGCCTCGAAGAAAAGCATATCGGTTAGAATTTGGGGTTTGAATACCTTTCCTGAAAAAACTTAGATTTAATTCATTATTAAGTGTTTAGCTGATTCCTTCCTTCTTAAATCTTAAATAACCCATAAATAAATATCAGCCTACCAATTTCAATATTTCTCTTTTTGAAAATCTCACTTTTTATGATATGAAACATATTGTTACTTTTTTGGTTATTTATAAAATCTTTCTAATAACACTGAACACTCGTCTTAGCTTAAACAACCTCCATGGTGCAGCAAAATGTAGACCTTAGGGTAAACTAGCGAAACTTTAGTTTTAGCGGCACGGTAGTAATAATAACTTTAAAAAGAAAAGGGTAGATTTCCACTTGACTTGTTGACATTCACCTTTGGAGGTCAAGTGGATGAGTACATTTTAACACCATTTCTCGATTCTCACTGAATAAAGTTAAGATACTTTTTTGCTTAATTTATGAGAGATGCTCGTCTCCTAAACCCACGTTTTCATCGTAGTACACAATACTTGGGACTAATATTAGCATATCAATTCCCAGTGTTTTTTCCCACGAAAAGAGCTACCAATTATGATTAAGTTTTTTTTATTAGTTCAGTAACTTAATACCTTTCTTGTGACACCATAACTCAGTTCGGGTAACGCAAATTTTGGTCCCAGTTCGGGAAAGGTTTCGTTTGGAGTGCTACGGTCTACTTTTTGCAACACGATGGCTAATGAGACCGGGACTTACAGCTTAAAGCTGATTCCGAAAGGCTACGAACACTTATGCCTCAGTGGGATTCGAACCCACGAACTCTGGTACCGAAGGCCGGCCCCCAACCAATAGGCCATCGTTTGGCGAGTTCGGGCAAGAGAAAGAACGGTATTTCAATTCAATGAAGCCCTAAATCGATTCGTCCAATTTATAACATTTAATATGCCATTTTCAAATAAATAGATACTTTATCGAGGAAATTTAGGCATTTTCTAGCCATTTGTCGCTATTTCTCGGATACTGTAAAAGATTTGTGAAGTTCAAAGTCATCTGAGGAACATGGAATTCATGGCAGTTAATATAGATAATAATATTGTTGTATTAGTTTATTATATTTATCCAGAAAATTGTCTCCTTTGATTTATTTTGCTGTAATTTGAGCAAAAATTAGTGTAATCCTTTAACATTTCCCATATATGTAAAAATATTAAAAATAGCTATTTCTTTTAATTTTTTTTTTTTTTGAAAATAATCTATTTCTAACATTTTGATGATAATACCGAACAAAATTAAGGAAAACTTTTTTTTTCATTTTTGGCACTTTTTCTCGAACATATTCCACAGTCAAAGGGTTCAGGGGGCTTATATATTGTGATAAAAAATTCTGTAAAGTTACCTACTTTTTAAAACCTAAGAGGGACAAATACGTTTAAAACTTACAGAATGTTTTTAAATTTAACTTATCTTACACCCAATTTTCCTAGCTATTATCATACATAATGAATAAGAATATAATAAAAACTTAAATTTTAATGAATAATAAAATATACAGCATCATTATGCAACTAAGGGGAAGGTATATGGTACAAAGCGTATGTATAAATTAATAACTTATAATTATACAACTTTGTGCATTATAAATTACAAGCAAATAAATCACATAAAGCCTTTTTTTAAATTCAGGTGAATCTTTTAAAATTTATATCTAAAATTTAAGTAAATCACATTAAAATTTTTTCTAAAAAATATAATATTTTTAAAAAATCAATTTCTTATGAAATATATTGAAAATTTTTAAAATACCCATTAAGACTTAACTTTACATAGATTCCTAAAAAAATTTTACAAAACACTGTTAATATCCACTGAAATAAATATGATTATTAGTTTTAGTTTTGAATTTCTTTAGAGTATTGAAACTGAATTTAAATTTATGAAAGTCCGAGTTTTTTATGGAAACTCAAATTAGGGACAGAAAAACAATTCCGGGTAAATTAACTAAATCTATTGCCAAAATCGTGTCCAAAAATCTTAAATGTTTTAAATTAACAATAAGGCCAAAACGGAAGAAAATATTGAAAAGTTAATGCGTGAGAAGTATTTTAAAAACTAACAAAATATTTTTAAAAGTTATCTAATATTTAAATGTATATATCTATATATATATATATATATATATATGTGTGTGTGTGTGTGTGTGTGTGTGTGTGTGTGTGTGTGTGTGTGCCAAATTTTTATAACTGTAATTAATAATTTCCAAAATTACTTTTTGCACTCTCTCCTTAATAGCTGTCTAAAACTGATATTACTCGAAACACAGTTTTCTCAACTCACGCTCATAATATCTAAACATGGTATTTTATATTTAAATTTAAATTTTTGTAAATATATTATTCCTAAGTGGGTAATAATAATAAAGAAAAGTGATTATTTACCTATCTTAAAATCATGAACTTTTAACTCAAGTAGAAAAAATTCAAGTAAAAATAGTTCTCAAATTTATTTCGATCCCTGAAATAGCCTATGAATGTTATTATCAATGGCAAATTTGTTTGGAATACTGATGAAAAGTATTTGATAGTATTTAGTCAATTCTGAGTTTGCAACGTGTTCTATATCAATTATCTACACCATGAACAAATATGATTTTTATTTCAATATTTTTTATTTCTAAGAAATGCTCACAGTAAGTATAATGTTACAATAGTATTTTTATACCGCAGAAAATCAGGTCTATTATTTGTATAATTAATATGATAGAAGGAGTGAAATAACATACACATTCAAATGTGAGCTCTAATTTTGAAAGGTCATGGTTCCAAAAATAAATATTTGAAGAACTGATATGTTTACCCACTTATTAGAAAGCTTTCTTCTTGGACTGTGATACAAATAATTTTCTAGCTTTCTATAAATCGTTTTTGCAAAATATTAACCTATACTTATGAAAAATTATGTAAATATAAATTGAAATAAAATTTGATTAATTAAGTTTAAAAATATTTAAATTCAAATACTTCTTTAAAAAAATTCTATTTTATTAAAATTTTAAGATTTAAAGAGTTCCTTGCATATTATTTTTCAATTTTTTTCAATTTCGAATTTCAATATATCAGATATAAACCAAACCAAGTTCGTTTAAAATTAATTCACACAATTTGACAGATAGCGAATTTTATTTTATCAGTTATACCGTAAACTAGCCATTTAACTTCTGCAGCGTGGATGAGCGGTATTGGCTTTAAATATTAGGTCCCCGTGCTATTATCCCTCGTGTAGTAAAACAGTAGTCAAAATCTATAGTTGACCAGACCGAAGCCATACCATGTAGCAAAACCTTAAACGACAGCGTTCCAAAGTGAATCCATTTAAAGATAATTTAACAAAATAAACAAAACAAGAGTTATTATTATTACTATTATTATGTACAATTACATACTAAGCCTAATTCATTTAAAAATAATCTACACTACCTAGCAAGTAACTAATTTAATTTATACACAATTATACACAAAACCAAGATGGTTGAAAAATATTTTACTTGACAATGAATTTCCTTTTATCAGATATATTTCAAATCAAATTCATTTAAATATAATTTGCTTAACTAGACAAATAACGAATTTCTTTTTTGTAAATATGATACAAACCGAATTCATTTTTTAAAAAATCTACATTACCTCACAAGTAATGAATTTCCTATTAGAAG
>CM063504.1:103673873-103731373 GCA_032207245.1 Pardosa pseudoannulata
ATAAATGCGTGTGTACATGCGTGCGTACATGCATATTACTTTAGTATAATATATGAAGAGGTAAAATTTTACACTCACAGGGAAGTTTTCGAAATATTCTTAAAATATGCAATTTATAAATTAATAAACTCTTCCAATACTTACTACCATTATCATAGATATCGGATGAAGATATTACTATTTCTTGAACCTCCTATTTCTATTAAAGACATCATCTCGGGGCTGACAATTTAAGTTTTATCCTTTATTAATGATGTTTACTTCATTCATAAGTTTCTATTTATTTTTCATAAAGGCATTTTTATGCTCTAAACGGTAAATTTTAATAAAGTCTATATGAACCACGGTATCTCAGTTGGCAAAGGCAGCTATCTAGTACCTGAAAGGTTGCGGGTTCAAGGTTTGAGCAGGCCAAAGATCCACCGTGTTTGTAAAGGATGACTGGGGCATGTAAAATATGTTTGTGGTCACAATGTCATCCAAATTTTCAAACAATACATCTAGGGGGAAAGGTGAAGCCTGGGGATCTTCTACTTGGTCCCTGATTCTAAATTACGATAATTAAGTAGGAGCTAATTAATAATTAAGTAGGAGCAATGTTACACACGACTATAGTAGTCCTTAAGAAACACGTCCTTCTCGGGTGGTGCTGATTGAGTAACAGCTTTGCAACCTTTTTTGGAATAAAAATATATGTCTGTGTTTCCAGCTGGAGGAGAAAAAATTAAAGTAAGTATTTAAAAATATGACCATTTTATCAACATTAAGAAGAATGTCAGACATCATTTTTTCTAATTAAACTATTAAGATATATGTAACATAATATTGGCATAGTCATTTCAAAATAGCAGTGTTCTCACAGTATAAAATACTTGTGAAAATATTACTTCTTATCTTGGTTTCTTTAAAACCACCTGAAGTATAAATCAACAATAGTAATATCTTGAACAAATAGTCTTGTTAATGTTATTTCCTCGAATTTCAATGTTCCAGTCTCTAAACTCAGAATATTTAACCATTTAAGATTTTCTTTTACTTAAAAAAAAGTAGCATCAAACTTTGTGGAACTATAAATGTGTTAGAGTTAATATTTTCTTTCTTCAGAACAATTGATAGTGTATTCTAAGAATCCTAAATAATCCTAAACTACTAATGATTACAGAAACCTGGTACTTTATTCATATACATATTTGTCATCATGAACGAGGAAAGTGGTAAACTCTTGATAGAAACTATTGTAGATAATTCTTTTAGTCAAGAATGAAAGAGATAGGTTATCGGCAATGATGCATGTGGCATTCGTTACAGGGTTTTAAAAGTTTATTTTTCGATTGTGTAAATGAATAGGAAAATGCTGCTCAATTGAGATGATGGAAATGAGAATTCCCATTGTTTGATGCAAATGCAGCGAGTTAGGAGAAAATATAACATTGCGAGAAATCTATAATATATATAGTGGATTATATGAAAGCCACCAAAAAGTAGTAAGAGTGATAGTAGATTTCAAACCGATGAAAATATAATAGAACACAGATAAAAATTGGCGCTTCAGCTAAAATTACGAAAATTCATTTATGTCGTGCGACTTCGGAAGTGGTATGCCGTTAACTCTTAACCTATTTAGTAACTCTCTACTGGCTGTCTCTTTTGACTGGTTGTCTCTTTAGGCGTTCATGATGGCCAGAGATTCTTCTCGATTTTTCCTTCCAAAGGAGAAGGGTTTCTCTAGATTACGGAATTTTCTTCAACTTGCCTACCTTCTAGTCAGATAATATCTAGACTACACTCCTAGATTTATTCTTCATATTCTCTAGATACACGGTGTGATGCTTCGAGCGTCAACCAGAGCTCGATTCCAGCATCCCAGGATTCTAGCACCGCACGCTAACTACAAGGCCATTTCGTTCCCAGGTGTTAACTCTTTGATACTTCACAACATGCCACCTTCCTTGAATGGTGTAAGGCACTCCTGGTGCCATACTAGAGCATCACAGGAGGATCATTTTAACTACCTCAGTAGAGGAAGTTTTTATTCTCGGTTTTACCTCTTTTCCACCTGACAACCTCCCAGATAGAGGCCCCCTCCCTTAGACCAACATATTCAACCTAAATTTTTCTAGGCATACAAGAAGGTTTTGTCTGCCAACAAGGATTGAATCTAGCACACCGAGATTGTTAACCAGCTCGTTGATTACTAGGTCACCTTGGTCCCAACTGAATCCTTTACATTTCTTCTTCAGGAGTCATCTGAAAATGTTCTTTTATGAGACACCAGTAGAAACGTCGGAAAATCTGTTACCGATGAATGTAACCGTTGTAACAGAAATCCAAGAAACATCCGAAACCTACAATCGTAGCTGAAAGCAGCTTCTACGTCGTAACATCCTTTGTAATAACTTCCCTGGGCGCCACTTTGAACAGCTACTACAGCGATTAATTTCATGCTATTCATCACAAGTTGTGTTGTACTTATAATTTATGAATTGTTTCCTTACTTGCTTGTTTTATTTAATTACTGTATTACTGGTCAGAAGTATTTTCATAAAAATCATACCCTCTTCGTATCTTCAACCTCATATTTTTATTACCATATGTTCATATTTTTTGCCATATTTGCCTACTATCCTTCTTTTAACGTTAAATTGTAATATGCCAAGCACAAGCGCATACTGTCAAAATAAGAAGGTTTGCGCTATACAATATGCTTACCACCATCTTCGAATAAGTATCTTCTTGCCGACTTTACAGGTCGGGTATTTTCTTACAAGCACTCTTTTTTGTCCTATAAAATCTTCTTTTGCTAATTAAATGCTCGATGTTTTACTAGCAATAAAATTTTGTTACACTATTTATTTAACATTTAGAAGATGTATGTAAGGAAATAGCTATACTATGTAGAGTTGATAAATGATGATGAGAGACATGATCGTATGTTTTCAATATTTTCTCCACTTGAATTGTCAGTTGTGGTTAGAGTTAGTTTCGGTTTCTTGATATATAAGCTATATAGAAAAAATTGTACCCTTGGGATTTTTTAACGCTAATCTAAATAATCACCTAATCATTCTATATTTTTCACTATGTGAAGAACATAGAAAACTTTTACACTTTTCAATGAAAGATTGATATCGTCAGTATTTAATAGGCACCATAGTGACTTTTTTAGAGACTATGTGTAATACGGCTCTCTATAATGCCATTATCTTTCTTCATTCTCGTTATATGCACTGACTTTCTTTAATAAGTTTCCTTGTGTAATTGGGTACAACTTTACAAAATAAAAATACTGATATTTTTCACGAATGTGCAGCAAGAGAGCATTTACTATAAATGTTCATATCTAGTTGTATAATAAATAAATTTTTAAAACTTTAATTTGAACCATAACTTCCTGACTGTTGAGATCTTAGACATAAAGATGTATAAATAAACTTAATATGTATAGAAAAAACACATCCACCCTTCCTGTGACAAATATCACCTAAAATCAAGAAATCTTAACAAAGACAAAAATGTATGACAATTTACAATTTAGAATCCCAATTTACAAGCTGTATATGTTATTTTTCAACGCTATTATCAACAGGAGTACCCTTGTCTCTAGTGTACAAATTCCACGAGGGATAATGAGAGCCTTACAAATATACAATACTTTTGTAGGTTTCCTAAGCTGTTGGTATAATCTCAGGGAAACATGAGTAAAAAGTTCTAAAACAACCCTAATGTTTCAAATTAGTAATTACATTTTCTTTTATCCATGTGATGTGTTCCCGAAAAGTTTTGTAAAACTTGTGAATAGTTTGTTAAATGTTATGAAAAAGTTTAAAATCCTTTTCAACTTGGATCAAGAATGTTTAAATTTTTTTTCTTTCTAGTTTGTTGATAGTCCCTTTAATACAATTTTTATAACCAATTTTTATGAGAAAGTGATAGTTACACTATGTTGTAAGAGTGGTCAAGTATGTTTTTTTATACCTGAAAAAATTAACAATATTGAAACTGCTCCATGGCTTTTTCTATTTAGCATTTATAAAGTTCATATCCATTTCAAAATAAGGGATTTAATATTTTAAAATTTTTTTTATGTCATGAATATTTTTTCTGATTGCCATTTTTTTACTACTTAAAAGTATATAAATGGAAAAAATTCTATTGTCAAATAGTTGAATATGATACTAGTATTGTCGCATTTCGAATTCCTGATCTGATTTTAAGATCATAGAGATCCATTTGAATTAAAATCAACATTCACTAACAAGACTACTAGCAATATTAAATGACCAAAAAAATAAGAACATTATTCTGTGTTTTTATGAAATTGTTTCAAAAAAATTGTTTCAAACCACAATTTTTTTCAGAGTTTTAAATTCTTTATGAAGAGACATTTTCCAACTCATTATAAACTATGAGTCAGCAAATGTCTTCTTTTGAAAAATTTAAACCAGCGCCGTCTTCTTTACATAAAATTCTATTTTTTTTGTTAAGAAATGATAGTTCAGAAAATGTTCAGTAAGAGTCTACAAAAGCTCAAACAACAAGCCAACATACTTTCCTTCCAAGACGCTTTTTCAGTGACATTGTCTCATTTTATTCATAAGAAATATTTTAAATGATTATTCTTGGTGCATTTTTAGTATGTCATTAAATTTGCTAATCTGATAGTAGTTAAATAAAGGAAATTCCACCAACTTTTAGCAAAGTTAATTTAAGTTATAAAAATTCATGACAATGGTCTGCAATCACATAATTTAGATGATTAAAGTTTGACTTCATCAAGCTGGTATCAAACTTTTTCAATTTCTCCCGAGAAAGTAGAACAGAAATATGAAAAGATTATAATAATTTTAATTCATTAAACACTTTTTAAGATACATACCTGGTCTTTTGTGTAAAAAAGATCAGTTTGTTCCACAATGACAAAATTTTGTTATTTTTGTCTTGATTTCTATTTTCTAATGACTGGCACTGAGAAGAATACAAGCAAGCAGTTTTTTTCTAACAAAGGAAGGGAATTTTATAAATGTTTTACAATTCACGTCAAAGCTACCTAATAATGAATGTGGGAATTTTAATAACTATTAACAGTAAGGAACTTTGGTTCTCTTAGAGATTAGTTAACGTATACAAACGTTATCAGTTTAAAAAGTAATATACGTTATTTTCTGTTGGAATTATTATATGATTTATTGTAATTGGAAATAAATTTCTACAACAATCAGAAACGGATTCATTAAACTATATTAAATTTGCTAGTTATTTAAGTATTGTGAAGCAGCTGAACTTTTAATTTTAAAAAACTTCTAGTGTTGTGAAATCAGATACTAAATGCCGTTAAATCTCAAAACTTCGTAGCTTTATTTTATGTTAAAAATTAAGATAATTCATACCTTACTTCTTTAAATTTCTACTGTTTGCAAAATTTACCTCGCACGCAGTCCAAACCACTAGCGAAAGAAATAGATTTTCTAGCTATTTAAGTAGTGTTAAGTAGCTGAACTTTATTAAAAAAAAAACTTCTAGTATTGTGAAATCTGAAACTAAATGTCGTTAAATCCCAAAACTTCGTAGCTTTATTTTTATGTTAAAAATTAAGATAATTCATACCTTACTTCTTTAAATTTATTCTGGTTCCAATATTTACAACGCACGCAGTCCAAACCACCAGCAAAAGAAATAGCTTCTAGTTATTTAAGTATAGTGAGATAGCTGAACTTTATTTTTAAAAAAATCTTCTAGTGTTGTGAAATCTGAAACTAAATATCGTTAAATTCTAAAACTTCGTATCTTTAGTTTTACGTTAAAAATTAAGATAATTCATACCTTACTTCTTTAAATTTATTCTGGTTCCAATATTTACAACGCACGCAGTCCAAACCACCAGCAAAAGAAATAGCTTCTAGTTATTTAAGTATAGTGAGATAGCTGAACTTTATTTTTAAAAAAATCTTCTAGTGTTGTGAAATCTGAAACTAAATATCGTTAAATTCTAAAACTTCGTATCTTTAGTTTTACGTTAAAAATTAAGATAATTCATACCTTACTTCTTTAAATTTATTCTGGTTAAAAAATTTATCTCGCATGCAGTCCAAACCACTAGCAAAAGAAATAGATTTTCTAGTTATTTAAGTATTGTGAAGTAGCTGAACTTTTATTTTAAAAAAACTTCTAGTGTTGGGAAATCTGAAGCTAAATGTTGTTAAATATCAAAACTTAGTATCTTTATTTTTATGTTAAAAATTAAGATAATTCATACCTTACTTCTTTTACTTTATTCTGGTTGCAATATTTACCTCGCACGCAGTCCAAACCACCAGCAAAAGAAATAAAGTTTCTAGTTATTTAAGTATTGTGAAGTAGCTGAATTTTATTTTTAAAAATACTTCTAGTGTCGTTATATCCCAAAACTTCGTATATTTAGATTTACGTTAAAAATTAAGATAATTCATATCTTACATCTTTAAATTTATTCTGGTTGTAAAATTTACTTCGCACTCAGTCCAAACCACTAGCAAAAGAAATAAAGTTTCTAGTTATTTAAATATTGTGAAGTAGCTGAACTTTTATTTTAAAAAACTTCTAGTGTTGTGAAATCTGAAACTAAAAAGCCGTTAAATCTCAAAACTTCGTAGCTTTATTTTTATGTTAAAAATTAAGATAATTCATACCTTACTTCTTTAAATTTATTCTGGTTGCAAAATTTAACTTGCACGCAGTCCAAACCACTAGCAAAAGAAATACAGTTTCGAGTTATTTAAGTATTGTGAGATAGCTGAACTTTATTTAAAAAAAAACTTCCAGTATTATGAAATCTGAAACTAAATATCGTTAAATCCTAAAACTTCGTATCTTTAGTTTTACGTTAAAAATTAAGATAATTCATACTTTACTTCTTTAAATTTATTCTGGTTAAAAACTTTATCTCGCATGCAGTCCAAACCACTAGCAAAAGAAATAGATTTTCTAGTTATATAAGTATTGGGAAGTAGCTGAACTTCTATTTTAAAAATCTTCTAGTGTTGTGAAATCTGAAACTAAATGTCGTTAAATCTCAAATCTTCGTATCTTTATTTTGATGTTAAAAATTAAGATAATTCATACCTTACTTCTTTTACTTTATTCTGGTTGCAATATTTACCTCGCACGCAGTCCAAACCACCAGCAAAAGAAATAGAGTTTCTAGTTATTTAAGTATTGCGAAGTAGCTGAACTTCATTTTAAAAAAAAAACTTCCAGTGTCGTTAAATCCCAAAACTTCGTATCTTTAGTTTTACGTTAAAAATTAAGATAATTCATATCTTACTTCTTTAAATTTATTCTGGTTGCAAAATTTACCTCGTACGCAGTTCAAGCCACCAGCAAAAGAAATAGAGTTTCTAGTTTTTTAAGTATTTTGAAGTAGCTGAACATGTACTTAAAAAAACTTTTAGTGTTGTGAAATATGAAACTAAATGTCATTAAATCCCAAAACTTCGTATCTGGATTTGATGTTAAAAATTAAGATAATTCATATCTTACATCTTTAAATTTATTCTGGTTGCAAAATTTACCTCGTACGCAGTTCAAGCCACCAGCAAAAGAAATAGAGTTTCTAGTTTTTTAAGTATTTTGAAGTAGCTGAACATGTACTTAAAAAAACTTTTAGTGTTGTGAAATATGAAACTAAATGTCATTAAATCCCAAAACTTCGTATCTGGATTTGATGTTAAAAATTAAGATAATTCACATCGTACTTCTTTCAATTTATTCTGATTGCAAAATTTACCTCGCACGCAGTCTAAATCACCAGCAAAAGAAATAAAGTTTCTAGTGTAACATCTTAAGTCAAGTACAGAAAATTAACAGTACTAGGTGAGAGAGATTACACAAAAAATATGTAAATTATCTCGATCAAATAGGAATTTTGATTCTTATAATAATCTATGGATGAGGTAAATTGTTTTTAGTAACAAGTTGTTTAAATCTCTAATAAAAAGTTTAATTCTACTTATATGCTGAATAAAAAGGAACATACCATTACAATTATATTTAGTGATAAATAATAGTTTAAAGGACAAATTTGAATGTCTATATCACAGGCGCAAAGCAAATAAATATTTAAATTTGTTTTACATATCTTCTTCCTCATGCTTTTTTTCAATCCGTTTTATATATTTCATTAAATACCAAAATATAGAAATATTTTAAAAGCATATTATTAAATGTATGAACTGTAAAAAAAAAAAAATTATTACTGGCCACTAATATATGTTAGAAATAAGGCAGAATAAATCGTCAGAAAAATGTAAGTGAATTCCATAATGCAAGTCACTTTGTAAGTATCAGAATTAGAGAGAAGATTAGAAGAAGAGGAGATTAATTTCAGAAATGTGGGCTACATTTTGTGATAAAAGATGTCTGATAGGACAAAGTGAGTGACAGTGTCGAAAAAATAGTGAAACACATTGTTATGCTCACCAGCTAAGGATTGCAAAAGGATATTAAAAACATTTCGGTTGTGGGAAAATTTTACACAGTAGAAACTTCCAAATGGTTGATTTATTTTGAGTAATTCTTAAAAAAGAAATCCTGAAAATTACAATTTGAAAATGAGCATTTCTTTCTAAAATTATCGAGAAATTTGAAGAAGATGGTGGAAAGAAGTATCGGAGTTGGTTGAATGAGATTCTTTGATCGACTAGCATCGAGTGTGGAAGCGTCACCCTCTCCCCCCCTCTCCCCACACACGGTGGCTTATAGTCATCTCTTCATCTACCTTTAGAGCCTTTGCCTTCTGGTGGCAGTTGCACGCATTTTTGGATGATATTAGAATCCTTGAACTTTAGTTATGGTTTGTTGAGATCTGCTTTAGTGTAAACTTTGAAGATTGATGCAATTTTACGCCAGACCTTGTACATTGTGCAATCGATTTCAGGTTATTAATTCACACCGGCGTTAACTTAGTAATATCTGTTGAAAATGTTTTGTCTTTTGCCCAAGTACATGTCCATTGCATCTAAAGAAACCGTCGGTTTTGCATGATCTTTCATAAATAGCAATTTTGAACTGAGATACTCAATAATGCAATAATTGTTTGTGCGCTTGTTCTAAAATAGCTTTTCCATTTTTTATTCATCTTAAATACTTTATTCATCATAATAACTAAATAAATGTCAATAAATTTATGTCCGGTGTTTATATAAGAGGGCACACTGGGTGACTTAAAAAATTAAAAAAAAAGGAAAACTTAATTATAAACACTTTCAAATATTCTTCATACATCTGGTATTTTCTCTACCAGTTACTTTATCTGTTTCTTTTAGTGATATGGAATGCAAATTTTCCCACTTCTTACATGAAATAAGAAAACGCACAGAAATTATTTAAAAATTCTCTTTATTAAATAGTAAGTTGATACACACAATGAGAGTGTCAGCAGAAATTAAATTCCAATTTTAAATTCAGGAGAATTCTATATGGAATTTTATAATAAAGATTTATTGGTTATGTCTTAATAGAAATTGAGAAGATTTAAGTGTCAAACACATAGTCCCAATCATTTTTGAACAAGCACTCTAATTGGAGGCTGTATATGAAATATTGCTGCTTATGATATGATTGGTGAAAGTATACGGGAAAATGAAGAAAAGAACACGTCTGACATTCAAATTTTAACAGTTGCAGCCAAATTTACACACTCTGTGTGCCAGAATATCAAGTTATTATTTATAAAGGGCAATTTTCGGTAATTTCCCATGTGTTTCTCCATCTAACTTAACAAGCAGTTATAATATCTTTATTAATGAAAATTGACAGCGTGGAACTGTAAAACAGATAGGCATAATCAATTTTCCCTACACATTTATGCGGAATTGTATAAAAAAGTTGAACTTTGAATTTGTTCTAAAACAAGAAATGTTTTTCTTGACCTTCGTATAGCAAAATAGATTGTAACGCTTCAAACCAACCAACCAAACAATCTTCTTCTATTTTTAGAGTAAAGTTTTTAATTTTTTAAAAATACTATTGGGTTTTATTCTTTTCAGTAATATATTTTAAAAATTAAAATATGCACTCTAAATGAAAACATTACTTAATAAGATAATATTCGAAGTATGCTTATTGGCATTCATTTTTGGTAAAAAAAAAAATAACGTTAAGTATGTTATTCTGTAGACTTAGATCTTTAGAACGACTTAAGGTTAAAAAAATGTTTAAAATATAAAAACCTTAAAAACTTCTAATTAAATTGTGATGTAAAACAAAATATAGCACTCAAAATAAAATAATTAAAGTTCCCAAAATAAAAATACACTTAGATTCAATTCGATAATGAAGCGCAGTTTTAAATAAATAATAAATAAATTTACATACAAAAATGTAGGGTCTTTTACAAAAGGTATATTTATAAGAAAAAAAGTAAGAATTAAATACAGAAAATTTATTATTTACAAATTTCACAAATAGAGGTTTCTCGAGGCCACATTACAGATTAAAATAAAAGATGCTGAAATACCTTACGATCAGTAGTTGAAAAATTCGCTCATGTAACAGGAATGCTCTTAGAGTAACAGTGAAAGAAATTTCAAGAATGGTGAATTTCACAGAGGAACGTGGTGTTGGAGAACCACCTATGTTCCCTAAGCGTCTGTACACGGTCTGCCTTGAAACTGTCGTACCGGTAGCTGAAGAGAGCTGACGAGACAGGTCTGATGCTGTGCTCCGTCTGTTTCTTTTGGCAGTAACTGCCAAATACCGGTCATCATTCGGCGTAGTAACTCGGGGGCGACCTGTGCTGTAACATCTACTCACATTACCATCATGTTTGAATCGTTGCCAAAGCCTGGAGATGACACTCTGGGCGATTCCAAGTTCCTCGGATACTTCCAGCTGGGTACGTCCACATTCCAGTCGTCCGATAATTCTACCACGTAAAAAATCATCCAAATGCTTCCTTTGTGCCATAACTATGCGGTTATTGCACTGAAAGGCTTTTAAAGCGCTTGTGAACAATTTTACTTCTTTGCTACCATTCCTTATATACCCCTTTCATACACTCTCGTCATTGTGACGTACTATCCGCGCCATCTGGTGGTTTCCTGCAATTTGCATATTCTTCTTCAAGATGTGTGTGATAATTCTACAGGTGAAATTTTTATTTTAGAGCTCAATTTCTGTGTGATTCTGAATTATCCTTAATTTATGGACATGAGTGACCGATCAAATCACAGCTCTTCTGCTACAACGATAAGTAATCAAAAGCGATTTTTATGTCGCAAAAGGCTCAGGTGGGAAAATCGTGAGTTAAAAAAAAACGACAGACAGGTAATGTGACTAATGGCGTTAGTCGGAAATGTCTCACCTTTTATTTCCTTTCATCTGAAAATACATTGATGCTTTCTATAGTAAAAAAAAAATAATAATAATAATAATAAAAAAACCGTCCGCAGACATCCAGCTGAATTCGGAATCACAGCGGGTACAGAATTCTGCGGAACACATTACACGTGTTTCCGTAGAAGATTCAATGCCAACATGGCATAGAAATTCGAATTAGACAACGATAGAGGACATTGCTAACGACATGCTCAACATAATTGATGATTGGTCCTGTGGTCATCTGAATAGGGTTAACAGACGAGGTGCATTTTCATCTGGATATTAACAAGCACAAAATAGGCAATTGATGGGTACTGGTTGCCCATAATTATCTTCTGCATGACTACTCCATTAACCAAAACTCACAGTTTGGGCTGCAATATTCAGTAAAAGATGAATTGAGTCTTTTGACTTACGCCTTTTGAGAAACGCTAGCGACTGACCGGTATATTGCATATTTCAAACAATTTGTCACCGCTAAACAAGTGTGGGACGACTAGGATGGTATATTTTATAGTTCATACAAGATGGGACTTTCCCCCACCGTACAAGCCGTTGTTGATTTTATAGATGGATAATTTGATGATAGAGTAATTTCTCTGGGATTCTAGAAATGTAAGGGTTAAGACATGAATTGGCCTCCATGTTCACCAGATTTTCCCTCTTGTGACTACATTCTGAGGAATATACCGAAGGATGTTGTTTGCTGCAACCTTTAACTCTCGACAAGCTGGATGAGACCATTTATCAACGTGCATGTCAATTTCCGGTGACACCGAGAGCTCATTCACAGTCATATGAGTTAGAGGTCTGTGTCAACTTCGACCTATTCATTTATCGATCTATTCAGTCCTATTCTCTTATGGTTGATGACCTCAATGTCCCTTAAGATTAAACAATACTTCTGGGGTTGGTAGATCAGGTATGAGGGGGATCTTCTTCTAGGTCCCTTCTATCAAATTAAGAGGACCCACTCTTAGAAGTCCAGATGCTCGAGGTAATGGCAGCCAACTGTCCATGATATGTCATATATATACTAAATAGACCAACCAAACAAATGACTTTATCTTCTTAAAGCTCTTTAAATAGTCCTTGTAAATGAATTAATTTAGGTGTATATATATGTTTAAGTAATAAACCTCTTACTGGTGACCGATTTGATAAAAACAAAATTTGACAGTTTTTAATAGAAAAACGTGATATAGAATTCATCAATTTATCTCGTCTTTCAGTCACGTGCTTACGAGTTTCACAATTACTTATTTTGTGCGTATTTTGTATGTGCGAAGAAATTTACTAATAATTTACAATTAAAGGATGTTTATACATATGTGGGTTCTAAGATGAACGACAAATATTTATTTGGAACAAGAACGGACATTTACTACATCACATTAACAATTAAAAACATGTAGAGCTTGAAAATAATGGCGAATGGCTCACTTTTTCCACTGATCTAAGTTCCTTTCTGAAGGTTAATATAGCTGACTAAGCTGCTATCTCTTGGTAATATCTTCGCTTCATCTCTCACTATGAGGCTAACTTTGTAATAGAAAAGTGCTTTTGTGTTCCATTAATTGCTCTGCTCTTGTCGGAGAAAGATGTCTTTTACCTAGTCTTAAAGTTCCTCCAATGACTTCGCTGTTAGTTCAATGGAGCCACGACTGCAATATAATTAGTCTCGATCATTGCCTCCTAAGCTCGGCTAATTAAAAATAATAGCTAATTAACTTTCTTATGTGACCGGCGAATTGATTTCGCTGTATTACCACACACACACACACACATATATATATATATATATATATAATATATATATATATATATATATATATATATATAAATGATGTTCATAATTAAACTTCCCTATTTTAAAGGTGTATGCAGTCGAAAATATTGTTCAAAAGGCTATGAAATGTTGCGTTAGATGTAATGAAAAGATGGAATTTGTTTGAAGAATAATACAAAAAATTCATATTTTCACCACCAGAGGGCGTTTTGATGAATTACATATATCGCCAACATTTACTTTAGTAAAATAAACTACTACACCAAGACATGTTAAACTTGACTCTTATAATTTTCTGCTACCATTTCAAGACAGCATGTTCTACAGTTACCCGCAGTTTGTCCAGGGAAATAATGAGAACATGTTGTAAAATAGTGTCTTTCAGAATAGGATCAGTTCTTTGTTTCAAATGTCAAAAAGCCAAAAGTCACAGGGATTGAGATCCGGGTTCGGGGTGGTCACACCTTAAGAAAGGGACTGCTGATGACGCTTCTGTTACTATGTTAAGAACGTTCTTAACAGGGAAACTAATGTATAGAGAAGCTCCATCTTGGCTTTTCGCCCTAGGGGCATTTGAAACATCGAGTCAGTCTTGATAAACCAAGCACTATATCTAATCTGAAAGACAGCGTTTCACGACATGTTTTTGGCATTTTCCTTGACTGACTACGGTTAACTGTAGAACATGCTATTTCAAACGAATGCTATCTCGTAGATGAAAATGATGGCAGTCATGTTGAACATGTCTTACTATAACATTTTTTTTTTAAACTAGAGTAAATGTTGGCTAAATACGTAATTCATTAAAAAACGCCCTCTGGTGGTGAAACTACTTTTTTATTCTCTGAAACAAATTCCCATTCATTATGGTCTACATAAAATTTTATAACTTTCTGAACAATAGTTTCAACTGTAGACAACTTTAAAGTGGGGAGAAGTTTAATTATGGACACACTGTATATAAAATCACTGATAAATGTAATAAATTAACTGATATTTTACATCATTACAGCTTACTATCTTACTATTGCTATTATGTATAGCTACAGTCCAGCCTAAAAAAAATATTATCATAAATCTTCTATTCATTATATTTTGTACATATTTATCGTTTTCTCCGTAGTTCAAACATATGGCTACCTTTTTAAACTTTCCCATCATTAATCATACTTACCTCTGATTTATTTGTATTAGATAAATTTCTTTCAGTGTTTCACACTTTCTTTGATATATAAAAGTACTGATGAATAGAACAACTCTAGTCATATTTTCTGTCATATCAGTTTGTTGTTGTTTTTAACTATTTCTCACACCTTTGATCTAAAAAAAGAAAATCAAAATGTAGGAATTCCTTTCTACAATAATATTTTCTGTTTATCCATTAATTTCGTTAAAGTTCAAACATATGCTTATCATTCCAAAACTTCCCATAATTAATCATATACACAATTAACTATTTATCAATAGCCAACTCTTTCTGGTAAACACAGAAAAAAGCCACTGAATAATTACGGTTCAACCTTCAATATCCAGACGCTCGAGGATCCAATATGGTCAGCCATATCATCCCTCGTCCCAAGGCCGGTGTGGCTAATCTCTGCGGGCAGAGATTCCAAATAAAGAACATTCGGACAAACCCGTTCAGTTCGACCCCACCCAAGATCCCCCTCCCTTTCCCGAGGGTAAACTGGAGCAACTGGGTTATGAATCTCTCGTAAATGACCTATTTAGCCTGGCTCCAAGGATACCTATTTAATGACAACGGTTCTTCAGCCCGTCAAAAGTGCGCGGCAAAGCGTATTAGGTTATTAGCGGGGGGAAATTTGTTAACTTGTTTTGTTTGAGGAGGGAATTTTTTCCCACCTCTTTTCTTTTTAGGAGGCGAAGATGTCGGCGAATGGCTTATGTAACGGTGACCTGAACTCGATCTGAATATTGATCTTGTTTGCGTGGATATTAAAATACGGGAGAAAGTGCAATTTCATGTTCTTTCTCACTTCTCCCGGTCTTTTGTCACCGATTTCTCTTCATAGATGTCTTTAACAAAAAGAAATATATAAACCGTTGACTTTCTTGGGGTTTCCTTTTTTTATAAAAGTTGGTGGGACGTAAAGAAATAGCTCAATAGCTTAGCCAATGTACAGCTGAAGGGTTAAATCCCTCTAGGAAGACGAACAGGCTTTACGTCCTAGTATTTTTTCAGGTTTTTTTTCAGTTCACTCAGTTCAGTGTCGAATGATGGCCGATTGGTTAGGGTGCTGGTCTTCGGTACTGGAGTTAGTGAGTTCGAAACCCACAGTGGCATGGATGTTCGTAGTCATTCCGAATCGGCTTTAAGCTGTAGGTCCTAGTCTCATTAGCCCTCGTGTTGCAAAAAGTAGACCGTAGCACTCCAAACCAAACTCAGTTTTTTTTCAACCGTTTATTAGTCGCATTCAGTAGCATAGTGATAGAATGGATGTAGGCTTTGTAACCCTTTCCTTATAAGAAAGGATGTATATGTTTATTATATATGTAAGGTACTTTGTATTAATTTTAAGATATCAATTTGAATAGAAGAAAACCCCCAACCCATGAAAAATTTCTGGCTACGCCCCTGGTCACTTAAGAAATGTCAGATCAATGTTATAAAAGACATTGACTAATTTACTTTCCAGTTGATTTTTCTTTCCTCCCTCTCCAAATTTGGAGCCTTAACAACCAAGGTCGTTAAGGCTCCAAAAATTTAAAAATATGACAGGAAATATAGTTTTAAACAAATTATTTTATGACATCCTCTACCTCTTCTTCAATCCCCTTTGACTTAATGATACATGTAAACATACTTTCTCTTTTATTTAAAACATTCCATTGACTTTCGGTAGGTGGTTAAAGTATGACTGCATGTTTCTAAATATCGATGTAAATGCGTTATAGAAATAGCAAGTTCTGTTTTTCGACCCAACTGATTGAGTTTCCTTCTCGTGCCATACAAATGTAGGTTTCATAAAAATCTTTCAAGGAGACAGCATTTTCCCCTTACAAGTGCAATGTAGACCTACATTACCCGTTTCCGTGTGACTGGGTTATTCAATGTGGTATGAAAAGCTAACGTATCCTGAAGCAGTTCTAAACTTCAGTTACCCTAGGATTCATATAGCTCTATCAAATCTGAAAGTCATATTAAATATCTAATAAAAAGTAATATTTAATCAATTAATGCCTGAGTCTTTTCTGCTGAATATCTTAAATCTAATGTATTATAGACTGCACAGAGTAAAACAAATGCGCTATTTAAATGATTATGAGTATTACAGCTAGCATAACTAGTAATCAATGCCATTTTAAATATTATTGCATGCTATGTATGGATAAAAGAAAAACTTCTTGATAATACATTTATATGGAAAAGCACAGTTCTATGATAATATATTTAATATTTATATGTAACTATAGTTAACTATGTTCGTATAATTTATTTAAAAAGTATAGCATCCAAATACACATCAGGATTTCCGTCAATGTACCTCCGAAAAATGTGCAATGCTCTAAAAATTATGGAATACCGATCCATTAAAAATTATAAATAATAGCAAATACTCGAAAATTTGGTAGAGTATTTACATACTTGATATCTAACTTTTTTTAAAAAACGAAACTCGTTTCGAAAAAAAAATTAAAAACTCTACAAACTATTTTTTAGGTGTCCCTAAAATGGGACATTAGGTTAAACTCTAGTGAATTACACTTGTTTTCTTATAGGAGATGGAATAAGTATTACCATTTTCGATTTAATATAATTTTCCATGTGCTAAACATCCAGTATGTCTAATGTCTTAGCGGTAGAACTGTAAAAATTGGTTCAGATTTAAATGGATCTGTTTAGCATATGTTTACTTATAATCCCTTTAAGAATAGTCTTTCGAGTTGCTGAGATTGAGTTTGTCAGTTACCTTAAAACACCTCCTAGTTATACAAGTTTCTTAATTTATGAAAATTATGTTTAATTATAAAGGTGTTACAATTTTTTATATAAATATTTCATCATGCACATTTTTAAAAAGTTGTTAATAACTTGTTATATTAAAGTACTTAAACTTTCACAAGTTATATTTTAAAGTTTAAGACCGAATTTAAAATTTGGTATTATGGATGTATAAATTTCTAATATTTTCATACATCTATACTACCCTGACGTATACAAAGCGTTCGTGATACCATACTAGTGAATCTCTTAATTTTTTATTAGCTCCAGAAGGAGGATTTTTGCTCCTGATTCCGCACTTCTGTCCCGCATACCAACCTTCCAGCTAGAGGACATCCAGACACACACATTTAACCTGTCCGGTCTCTGGATATTCAACAATATTCAGTGCTCCTACGAGGTCCGAATTCCCCCCCCCCCCCACGGATCTACCATCCAGCATTCTGACCCTGTTCTAGACAATGGCTCAAGACGATGTTTAATTGAAAAAATACTACCAACATAAGTAGGTGTCAAGAGTTATAATTAAAAAACTTTAAATCTTTTTATTTTAATGCTCTTTAAAATAGACTGTTGGTGTCCATTAAATAGTGCATTTTCGTAAGTACCTAAATTTTTTTATTAATTTTTTCCAGATCAGTAAAATCGAGAAATATTAAGAATAGTATACCATTTGAATAAAATTTGACGTATTAGTAACTCACATAATCATTCGGTAATTAGCTTGCCCGACCAATATTTTAGGACACAGTCTGATCCTAGTATACACCTGTAAATATATATTTACCTGTACAGTCGGAGTATGCCCAGAATAAATCTAAAGATCCAAAAATTTTCTGACCAGTAGTTCAGCAAAGGAAAAGGTTTTGTACTTTATCATTAATTCATTCATTAATTTATGATAGATGAATTTAAACCATTCATTAATATTATATTAATACATACAACATGTATATAGTCTAAAAGTAGGCCTTTTATTTTTATCCAGCCTTTTGGGCAAAGGAGAAAAATTTAAACTTCTGCTCTATAGCCAAGAACTATGATACTCTGCATCTTATGGCTCTGTCCATTACATGCATTTCTAAAACGTCATTATATGCTTTAGTAATGAATATAAGTACAACATTATGTGTGTACATTAATATGGATTATCTTAAGTATTTTTTTTATTTTATCAGCATGACGTAAAATTACTTTAGATATCAATAAAGTTGAGATTGAGATGTTTGTTGAGAATAAATGTTTAAGTCAATCGTGTGGCCAGTTGTTATCTTTCCTAAATTTTCTCTTCTTTTAGTTTTCTCTTTAACCCCTTCTTCGTCAAATTTGTTTTTTTCAAATTTCCAATTCAAAATATGTACATATTTTATTGCTTAAAATCAATACGTATTCTGTCCTAACTTCTCAAATGCAAAATATTTTTGTCAGCAAGCAGTATTTCTTTAGAATTATTGAATTCTATCACTCGATCTGTTTTTATCCGATGTATTCCAGTTTCAAATTTAAGAAAGTCTGACTCTATTTATTAAGTCCATTTGTTTGAAATTTTTTAAATAAATGTCTCCTCATAAACATTCTTAAAAATAAAAATGTTTTTGGAAAATGCAAATTTTTCCTTAGTCTTATATTGTTTGTAACGAAGACCGTACTAGCTCATAAAAGACTAGAATAGACATGGGACACCCAGCCAGAAGGGTTAATAGATTACTTACAAACAGCAGTTAACTCTTTTGCATTGATTCATCTTGACAGTTAACTCCAAACAAAACCTCCACTAAAACTGAAATAATGCATATTAAATATTATAAAAACAAATAAATCCAATAACATGCAGAAATTGATAAACATGTGCACAATTACGTCCATTATTTTCTCAATAGAAATTTTACAGAATATTTTAATCTGAATTATTAATACCAAACCAATGCATGTAGCATTTAAGTGAAAATAATCACTTTTAAATGAGCAAATTTGCAAAAACTTATTGTATAAATATAGAAAGCATCTAACTGTAACTTTTAATCTGTTGAGAGTATTGATAAAAGTGCTCTAGTAGTGATAGATAGTGCCCCATAGTATTAGAGATAGATACAGTGAAGAACCACCTTTGAGGTCAATGTGAAATAATGCGAAATAGTCCAAAGTGGTGTCCAAAGTTATGTACTCCTGCACCCATAACCATTGAATACACTAGTCTTAGCGATAGGAACATTGTAGTCTAGTCTTATGTACAAAGTACAAACGACTACGGATAAGTACAGTGTGAGAAACACACATTGAATAGTCTGATAGCTACAGTGTCCTCCAGTTTTATCAGTTGATACGGTGTGCAATCTTGTGACCAATGCAGAACCATGCACCGTGGTGGCTTGCCTTGGAACAAGTGTTATTTAACCCTGAACTTACAATCATTGGATGTAAAAAAGTATTCAAGAGCAAAATAAAAAAACATTTAAATGGTCATCATTTTATTAGTTGGGATCTCTACGGTCTACTGCTTTGCTGCAAGAGGAATAATGAGACCGGTACCTACTGCTCAAAGCCGATTCTGATTAACTGCGAGTATCTATACAAGCAGCAGAATTCGAACACACAAACTCCGGTACCGGAGAGCAGTGCTTTACCCATTTGTCCACCATTGGATTGCAACCACTAAGCAGACTTTAGGATAGATACGCTGTGCTCAAACTTGAACGACAGATATAATGGAAACCCACCTTTGTAGCCAAGGGAAATGTTGCGAAATAGTTATCAGTGGTGGCTTGCTCTAGAACATTGGTTATGAAGTACTGTACCCATAATCATTGGATATAAAAAAGTATTTAAGATCAAAATAAAAGCTTTGTAAGTGGTCTCTGTTTGTTTTATCTATTTACATATAGTTAAATTAAATTATAATTAGTTAAAGAATAGTGTTAATAACGTAAATTATATGAATCCATAAGTAACTCCAATGGTACTTAACAGCTTCATATAAATAAAATCAAAAATATTTCTAAACAAAATATTAAGTCGATTTCACTTTATTATTAGATATTTCACAAATTAAATATACTTGTCCAGTAAAAGTACTAAACTTTCCGATTTTTTTTCAATTTAAGAAATAAAAATTTCATACTCTTGAAAAGAGAATGCAAGTCAAAAGGGAATAGTCAACATTTTTAAACTTAAACTGTAGAGCAAGTGTACCCAATAAGCATTCAAATAGTATAAACAGCTTACGAAATATATTATATTGTTTTTGAATTGCTATTAAACAATATACCCAATAGAATATTTTTTGCTTATTTAAACAAAATGAGCAAATAAAAGCTTTAACATTAAGAAATAACAATTGGAAAATTTCTTCTTACCTAGGGAATTAAAATGATAAACAGGAATTTAATTCTTTGATTTATTGCTAAATCACTTTTGAAATTGGTAATAGTATTTGGCTACTTTAACAATCCAACATCATTATTTAAAATAAAATTTATTTTCCCATTTTACGGAAGAAAGAAAAAAGTTATCTAAAGTGATTATCTGCCGTCATCTATAGCAGTTCACGATGAACAAGGAAAAAAGAGGCAAATCCTATCTTTAAAATCTGGATGCAACTTTCTTTTTATTTCTCTTTGCGATATTTTAAAATGCGTGTCACAAACACTCATCGTTGCCTTTGAGGCTGTTAGTGACACCATCTTTATTTGTTTGATGCCGGAATTTTTGTCGCTACGCGGGAATATCGCCGAAGATGATTTTTTCATGGTTTTCGTCAATTACGGTGGCTAACAAGTCTGAATACTAATGGTGTTTTCTCTTTTTGTTTTCGAAATTGGAGGAAGTGGATGACACGTGTTTGGTCAAACCTTCTCTGGGATAAAACAAAAATTGGATTAGAAATACGTTTGTTGATGAAATTGAGTTCGTTTTTTTATCAGACTAAATGTACGTCAGAATACATAATTTATTAATTTATGATAGAGGAATTAAAACCATTCATTAGTATTATATTAATACATGCAACATGTATATAGTCTAAAAGTAGGCCTTTTATTTTTATCCAGCCTAAAGGGGTTTATTTTTCTTGTAAGTTATATGCTTAGTATTTTTTATATTATTTGAGCTTCTCCCCTAGTTTAATTTACACCGTTTTTATGTACTTTGAATGTTTCACATACAATTCTGATGACTGAATGTGCAGGGCGTTGCCTTTCAGTTTCTGAAATACTGAATTCGAATATCTCTGTTTGCATGGATATCCGTAGCCATTCGTAATCGATTCAGAGCATTGTGTTTAGGTCTTGTTAGTACTCGTGTAGCAAAAATGTTTGCCGCAGCGCTCTAAACCACATCATCTTAAATAAAAACTCAATACATTAATGTAAGAACACTTTTGACTCATTACAAAATGTAATGAAAAAGTTTTTCTAAATAAATTGATAAATATATCTAAAAATATAATGTATTTTATCCACTAAAACCATTGAAAAAGTCGAGTCCTTGTATAGCAATCCATTTAGACATAGTTTATTATTTTTTTATAAAGTCTAAATTCTGCCGAACGATGGCTGATTGGCTAGGGTGTTGACCTTCGGTACCGGAGTTCGTGGGTTCAAATCCTACAGTGGCATGATGTTCATAGCTGTTCGGAATAGGTTCTAAGCAGTAGGTCCCGGTCTCATTAGCCCTCGTGTTGCAAAAAGTAGACCGTAGCACTCCAAACCAAACCAAACAAAATCCTTGATCTCCTTTACAACTTTAAAGTATGTTTCTACTGGAATTTTCGAGCAAATACAAATAAAAACTTCATAATAATTCAGATTCAAATATTAAATGCCTAAATTCAACTATTGATTTAATAAAGAGATGACCAATAGTAATCGATCTATTTTGTTTTAATTTAACGATAGATAGCGAATATTTTTGCTTATGTTATTTTGCAATTAACAATGGTTAAACATCACTACACTGATTTAGTACTAGCATATAGCCTGTCATATGACGGGATCAGTAAAATTTTTAATTTTCCAGAGTTGTAAAGTACACTATGAGGCAGGTGACAAAATGACTTGCTTTTTGGCTGAGAATTATCTGGTACACGCTCAATAATTTGTTTACCTTTACAGACCGCATGTTAGTTGCCAACTTTAATTTATTTTGTCATATTACGGGATAAAATGAACAGCAGAGGTTTTAATGTCGACAATAATTATTTGGAGGTATATATGAATAATGTAATGTGAATAAAGCGAATCGATTGCAAACCGTGTGGTTATGTATAAAAGACAAACACACAAATGAACAAACTTCTTAATTTTCAAAGATATATAACTTAAACGCTAGATATTTATTAGTCCGTGAAATAAACTCCTAGACTTTTATGAAAAGAATTTGTTGTTAATACCGGTGATAAAGTTTTCTTTGCAACAAAAAATAATCAATGATTAAATTTAAAACTATCACATATGTACCTAATCTATTATTTAAAACAAATATAAAAGAAACTTATTTATGTAATATCTAAGTTCAGTGATAAAATGTATGAAAATAATGCAGACGATATTTAAACAATTTAAAATAAGAAAGGAATAAATGATATTGTTAAATGAATGACGTCATAATGCTAGAAAAATTGTTATTTTCATCTACTTATAATGTGATGAGTTGATGAATTTAATCGCCTGCTCTTAACCGGGGAAAGCAGGGCTTGGAATAATGGCATTAAAAGATCGAAAAGGGGAGAAGGGTGGTATTCGAACGTTTTCGAACTAGCTTTGAATTTTTCTAACACTTTCATCAAGAATAATAACATTTCAAGCCGAAACGCATCTTACTATGACAATTCTGGCTTTATTTCAAACGGAAGGACATTTATTATTTTCTATTTTTTAACATAAATTATAAAATTTATAGTCACATTTGAAATTGCTTATATCCCTCTATCCATTCCAGGTACAACCGCTTCATTAATTCGAGGACAGACGGGCAGATAACTTAGGCTATTATTATATAGGGGATTCAAATGTATATCATTTAGTTACTGGGTATTTTTAAAAATCAATATGCTTTTTTATATTTTTTAACTACAAAAATGTTAAGAGTTTTCTTATTTTTAAAATGCTGAACGACTACTCGTGTAATACTGTATAAAAAATTTTTAATTTTTCCCCATTTCTTAAATTAATTATATAGTTTTAATACGCTATTTGAAATAGGTTGTATTGCTACCCATACATCACCCAATGTGTCATATACGTTACAAATACTTACTATTGCATATGATACGTATTTGCAATGCAAATTATACATTGTGTGCTGTATGGGTAGTTGTTAATCAACTAGGGTTTACTTTCTAGGGATTAATAAACTTTCGAAATGTGGATATACACCTCACTATACTGTAGTCTAATACTGTATTAAACACTTACATTTTTTTATACATTATTAGACAAACGTCTAATACTGTATAAAATATTTTTTATTTTTACCCTATTTTTTAAATTAATTATAAATTTTTAATACACTATTTAAAATAATTTATATCCCTACCCATACATCACCCAATATGTCCTATACGTTACAATTACGTACCATTGCATATGATATGTATTTGCAATGCAAATTATACATTGTGTGCTGTATGGGTAGTTGTTAATTAACTAGGGTTTACTTTCTAGGGATTTTTACAATTTCCAAATGTGGATATACACCTCACTATACTGTAGTCTAATACTGTATTAAACACTTACAGTTTTTTATATAGTATTAGACAAACGTCTAATACTGTATAGTTTTTTTTTTTTCCCTATTTTTTAAATTAATTATAAAGTTTTAATACACTATTTGAAATAACTTATATCCCTACCCATACATCACCCAATATGTCATATACGTTACAAATACTTACTATTACATATGATACGTATTTGCAATGCAAATTATACATTGTGTGCTGTATGGGTAGTTGTTAATCAACTAGGATTTACTTTCCAGGGATTATTAAACTTTCGAAATGTGGATATACACCTCACTATACTGTAGTCTAATACTTTATTAAACATTTACAGTTTTATATAGTATTAGACAAACGTCTAATACTGTATTAATTTTTTTTATTTTTTCCCTATATTTTAAATTAATTATAAATTTTTAATACAATATTTGAAATAACTTATATCCCTACCCATAATCACCCAACATGTCATATACGTTACAAATACTTACTATTACATATGATACGTATTTGCAATGCAAATTATACATTGTGTGCTGTATGGGTAGTTGTTAATCAACTAAGATTTACTTTATAGAGATTATTAAACTTTCGAAATGTGGATATATACCTCAAAGATTAATTAATTTCATTCAATGTCAAATCTAAAATTGTTTACAAGAAAGTTATATGTAATTACAAATGAATCTAATTTGAAAATAATAATTTAAAGTAATATTTATTTCTCCGAAATTATTGGTTTTTTTCTATATGAATACCAGAATACAGATATTGCAAACACAGATTTAATGATACTTTCATACAAATATCATGATAACAATACTAAGTAATTATTCTTTTATGTAAGAACTGTGCACTTCCTTAACATTAGCAAAGGCGTTTACGAAATAGGGCACATAATAACCTTCTTTAGTTAATCATTGATGATATTAGGGATCTCGCAAGCATCGACTGTTCGAAAAATAGCTGCTGACCGACCCTTGAGGAAAATGTAATTGTTTCTGATTTTCACCTGGGAGGTTACACATAGATGACACATCGTTATCTAGATCATCAGAACCGACCCAGAAAGCGAGTTTTGACCTTCAGCTGCCACCATCCTTAGCACGAAATATTGATCACAAACACCCCTTCCGTATTCATTGTCTATTAATCTTAGTACAGATGAATAGATCTTCTTCAATTCTTTGTAAACAACTCTTCAAAAGTTTTTTTTCAACACTTCTTGATGATTATCTGAGATTACTTTTTAAAATTTTATTTATTTCTTAAGTCACCTGTGATTCAGTTTTTACAATTTATAAATATGACAATCACATGTCGAGTCGTGAAAATCAATCATTGTAATTTGATGCTTAACACACAAAAAATATTCAAGTCAAGGATTAGAAAATGTTAAAGTAATCGTAGTAAGATACAGGAAACGTAAAAATTTCACATCAAAGTTATCATTTATCAAATCTGGAAATATAAAGAAGAATCTTAAAGAAGGAAATGCTATATAGATAAAATGTGTGGAAGTCATTTTCAAAACATATATATGTGGGAAGGGGACATAAATTTGACCTTCAGCTACCTTTGTCAAAAACTTTTTAGCACAAAATAAACACCTCTTCCCTATTCATTGTCTATTAATCTCAGTATATCTAAATTAATCATCTCTAAATTATATGTTTTTACTCATTGTTTAGGTAGTCATCTGTTACTTTTTTTTTAAATTTACAAATATATTGAATCGTAAAAGTCGATCATAGCTATTCTATATTAGATGCTTAACTAAAATAAATGGCAGTAAAAGACAAAGAAAATTTCAAAATAATCATTGTAAGTGACATGCAATTAAAAGCATTGCAAAGATTTTACAAACAAAAGTATTTTTCTGAAATTTGAAAATATCAAAAGGAAGCTGAAAAAAGAAATTCTCTATTTGGGAGAAGTCTGTAAAGCCTTTATCAATACGTAGGGGTATATGTATGTGTGTGTGTGCATAATTTTGACCTTTAGCTGCCAGTGTCCTCAGCACAAAACATTGATCAAAAACACCCCTTCCGTATTTATTGTCTATTAATCTTAGTACAGATGAATAGATCTTCTTCAATTCTTTGTAAACAACTCTTCAAAAGTTTTTTTTCAACACTTCTTGATGATTATCTGAGATTACTTTTTAAAATTTTATTTATTTCTTAAGTCACCTGTGATTCAGTTTTTACAATTTATAAATATGACAATCACATGTCGAGTCGTGAAAATCAATCATTGTAATTTGATGCTTAACACACAAAAAAATATTCAAGTCAAGGATTAGAAAATGTTAAATTAATCATAGTAAGATACAGGCAATTAAAGGCAGTGTAAAAATTTCACATCAAAATTATCATTTATCAAAACTGGAAAAATAAATAGGAATATGAATGGAGGAAATGTTATGTACGATGCGCATCCAGAAAGTAAGTTTCCCGATGTTTTACTCTTTAAAGTAAACGTAAATAGCAGTGTCAATTGAGCGTGCATAACAGATCTATGACGTATTAATCATATGCCAACTGGACAAGTCTCGATTCGTGCTAGTAACGGGGTAGCAGTGGTCCGAAATGGAAACTATATTTCCTTCTCTCGCCTGCTAAGTTCGGTCGGTGATTTTGAATGCACAAAGCATTGAACCATTTGAAATTCATCGTCAGCTCTGTCAGATTTATGAGCCGAAACTGACACTCGAACACAAAGTTCAACGCTTAGGAGCAGCACTGACATTTATGCTACTGTATCACTATGACGGCGACGAGTTCCTAGACAGGATCGTCACTGGCAATGAGACTTGGATTTCGCACTTTACCCCGGAAACCAAGCAGCAGTTAACGCATTACTATCATAATGGATCTTCGGTCAGGACCAAAATCAAGCAGATTCTGTCGGTACGGAAAGATATGTGCAAGGTGTTCTGGGACAGGAAAGCTGGTTTCATTCACAGGCGGCAGAGCTCTGCGACAGAGGTATACAAAAATTGATTCCACAATACGACAAGTGTCTCAATTCTGGTGATGTCTAAGTTGAAACATTGCTGCCAATAAATATGCCCCTGAAAGTGTTTTCTTTTTTTTTTCTATTAAATAGGGAAACTTACTTTTTGGATGCGTCTCGTAGATAAAACTTGTGGAAGTCATTTACAAAACATATATATGTGGGAAGGGGGCATAAATTTGACCTTCAGATACCTTTGTCTAAACTTTTTAGCACTAAATATCGATAAAAACACCTTTTCCCTATTCATTGGCAATGTAAAATCAAAGGCAATGTAAAAATTTCACGGCAAGCTCATCATTTATCAAATCTGGAAAAATAAAGAGGAATCGGAAAGAAGGAAGCGCTATATAGATAAAATGTGTGGAAATCATTTTCAAAGCATAGAGTATATGTGGGAAAGGGGCATAAATTTGACCTTCTGATACTTTTGTCTAAACTTTTTAGCACTAAATATCGATAAAAACACCTTTTCCCTATTCATTGTCTATTAATCACAGTGCATCTAAATTGATCATCTCTAATTTATAAGTTTTTATTTACTGTTTAAGTAGTCATCTGTAGCTTTTTTTTTCTTTTTGCAATTTACAAACTTAACAATTTACAGATGTATTGAATAGTAAAAGTCGATCATAGCTATTCGATATTAGATGCTTAACTAAAATAAATGGAAGTAAATGAGTTAGAGAGTTTCAAAATAATCATTGTAACCTACATGTAATTAAAAGAAATGCAAATATTTTACAAACAAAATTATTTTTTCTCAAGTTTTAAAATATAAAAGGAAGCTGAAAAAAGAAATTCTGTATATGTAAGAAGTCTATGAAGCTATTATCAAAGCATAGGTGTATGTTTGTGTGTGCATAATTTTGGCCTTTAGCTGCCAGTGTCCTCAGCACGAAATATTGTTCAAAAACACCCCTTCCATATTCATTGTCTATTAATATTAGTACAGATGAATAGATCATCTTCAATTCTTTGTAAACAACTCTTTAAAAGTTTTTTTTTTCAACACTTCTTGATGATTATCTGAGATTGCTTTTTATAATTTTATTTATTTCTTAAGTCACCTGTGATTCAGTTTTTACAATTTATAAATATGACAATCACATGTCGAGTCGTGAAAATCAATCATTGTAATTTGATGTTTAACAGACATAAAAAATATTCAAGTCAAGGATTAGGAAATGTTAAAGTAATCGTAGTAAGATACAGGCAATGTAAAAATTTCACATAAAAGTTATCATTTATCAAATCTGGAAATATAAAGAGGAATCTTAAAGAAGGAAATGCTATATAGATAAAATGTGTGGAAGTCATTTTCAAAACATATATATGTGGGAAGGGGACATAAATTTGACCTTCAGCTACCTTTGTCAAAAACTTTTTAGCACGAAATAAACACCTCTTCCCTATTCATTGTCTATTAATCTCAGTATATCTAAATTAATCATCTCTAAATTATATGTTTTTATTCACTGTTTAGGTAGTCATCTGTTGCTTTTTGCTTCAATTTACAAATATATTGAATCGTAAAAGTCGATCATAGCTATTCGATATTAGATGATTAACTAAAATAAATGGAAGTAAAAGACAAAGAGAATTTCAAAATAATCATTGTAAGCGACATGCAATTAAAAGCATTGCAAAGATTTTACAAACAAAAGTATTTTTCTGAAATTTGAAAATATCAAAAGGAAGCTGAAAAAAGAAATTCTCTATTTGGGAGAAGTCTGTGAAGCCTTTATCAATACGTAGGGGTATATGTATGTGTGTGTGTGCATAATTTTGACCTTTAGCTGCCAGTGTCCTCAGCACAAAATATTGATCAAAAACACCCCTTCCGTATTTATTGTCTATTAATCTTAGTACAGATGAATAGATCTTCTTCAATTCTTTGTAAACAACTCTTCAAAAGTTTTTTTTCAACACTTCTTGATGATTATCTAAGATTACTTTTTAAAATTTTCTTTATTTCTTAAGTCACCTGTGATTCAGTTTTTACAATTTATAAATATGACAATCACATGTCGAGTCGTGAAAATCAATCATTGTAATTTGATGTTTAACAGACATAAAAAATATTCAAGTCAAGGATTAGAAAATGTTAAAGTAATTATAGCAAGATACAGGCAATTAAAGGCAGTGTAAAAATTTCACATCAAAATTATCATTTATCAAAACTGGAAAAATAAATAGGAATATGAATGGAGGAAATGCTATGTACGATGCGCATCCAGAAAGTAAGTTTCCCGATGTTTTCCGCTTTAAAGTAAACGTAAATGGCAGTGTCAATTGAGCGTGCATAACAGATCTATGACGTATTAATCATATGCCAACTGGACAAGTCTCGATTCGTGCTAGTAACGGGGTAGCAGTGGTCCGAAATGGAAACTATATTTCCTTCTCTCGCCTGCTAAGTTCGGTCGGTGATTTTGAATGCACAAAGCATTGAACCATTTGAAATTCATCGTCAGCTCTGTCAGATTTATGAGCCGAAACTGACACTCGAACACAAAGTTAAACGCTTAGGAGCAGCACTGACATTTATGCTACTGTATCACTATGACGGCGACGAGTTCCTAGACAGGATCGTCACTGGCAATGAGACTTGGATTTCGCACTTTACCCTGGAAACCAAGCAGCAGTCAATGCATTACCATCATAGTGGATCTTCGGTCAGGACCAAAATCAAGCAGATTCTGTCGGTACGGAAAGGGATGTTCAAGGTGTTCTGGAACAGGAAAGTTGGTTTCATTCACAGGCGGCAGAGCTCTGCGACAGAGGTATACAAAAATTGATCCCACAATACAAGTGTCTCAATTCTGGTGGTGTCTATGTTGAAACATTGCTGCCAATAAATATGCCCCTGAAAGTGTTTTCTTTTTTTTTTCTATTAAATAGGGAAACTTACTTTTTGGATGCGCCTTGTAGATAAAACGTGTGGAAGTTATTTACAAAACATATATATGTGGGATGGGGGCATAAATTTGACCTTCAGCTACCTTTGTCTAAACTTTTTAGCACTAAATATCGATAAAAACACCTTTTCCCTATCCATTGGCAATGTAAAATCAAAGGCAATGTAAAAATTTCACGGCAAGCTCATCATTTATCAAATCTGGAAAAATAAAGAGGAATCGGAAAGAAGGAAGCGCTATATAGATAAAATGTGTGGAAATCATTTTCAAAGCATAGAGTATATGTGGGAAAGGGGCATAACTTTGATCTTCGGCTACCTTTGTATAAACTTTTTATCACGAAATATCGATAAAAACACCTCTTCCCTATCCATTGTCTATTAATCTCAGTACATCTAAATTAATCATCTCTAATTTATTTTAAAAGTTTTTATTTACTGTTTAAGTAGTCATCTGTTGCTTTTTTCTTTCAGTTTACAAACTTAACAATTTACAAACATGTTGAATCGTAAAAGTCGATCATAGCTATTCGATATTCGATTCTTAAATAAAATAAATGGAAGTAAAGGACTAAGAAATCTTCAAAATAATCGTTGTAAGGGACATGCAATTAAAAGCAATCCAAAGATTTTTACAAACAAAATTATATTTTCTCAAGTTTTAAAATATAAAAGGAAGCTGAAAAAAGGAATTCTGTGTATGTGAGAAGTCTATGAAGCTATTATCAAAGCGTAGGTGTATATGTATGTGTGTGGATAATTTTGAGCTTTAGCTGCCAGTGTCCTCAGCACAAAATATAGATCGAAAACCCCCCCTTATGCATTTATTGTTTATTAATCTTAGTTCGGCATAAATGAAGGATCCTCTCTCATTCTTTGTAAAAAAAACTCTTCAAAAATTCCCTAACATTTCTTAATGAGTATTTACTATTACATTTTAAAATTTTATTTCCTTAAATTATTTTTAGTTTAAATGCAAAATATGGCAATGACATGTAAAATATTTAAAAGTAAATACAGCAATTCGATGCTTGACACTAAAACTATGCGAATCAAGGATTAGGAAATTTTAAAATAGACACAGTAAGTGTCGTGCAATTTATCTCTGTGCAAAGATGACATCTTATTTTAAAGATCAAATCTGGAAAATTCAAGAGAAAACTGTAGAAAGAAATGTTGTGCAAAGTAATTAAACTTACGTACAACAAGTTGAGAGTTAATTAATATTATATTGCTGTAAAACAAATAAATTATAAACACATTTAAGTCTGAGTAGTTTATATCTGTAAAATGAACTAAGATAAGGATATATAGCAGTCTTTGCAGTCTTGTACGTGTGCATGTGTTTATAAATACATAAAACTGGATAAAAATGAACTAATATTATCTGCATTATTAAATCTATAGATAAGAGAGTGTCCATTTGTGCTTGTTTTATTCATATAAATTCATAAATTTTGTCTTTGTTTCCAAATTTTTTACAATGGTTTCTATAATATCGTCAAATTTTGCACTGCCGGGATAAAAAAATCTCTTCCATTCAATCTATCCCGTAATATGACAATCTATGAAGGTAAAATGCTAGTATATCATTATATTTTTCTACGATTTTTCGACAATTAATCAAAATTTGACTTAAGCATGTAATAACTTCTCAATATCTCTAAGTAATGGAATAGTTCGATAACATAGAGTAAATAACATAAAATTTTTGTACATTTTATGTAGTTTAAACCAGGGCTTCGAACCGGAACTGAACCGAAAACCGGAAAAAACCGTTATTTTGGTCGGAACGAAAACCGGAACTGAACCGAAAAAAATATCGGTTTATTTCGGTTCGATATATCCTTCAGTCATTTTGTTACTGTTACCAACTTATCAATATTTTCTAATTTAACGTCAACTTTATAATTATCATTACATGTATACTGCTTCTCGATTTCCTATTTTGATATTCACTAGTAATTTTCTGTTTCAGTTTCGCATGAAACTACTTGTAGAAGACGTATTTAATTCAGTTGATTAAACTAGAAGTATAGATGATTTTTTAAGAAAAATATCGAGTTATATTTTATTTTTCACATCTCAGCATGCGATCATCCACGGATGTTTGTATAGACTGTTTAGATCAGGGAGGAGTAAATAGACAGGAGAGGCCCTAAGTGACGTAGCATGAAGCATCTATCAAATCTTCTGCGCATCAAATGGGTGTTTGGTAATGGCGGCGATTCAAATGTTTCGTAATAGTAGTATTTCATTAGGCCTGCTGTTTGTATCAATTCACATAGTATACCAATTAAAAAAAGAATAAAATCTTCTAAATTTTGATAGAATTACATTTTTTTTTGATAGAATTATATTTTTAGTACAAATAAGAATATACATAAAATGAAATTATTCATTTGGAACTGAAACGAAAACAGTTATTTTTGGCGGAGCGAAAACCGGAACTGAACCGATATTAATTTTTTAGTTGAACCGGAACGAAAACCGGAACAAAAAAAATTACGGTTCGAAGCCCTGGTTTAAACCTTTATAATAGAGATAATAATTTGAATTCTTTATAAATTAGCAAAAAGCCAATAAATCCATTTTGACCATTTCTTTGTGGTCCATTACATA
Source organism: Pardosa pseudoannulata (assembly GCA_032207245.1). Lineage (NCBI taxonomy): Eukaryota > Metazoa > Arthropoda > Arachnida > Araneae > Lycosidae > Pardosa > Pardosa pseudoannulata. Next base: position 103,706,257 of record CM063504.1, read on the forward strand.
GTAAAAAAAACCTCTATTCTATAGACTGAAAAAAATAGAGAGTCTAAAAGGGAGTGCAATAAATTAAACGTTTCTAATTTAAACGTGTTATAAAAATGTTTATAAATACGAATTTCAAATAATAAAAACATAAGCGATATAAGTTTTAACAGTAGAGATATTACATGTACGACTATCCATAATGTGTTGAAAATTTAATCATGTAATATAGAAAAAAGTGGAATTTGGCATCAATAAGCTATGACCTTAATCAACATTTCTATTAATATGTTTATGTATAATATTGGTTCTAAACCTTTATTCAAAAAATCTTCCTACTCAGACCGAAGGCTGACTGCACACAGCTAGTATTGCTACAAAATATAAATTAATATCTCATTGAAAATATGGAGTGGGAATTAATATTATATCGTAATAAAACAGACATTAATCAAGATTATACGGCTGTAAAATAAATTAAAATAAAGATAAAATTCTAGCAATTATTTATGGACCTAAGATCAGTATTTAGTCTGTTAAAATTTATTCTTTGAAGCTACTTTAAATTTATATTTTTCCCTTTTCTTAAATGACTGAAGAAGCTATGCTACTACTCTTTTATCCCCAGGAAGATCCATCCATAATTGTGGGTCAGTTTATCGCACCTGGGAAGGCTCCGGGTGCGCCACAGGGGATGGATGTCTTTCAGCTTAATGATGACATAAGTGTTACAGGTCAAGTGTTTACACGACAGAGGAGATCCGTCTGTTCTTGTTTCCTTTTATTGTATTACAGTTATACCTTATAAATTATAATATACTTACCAAGGATATGGCAAGCAATTTTTTTCAGGCAGAATAGGGGGAGGAGAACCAGCAAAAATTAAGATGTTCCTTGTAAAAAATTTTTAAATTAGTAAGAGATAAAACTACTTATGTACTGTTCGAGATAATCGCAAACTTTAAATTATTGCTAAAAATAATCAAGATAGAAGTTTAGCTTTTATTTGTTATTCTCAAGACTTTTCTACATAGTCACAATCTATAATTATACATTCATTTCTTTCTTGATCACTTTTTGATTCATTATTGTATATTCCACAAAGTAAATATACAGTGACTGTCTAATTCCTTCATACAACAGAGATTTGTTATTCTTAAAACTTTTCTACATAGGCACAATCTAGATTTATAAATTCATTTTTTTCTTGATCATTTCTTGATTCAGAATATATAGTGGCTGTCTAATACAGACTATTCTTAAAACTTTTCTACATAGTCACAATCTAGAGTTACATATTTATTTCTTTTCTTGATCCTTTTTTATTCATCATTGTATATTTCACAAAGTGAATATATAGTGGCTGTCTAATTCTTTCATACAACAGAGATTTGCTATTTTTATGTTTTTCTACAGTCACAATATAGAGTTATACATTCATTTCTTTCTTGATCACTTTTTGATTCATCATTGTATATTCCACAAAGTGAATATACAGTGACTGTCTAATTCCTTCATACAACAGAGATTTGTTATTCTTAAAACTTTTCTACATAGTCACAATCTAGAGTTATACATTCATTTTTTCTTGATCATTTTTTGATTCATCATTGTATATTCCCCAAAGTGATCATACAGTGACTGTCTAATTCCTTCATACAACAGAGATTTGCTATTTTTAAAACTTTTCTACATAGTCACAATCTAGAGTTATGAATTCATTTTTTCTCTTGCTCACTTTTTGATTCATTATTGTATATTCCACAAATTGAATATACAGTGACTGTCTAATTCTTTCATATAACAGAGATTTGCTATTCTTAAAACTTTTCTACATAGTCACAATCTAAAGTTATACATTCATTTTTTTCTTGATCCTTTCTTGATTCATCATTGTATATTCTCTATGTGTTCACAAAGTGAATATACAGTGACTTTCTAATTCCTTCATACAACAGAGATTTGCTATTCTTATAACTTTTTCTACATTGTCACAATCTATAGTTATTTTCCTTTTTTTCTTGATCATTTCTTGATTCATCGTTGTATATTCCCTATGTGTTCACAAAGTGATCATACAGTGACTGTCTAATTCCTTCATACAACAGAGATTTGCTATTCTTATAACTTTTCTACATTGTCACAATCTATAGTTATTTCCTTTTTTTCTTGATCATTTCTTGATTCATCACTGCATATTCCCTGTGTGTTCACAAAGTGAATATACAGTGACTGTCTAATTCCTTCATACAATAGATAACTTAAACATGCGTCTTCCATAAACTAAACAAACCAATAGTAATATCTCTAATTTACAACTGTACATAAGAATAAATTAAATTGCAGAATAAACTTTATACAAATATTTAAGTTTGTTAGCAATATTTAAAACTTTATGATACCCTTGTGTACTCATATTTTTACAAAGGAAGTAAAGAATACCATGTCCATTTATATTTTATTTTGAGACTTTTGCATACTCGTGTATAATGCGTTCTCTTCTATTATATGATAAAAGCATTAACTCAATTTCCTAAAATTGAGAATTGTAATGAATTAAAAAAATTAACATGGTTTTGTTTCAAAGAACACCGTTTGACATAAAACTTCATATTTCTACTATTTTCATAAGTTTTCAGATACCATTTCTTCCCTATTACCTTAAATATGCTTATAAAGTTTTTCACTAAAACGACCTCTATCAAACAAATATGTGATTAATCTTTATTAGGCTCTTCTGTAAAATTTGAAATTTGGGACATAATTCCCTTTACTTTTCGATGTACACACACGCACAAACACACACACACACACACACACACACACACATATATATATATATATATATATATATATATATATGCGTGTGTGTGTGTGTGTGTAGTCTAAAAAAGGAGTAGTTGGAAATTACGTGAGTTAAAAACGATTTTAAAAAGGGAACTCTTTTATAATTATAAAATAAATGAAAAAGACCCACGCTCACGTAAGCTTTTAGGATAATCTGGTCAGGCGTAAGCAATTTGAAGCAATTTCATGGGCTTGCAAACAGATAAGATCAGTCAAAGCATGAACATGGAACTGTGAACACCTATTCCAAGCTTAGCTTCGCCAAGAACAATGAAAATGGCCCAAGTTGCTCTCACACAGAAGTATGAGTTAATAAAATTATTATTATCAAGAAGACTGTTTTCCTTAACTCTGGATCACGATATTATATATATATATATATATATATATATATATATATGTGTGTGTGTGTGTGTGTGTGTGTGTGTGTGTGTGTGTGTATGTGTGTGTGTGTGTGCCTGTGCGTGCGTGCGTGTGTGTATATATATATATATATATACATATATATAGAGATATACACACATATATTTATATATATATATATATATATATATATATATATATATATATATACATATAGAGAGAGATACACACACACACACACACACACACACACACACATATATATATATATATATATATATATATATATATATATATATATATATATATATATATATATATATATATATATACATATTCATAGTTAAATATATCAGCAGAAAAGTAATTCTAGGGAGAGCATAGGATGTTTTGTGGGTCAGTATTGATGGGTGGTCGATGAATGTGTCAATTTATTTTACTCAATTATACAAATGATATGTATTATTTTTGGGGGTTCTAATTTATTTCTAAACTACATTGCTGGGAGTGTCATGGAATACATCCGCAAGATGTCTGTGCAAAATTCACATTACATTTCTAAATGATTGGCGCAAGTCACCATTACATTTTAACCATTCCACTAACTGCCTAGTAACATAAAGAAAGAAGTAAATAAAAACTACCGCGGTAATCCTTACAAGTCTCCCCCTTTAATTTTCTACCGTCTGTTCCGCCCAAATATTCGAAATCCAACCTCACTATATAATCTGAACTCTTTTCGTTCGATATCATTGTTTTCATTTCTCACTACCTGACCACCCTCGACACTGAAGATTCAAATACCCGGAAGCAGCAATTGGTGACAACGATTTCCTAAAATTCTCTCTCCCATAATGACTGCTGCTACTGGATCAAAAAAGCCTTCGGGGAAAAGAAGTTGCTTTGGATAGCCTTTAAAACCGCTATTGAAAATATCAAGCACAGATCTACGGTAGTAGCGGTGTAATTAGATATCTCCTTCGACCAATATGTACTAACCGTCGAATTGTCTTGCAGTTAAGCGAACTTTAATTCTAGGTTCACGCTCGAACAGTGTTATTTCCCATTCCGGGTGAAGTTTATTTTTTCTTCTTCCGGTGTATTTCTTAAGCGGCGTTATACTACTGTTCCCCGTTTAAATAGCATATATTTATGGCCACAAGCGGCCCAGATACTTTTCAATAATGACATGTGTGACGGTAAAAGTTGATTACATATTTTTCACTAGAAAATACATTTTTTTGAAAAAAGGATTTAAGCCGGTATATTTGAAACGAATATGCTTTGTTGTTTCCCCTGTTCCTATTTCATTGAAAAGCATTTGCAGAAATGTGGAAAGAATTAAATAAATTTGGTAGATATTTTTTTTTAATATTTTATGACCGGCATCATTTCTAAGCAAAATCTCTACAATGAAAGTTTTCAGAATTTGAAGGACAATGAGAGGTAGTATTTCAGAAATTAAATTTCATAAGTGCTTTTCATGCTTATTAGTATTCTTTTAAACATGTATACTACTGACGTTAAGTGTTTGATTTTTAGAATCTATTTCCCACTCTTTTTTTCATTTACTGATTTCAGTTCTAAAATAAAAAAAGACTTTAGTTAATGTATTGAATCTTTTATTGATATGGTACTTAAATTGATATGATATAAATCGTGTTAAGGAAACCCCAATCCTATAAGTTTAAATAAGTTAAACTTTATACCAGTTTTAAAATAAATCTAAATGTCTTAAACTGAAAAACAATTATACACATGAGTGCGGGATGTGCAAGTAAAAGCGAGTGTTAAAATATGTATGATAACAAAAACTTCACTCCATTAACGCATTTTAAGTAAGCGCAATTTGTCTGTCGAATAGATAGCACTTAGTTATAATATCGACTTCATGTGAATCAAAATGAGGAAAGAGGACAAATCTTTCAACTTAAAAATTTTTTCTTATTTTTTATTTTATTTTTATTTTCTTGGTGGTGGTGGTGGTGGTGGTGGTGGGTGTTCAATAGAAGCTTCGATCTCAAAGTTCGATAGATATGCGATTTCAATGAACATTACTATTGTGTGATTATGAATATGTTTAAAACATAGAAATAGAACTTCCAGCTTTTGGAAAGATAGCTATAGAATGAAAACAATTAGTCAAAACTTTCTTCTCGGAGAATTATTCGGTAAAAAAGTCTCCGCATTCTTGAAATTATTGAAGTCTTTTAAAGAATGTTTCCTTAAACCTTTCAAAGAGGACCTTAATAATTTCAAACAGTACCCAGAAAATCCCAGAGAATGAGTATAGGTAGCAACGTGCTAGTGAAAAAGTCTCTAATTTTCTCAAAAAAATTCAAAAAACCGTTTACATTTCTGCTGAAAAAGACGTGACTAGAAATCTGAAGACTGGAAAAAGGTGACACATTCGAGCCAATTACGATATATCTTGTTTAGCCACGATGATTTTGGCGCAAAACCCACGAAGCCAAGCCTCCATTCTGCCTTCGTGCAGTTCAAGGTCCTGGCGTTAGTATCATGCTATGCACTTCTATGCTGTTCTTGTTTGGAACTGATCCTCTGATATTGCTGAAACGTATGCAATATCTATGCAATACTTGAACATCTTAGCAAATCAGTTTTATTCTGCAATGTTACATTTTCACTCTGAAGTTGACAAATCTTTCAAGTATGGCGTTTACAATGCAATCCTGCACTAACTTTCTAGAGTTTTTCACAAACATAAGACTGACTTTTAACACCTTATATTGTTACTGAAAAGACCAAATATTAACCTTACAAAGTTCGTATTTGAGATGCTGGAAAATTTCACCTAAATCAATTGCATCTTTTTTCCCAATTTACAGGTTCTTAAAATCTTAAAAGATCATAGTCCATGTCCAAGTCCATATTTATGCTATTCTTAGACTTTCAGGTATATTTTAGAACAATGTTTTAATGCATGTGTAAGTACAAAAATTTTATTCTCTATGAAACCTTCAAAATACTTATCCCTGATTCTTAATTCCTTTATTGTAGTGTACATAAAGATATGTGGGCATATTTTTAAAATTGTGAATGTATTAATTAGCATAATTAATTTACAATTCATTATCAAATTATACTAGACTTAAAAGAATTACTTAAAATGCAAAACAGAACACATGTTATGAATCTACAAACATTGACTGTATATACTCAGAACAGACTACAGTTTTCAAGCGAAGATAAAACAAACTAAACAAAGAGAAGAAATTGAACACTTAATGATATCCTTTTAAATGTATAATTACAGTGTCTGTTTATCAACCATGTCATTATGATTATTAAACAAAGAAAGTTTTTTAATGTTTTAATAATAGAGATTACTATGAACATAGCTGCTAACAATCCTTCAAAATTTGATAAAAAAGAAATGCGCAATCATTTTTTTAATAAGCTAACTGAAAACTTTTTTAATCACGCAGGTAAGAGACAAAATTACACTTAAATATGCAGACTAAAGAATCATATAAAAAATTTAAATATATTTTATGTTACATTAACTATATTTCCCAAATTTATTTCTATATAGAAGAAGTTTTCAATAGTTGTATAATGTTTTATTACGCCTAATATGTGAATAATATGCTTAAAAATTAATTTCAAACTGTTTTTACTAGAATACAAGACTACAAGAACTTTAGAATCTTTGTTACACGTTTGATTGAAAGATCAATTTTATATTTTGCCTTAAAATTTAAAATTTATACATTAATCTATACTTTTATATTAAAAGTAACTAAGCACAGCAGAAAAAGTTAATAAACAAATGTTTAACAATAATACTAAACTGCTATTCACTTATTAATTTAAATGTGAAAATGTCTAAACAGTTAAATTTAATAAGGACATAATTTTAGTCGGAAAAAGTCTTGATATCTAATATGTTTTTCGATAGAATAAAGTTCACAAAAAGAAACTTATTTTATCGAATCCGAAGTAAGAAAAGAGATATAAAATTTATTAGATTGCAGTTAACCACACACACACGTATACAGAAAAGTTTTTGAAATTTGTTTTATGGTGCTTTTTGTATTAATTTATCATTATAATCATTATTAAAGAAAAAAATTATATAAAAATCTAAGTTTTAATAGTAAATCCTAATGTAGAGCTGGTTACTTCACTAGGAATTTTTATATGTATGGAATAATATATTCGAATAAAATCGTTCGGTATGAATTGCCTGTTTGTGTACTAATGTTAGGTTATTCGAGAGTGGCTTGCCTATAAACTCAAATGTTTTAAAAAGAGTATCTATGCATGTCAAAAGTTTATCTGATTTAACCAATCCTAATTTTTTGAATATTTATTATGTTTATACATAAAAAAATACTTAAAAATTATTGTTACAATATTTCTGTTTTATGGTACTTTTTTATTAATTAATTATTATAATCATTTTTAAAGAAAAAGTTATATAAAAAATCTAAGTTTTAATAGTAAAGCATAATGTAGAGCTGGTTACTCCACTAGGAATTTTTATATGTATGGAATAATATATTCGAATAAAATCGTTCGGTATGAATTGCCTGTTTGTGTACTAATGTTAGATTATTCGAGAGTGGCTTGTCTATAAAATTATACGTTTTAAAAAGAGTATCTGTGCATGCTGAAAGTTTATATGATTTAACCAATCATAATTTTTTGAATATTTATGTTTATGCAAAATTTGTTAGATATCTAAGGCATATTTCAATGCATAATATAATAAAGTTTTCGCTTTTATCTGATAACAATAAAATTTTGAAAATTAATATAGAAGAGTTATAAATTATATGTTGCATCTCGATTCGTAATTTTTGTATTTCAGATGCCGAAACCAAGGTAAACCATGCATGCAAAATTTGGATGAAATTGACTGAATAAGCTTCTATAAAAAGAGAACTAAGCAGATCTGTTAAATTTTGGTCTCCCGGCATATAGATTTAAAGATTTGTGGTACACAAAACACATATACTTTCAGTATATGTACCAAAGCTTCTTTAAAAAGTATGAGACTTTCTAAACTATAATAACTATTAGATCGAAATTAATTTCCCAAGAAAGAAAAACTAACAATTACAAAACATCGGAATGGCTTATATATGACAATGTATAATTACATATGGGTCAAACAAAATATATGTCAATTGTACTCGTTAATTTTCAGTTCTAATGCTCATGAGTTACATCGCCCTTACATTTAATACTCGTGTTTGTTAAATTTTGGTCTCCCGGTATATAGATTTAAGTATTTGGGGTACACAAAACACATATATTTTCAGTATATGTACCAAGGCTTCTTTAAAAAGTATGAGACTTTCTAAACTATAATAACTATTAGATCGAAATTAATTTCCCAAGAAAGAAAAACTAACAATTACAAAACATCGGAATGGCTTATATATGACAATGTATAATTACATATGGGTCAAACAAAATATATGTAAATTGTACTCGTTAATTTTCAGCTCTAATGCTCATGAGTTACATCCCCCTTACGTTTAATACTCGTGTTCGTTAAATTTTGGTCTCCTGGCATATATAAAGTTTTGTGGCACACAAAACACATATTTTTAGTATATGTACTAAGGATTCTTTAAAAAGTAAGAGACTTTCTAAACTATAATAACTATTAGATCGAAGTTAATTTCAAATGAAAGAAAAACTAACAATTACAAAACATCGGAATAACTTATATATGACAATGTATAATTGCATATGGGTCAAACAAAATATATGTAAATTGTACTCGTTAATTTTCAGCTCTAATGTAGCCTAATGCTCATGAGTTACATCCCCCTTACATTTAATCCCCTTTGTAGCCTAATGCTCATGAGTTACATCCCCTTACATTTAATCCCCTTTGTAGCCTAATGCTCATGAGTTACATCCCCCTTACATTTAATACTCGTGTCCGTTAAATTTTGGTCTCCCGGCATATAGATTTAAAGATTTGTGGTACACAAAACACATATATTTTCAGTATATGTACCAAGGCTTCTTTAAAAAGTATGAGACTTTCTAAACTATAATAACTATTAGATCGAAATTAATTTCCCAAGAAAGAAAAACTAACAATTACAAAACATCGGAATGGCTTATATATGACAATGTATAATTACATATGGGTCAAACAAAATATATGTAAATTGTACTCGTTAATTTTCAGCTCTAATGCTCATGAGTTACATCCCCCTTACATTTAATACTCGTGTTCGTCTTGCCCCAGAGATATTAACCTTTACGTTACTATTATAAATAATCACCATTCCGTGTTCAATAAATCTCCTAATCGTGCTTCTTTCGGAATCACATTCTATAATAGCTCAGTTTATTGGATTGTATAAGGGTAACAAGAGATGCTTTTAAAATGTACATGTCTCATTAATACGTCACCCGGTTTTGCACCTGCCTCCCAGGCTTAAAGTACAAAAAAGTATGCAAAGAGTTATGAAATATATTTCGTAACAAGATGATATATCTTTTATGTTAAGTGAAGTTCAATTTTTAAATCAATTTTCTTGTATATGGATATTAAACTAAACACGTTTCACTGCGTAACAAAATTACTCTTTTGGTAACTTTCGGTATTTTCTGTATCGTTATATATATGCATTACGTATTCAGTCTGTTGTACTGTAGTATACTATGTTCTTTTGTACTGTTTTCTTATTCTAAACAAAGAATATTTGCTGGCTAGAAATACCGATCTGTATTACTATTTATTTAAGAATTGAAATAAATTTCTGTTGTGTTTTTTGCCTGAAGGTCTATTTAGCCCATAAATCTCTAAGCACGTATCAATAAAGAGAGTAATTATTCTTAAATTTTCAATGGGTGAACTGCATGAAAAACTGAAGCGAGATATCACATATTTGATCCCTAGTCAGTAAAGAAGCTTCTTACAAATAAAAATAGAAGGGAATCTCGATCTATAATTATAACCTTGATCTTTCAATTCATCTGGTCTTAAATTTATTCCCATATAATCAATGTCATACATCGGTCCATATTTCACTTTCCCGAATTTATAATCAAAAACTTTCAGATCTGTAATTTTGTAATCGTGGACACATCATTTTTAAGGAATTTATAAGATTTGGGAAAATGTATATTTTGGTGCTGAAAAAGAATGTTTCAATATCGTGCAGACAGGATTTTTGACTCATCAGGAATTTTCGCAGACCACCGCAAGGCTAGTAATCTAACAACTAGTGGCGTCACAATAGTGGAGGAATTATGTACCGACCAAAAGCAAGATCACAAGAAATAGGAGGAGAAAGACGAAAGCGAAACTTAATTTGTGATGTTACCATTTTTTTCCTAGAGTGGACGAAAGTTTTTCAAAACCAAATAATTTATATACTCGCATGGGGATAGTGATCGTATGTTAGCAGTGGTAGAGAAGATAGACTGTTCATTTTTTTTTCAGTCCTATGATCAACTTATACAAATTAGGTATCAATTATAAAATATTTTTAATGTTAAGTATCAAACTAAAAAATTCATAAAGTGTTAAATATTTAGTAATGTAAAGCAGTAGTTTATGGTATTGTTGTTACTAATGCCACTAACGAACTAAATTTAAGAGCCGCGTGCTATTCGATTTAACATGAAGAGTTGTATCTTTATTTTTGAAGAACATCACTAGGGTGAAAGGACAAATTTAAGCTCAAAATAAGTTATTGATAAAGCTGCAGATTTAGCCAGCTATCTCCAAAGGTTTCTATTGAGTCTGGAGGACATTGCGACCACGAAACTATTTTAAGTGTCTCAGCCGCAGTTAGGGAGGCCCTGAAGTTACATTCCTCTGGCTATGAGTTGGACTTTATTGCTATCTAACCTACATTCATAGTGTCATATTTTATCAAATTTCTACATGCATTTCTGGCATTCATCTTTTTGACTTTCATCTCCACGAAAAAATATGGATAGAGGTTTACAATATTATGAATTTTTGAATTCAGCACAGAACATATATTACATTTCAACGATGAAAGAAAATACTTATTTCTCTTTGGAAATCGGAAAAAGTTCAACTAAGAATGGGTTAAAATATTAAAACGCTAGAAACAATTTTGAACATTATTCATAGATAAAAGTAAACCTCTGTAGCAATCATCCTACTCTTAATATATCGAAATATTTTGAAAATTCTTTATATTTTGAGTCACTCGTTTCGCCTGTTCCCTTCCACCTTTATTCCTTTGGCCCAAGTCCTTGGATCATTCAAGTGGCAACAACAACAATAACGAAACTCTTTATTAGGCCTCTGTTCACTACTATAAAAGATTCCAGACCCTCTGGTATTTTTACAGGACTAGATGCCTAGTCGAACATGTATGCTATTACGGTGTGTGCATTATATATATATATATATATATATATATATATATATATATATATATATATATATATATATATATATACATATCTATGTGTGTGTGTGTGTGTAGTGAGACGCATTTCTCGATGGGTGATTGCAGTCTTGGCCATAAAAATGAAACCTTTTTAGCTAAATACCTTTATTAAGATAACGTTGAAGGACGGGTTCCCACTTCATCATAGAGACAGGACAAATTGAAGGGTCAGCTAGCATGAAGTTCTATGTACAAGACACGTAACACCTGGGTCAACATGTGTGGGAAAATGTCTCTAGAAAAATCTGTCGCCAAACAGCGTGTATCTCCTTTTTATTTGGAAATTTCCTAAATTGTCCGCTAAGGCAATGTAGGATAATAATTGGTCAGGCCCCTTCTCTGAAGGCGTAAACTGTAGCCCCAGTGGTCAATTTAGGTTAGGGGTTAAAAAGGGGAATGCAAAATGACACGGGAAGTTTTAGCCCTTGATTTAAGTTTTGAAAACCCCTGAGAATTTTCCTTACACACACACACACACACACACACACATATATATATATGTGTGTGTGTATATATGTGTGTGTGTGTGTGTGCGTATGTGCGTACGTGTGCTTGTGTCTTTACCTAGATATCGGGACAAAATGTATTTTGTTGATCCTTGTGTATATAATGTAAATTAAAGCTGTTAGTTTATTTAGTTTCAGGAAGTTATTGATTCTAGTTACCCTGTAGTGAGCTCTAAGTAGGATTATGCAAGGACGATCTTCTGAAGGTTAAGAAACGTGAGAAGAACGTGGGAAACGTATAACTCTGTGTGGCGACTATGTAGAAAAGTCTTACGACTTACAGATAAAAATTGTATGTATGTCTGTTTATTATAAAAACTATAAATTAACAGAAAAAAAAGAATGCTTCATGTAGCTTACTATTAAGATAAATTTTAAAAATATTATTAGCTGAAAAAATTAGAAATATAAAAGTCACTTATAGAGGTTTGTCATTAATATTCATTCCTTTTGTCACGAGCATTCATTTTGCAAGAAAGTGTCGACGTTTTGCACCCAAGTATCAACCGCTTCCATAATTTTTAACTTCTCCCCATTCCCAGTGAACGTTGAATTCGGTAGCCTGTGAGAAGAGCAAAAATGGACTCACGAAATGCATCTCACGATCTCGGAGGCAATCACGATCTGTAAAAAAAGGCCCGGCCAGACCCACCGCCGATACCTCTATTCCCTTGACCCCTCCACCCTCCTCTTCTTTCCATAATTCAAACCATCCCCGCGAGAAAGAAAAAAAAAATACAAATTTAAAAAATAATGTTTGTCACCGGGGCACAAGTGAAGGGTTAGAGGGCGGATTCGGATATTAGGGGCAACTCGGCTCGTATAATTGTTTTCCATCAGCGTGATTTATGGCGCGGAGGGAAGATGCGACCGTAAGACGTGGCACTGAATGGACCTCTCGTGGATAGCACGGCTGTTAATGAGGAGAGACGATCAACGGCTGATTATTATATTGGCAGAAGACGTTATCTGCAGATCGTATCGGGAATAAAAATGAAGCCTGCGGGTCACATGGCAGCTTGTTGATTGAACGCACGTCCCAACTGTGGACTTCGGGTAAATGAGGGAATGTTTTTCTCCTTCATCGCGATCTTCATTAAAGCAATTTAAAACGATCTTCTGCGCAAAAATAGATACGTATTTTTTTTTCGTCACCGACAGGAAGCAATTAGCCGGTTTACACGTGTTTTCTGACATTGGGAATTTATCACCCGGTGTAAAGCAGATGAAACTCACTTAAAATTGTTTTTTTTCCCTCTGATCGTTTTTAGTAGTCTATAAATGACATCATAAATGAAAGGAATTCAGTTTCCAAAAAAATTCAAGTCACTATTTAGTTTTGAGATGTCAATACTAGGAGAATTAAATGTGTTTATTATTTACAATAAACACATTTAAATTCTCCTAGTTAAGAGAACAGTGGACATTACAAAATCTTTATGTAAATATATAATATAAAGTTATGAAAATATATTCACATATAAATTGATGATCAAATAATTTTTAACACTCTTTTTTTAAAGTTTTATTAATTCTAGAATATTCTTTGCGATTTTTAGTTGTTTCACATAATGGTGCCTTATTATTACCTAAATACATTTGTATTATGAGTTAGACCTTATTGCTGGGTAACCTACATTCATAGTGTCATAATATCTACGTGCATTTCTCGCTTTCATCTTTTTCATTTTCATCCCCTTGGAAAACGATGGATAGGGTTTGTCAGTATTATGAATTTTTGAATTCAGTACAGAACATATAATACTTTTCAACAATGAAGGAAAATGATTATTTCGGATTGGAAATTCAAAAAAAAAAAAAAATGCAACTAAGAAGGGGTTAAAATATTATAACATTAGAAAAAAGATTGGACATTATTCCTGCTGATTTATCATTATTTTGCTGATTTATTAAATAGCTAATTTGTAGACCATGTTTACATTAATTATGTATAAAAACTTAATCCCTCTCAGTTAGGGTTGGAACCCCTTGCAATCCCAGAACTTTTTCTCTTTAAAAGGTTTCAATTCACTATATCATTTTAAACAAACTTAACTAAAAAATACAAACATTCGTATAAAAATCTGCATTTTCTTTATTTTTTCCCTTAGATTACCTTCTTTTAATCAACAAGAAGCCAAATTTGGCGATGTACCTCCACATTTGACGATTTAGAGACATTCATTAAGGTATTATTTGCATCTATTGGCTATTAACAAGACACTCACTTCCATTATACATTTTCGTTATATATTTTTCCTAATTCAACTTAGAAAAAATTGATCATTAATATATATACAGTCATACCAATGTAGCGCTATCCTTATTATAGCTGCTCATAAGTATGTGAACAAAACTTCCATAATGGAATCACAATGTTAAAAATCCGCTATAACACCAGCTAGTTATAACAGTTACAGATATTTTCCAATTAGGCAGGAAGATTTGACATTTCCCCAAAATATTGATTTCTTTCTTTCCTCCTTCAAAACTTTTTGTGTAAATAATGTTTGTGCATTTTTCTTATCCCTTTGAGTGTCTTTAATCAAAGCTGTATCGGAAACGAAGTTCCATAATGACACTTTAAATTAAAAGAATCAGTGGCTTGTAACATGTTAATTGGATTTTAAAAGAACTTACTGTGTTTCAAAAGGCAAAGATAATTTGCTATCACTAACAAGAAATGGTGTCTGTTATGTTCTACTGGGATTAGTAGGTCAGTTTTATACTACAAACAACGTACTTGCCCTCCTTGAGTTCAGACGTCTATAAATTTATATTTTCTGTTATAAACAAATGGTTTCTTAAGTGCAATACAAAAAAAAATCATCAAGAGTTATCAAAAGTTTAATTCTATACAAACCATGATGTTTAGAAGACCATTAAAGTTTTTTTTTACTGTTTGTGTACTTGCTTAAGTTAATGAATGCATACGTGCTACTTTCAATGAGTAGGATAAATGGCGGATATGTATTAACATATCGAGTGTTGAGTGAAAAAAAAATGTAAAGAATTTTATTCCATCATGTCAAAAAGTTCTATCGGTTTTTCCGAAGTGAGGCAGTTTCGACAATAAAGCAAAAAATTCATATATATCACAGTAAAATATTGAGAATTACTTTTCTTAGTGGGGGAAAAAATCCCGTCAGAAAACACTTTATTTGTAATATTTTATATCGTAGAGAAAGAGGGATTCATGTCACCAAGGTGTCAATTCTAATTACACACATAATCAACAATAATTTTCATTATTAATTTATATATAGCAATACTTTTATTTTTTTTAACATTTGGCTGTACATTGTTGACATGAAACATATCTTTTTATATGATGTAAAATGTCGCTAATAAAGCGTCTTTTCACAGGTCCCCCCTCCCAATAAAAAAATAATTCACAGTATTTTACTGTGATACGGTTCAGTTCTATGCTTTATAGTCGAAGCCATCGAACTTCTCAGATATTGGAAGAAATTTTTGATATGTTGAAATAAAATTCTTAATTTTTTTATTTATCGGACACTCAAATGCGTTAATTCCACACAGGTGATGATTTGACAGAATAAAGCTAACAAATGCACAATCATTAATTTAAGAAAGTAATTGGAAATTAACCTTAATTGTGAGATGGATTTTACTTGTAGAATCTTCTAAATATTATTGCTTCTACAGAATTAGCTGCAGCATTTGGAAATGACTTCATTTTAATAGACGGCCATTGCAGGCCACACCACATTGTGCTGACTTACTGAATGATTTCCTTTTTGAGGAAGGAACTTTACGAATGAAATGGCCAGCGTGTTCTCAAGCATGAACCTTACAGAGCATGTTTGGTACATGATAGAAAGACGAGTTGCCAAATGCCTACCACCCTTACTAGCTGTCCAAGAACTGGAAAGAGCTTTTCTGGAAAAACGGAACATAATACCCCAGTTTCGCATTAATAGCCTCATTGTCTCCTTTCCTCAAAGGTATTTAACGTTGGTGATGGTCAGGGGAAACCATACCTCTAATCTAAAGGCATTTTCTTTATAGAAAATACCTTTATTTTCGTTTTTTATTTCATCTGCACAATTTGTGTTCTTTTCCTCTTGTACCAAAATGCATTTTTTCGGCCAAATAATATGTAATATCCTTTTTTATATACCTTACCACTTCTATTAATCATGTATCAACCATCTAAGCAATTCCCCAGCGGCAAGGTCTACCCACAACCTCAATATCCATTAGTTTTTTTAGTGATTTGAGCAGGGTATCTGCTGTGTGCGTGTTTTTTTTTTTTAATTTTGGATAGACAGATGGATGTTTTGGTTCCGTCTAGAGTGCTACGGTCTACTTTTTTTGGAACACGAGGATTAATGAGACAGAAATCTCAAAGATCACCTAACCATTCGGTCATCGTTCGGAAACGATAGATGGATGGTCTAGTTATATTAGTAAACAACATTAAATTTACACCAATATTAAAAATTCAGATTTAAAATATATTTTGTAGCTGATACAATTCCTGCCCTCTCATTTTATGATAGGTGGATCTACGAGAGTCATTAAGTTTTTCCATGGTGCCACTCACTTTCTCTGGTTGTGCTTGTCTATGATGTTGCTTTTTGTGCTGTGTCTTGGGAGGTGTTTCTTTGTACTGTGTTGTGGAACATAACCAACGTAAAAAAATGGCTCCTGAAACTAGACTTATTATTTAACAATGGCCTTTAACATAATAAAGAGTCTCGTCTCTCTACAATTTTTAATTTTATTCTTTGCAATACGAGAGTAACTGTAAAACCTTTTTTTTCAACACACAATAGACTTTTCAATCAAATTAATGGTATTTTGCTTTTGCTTTTTTTTCTTAACAATTGTTATAAGTTTTAATTATATTAACTTGTGTCATCTGAGTTGTGTTCTACATATACAATCTACATTTCATATTTTAATTAATTATAATAATTGGAATCACATTTTGGTTTTTAAAATTGCATCATTGTGAAAGTATTCTTGTTTGTGAAGGCTTAAAGGACTAGACACTCAAATTTAAGAATACAGCTAATATTTTAGCCATTTGAACGTAAGTAATATAGGTCACTAGTTTATACTTATACGGAAGTTCTTAGTACTAAATGTATTTTTTAAAATTATAATCCGAATGACAGTAATAAATCACTGCCAGTGGGATTAAAGCATTTAATACATTTCTCATTCAAGTCACTTAGTGACACCTTTCTATGAAATAAGACATATTGATCATGTTGTGGTTTGGAACATTTCTATAGTCCTTGTGATAACTGATTAGATAAATTGCCTTGTTTTCGATACTTATCTCATTAACTAATCAATTATCACTTTATATAGGTTCCTAGAATTTCTTCGAAAAAGGTACAGCTTGCCCTACTTCCTATCGTCATTGACTTCGAATTCCCCCTTTGAGCTACAGAACAATTGCACACACGCAAAGAAATTGGAAAATAGAGTGTTAAACATAACATGTTGAATATTTAAAAACCTTGGAGTCATAGTATATAATGATCAATTATAATTTAAAGATTTAATAGCATTAATTTTAAATAGATAATGATAATATACCTCTATTGCTGCAAGACTGGTTTGTAAATTATCATAAAAAATAAATCGGTATTTGTTTATTAGTTGTCAATTAATATGTATAAAAAATCTATTCAAGCCTAAAGTAATTCATGATTTTACTTCTAGCTATAGTGACTAAAAGATGATCTATATCCACTTATATTTCGAGAGTAGAATTGTTGTAGATCTTCAAATCAGACATTGGAGGAAAATTCAGATCGTAATGTACTACAATTTCAGGAATGGGCAATAAGGATGAGCAGTGAAGTTGACAGTTCAACATGCGGAATACAAATTGTAGTAAAAATCTTCTAGATAAATCTGGTCATCATCGGTTGTGAAGTATCAAACCAGACTGGAGTCGAGTAAAAGTGCATTAACATCATCTTTCAATGTAAGAACTTGAATAACCTTATATTTAATGACACCGTTCGCCAACCTGCTAAGATTCAGCTATAGAACTATTTTAAGCTAAATGTCTATCTATTAGTATTTCTACCTGTATCAAGAATATATATATATATATATATATATATATATATATATATATATATATATATATATATATATATATATATATATATATATATATATATATACATATATATATATATATATATATATATATAAATGTATATATATATATATATATATATATATATATATATATATATATATATATATGTCGTGGTCCAATAAACACACTAGTAAAATATATAAATCAGTCCACTCTCAAGTAATTCTTTTTCTTCTCTTTATTAATCCATTTCACACGCTACTCAACAATGGCATCTCATATTGGCGCCCAACTTCTAACAAAGGCAGTTTTCACTGCTTCGAGGAGCCACGTCTGACCGTGGACAGTGCATCCTGCTCTCTCTCTGCACATATCACTGCGCTTGAGCCGTATTTATGTGACTAATAACGCGAGGCGCGTTACTCCCATTAAAAGAATCCCTAATTAAAATCTCTTAAATTACTCTATATTTTAAATCCTGACATATATATATATATATATATATATATATATATATATATATATATATATATGATAATTTTTCAGCTGTTAGTCAATGGTACATCCACACCTCCAGAGGTATCACAAGTGCGTAATACTTACAGATTTATTCTGACGAGTCAAGGCCTTTTAAAGGAGTGCAATCCTTCTCACGAGTTGTTAACTATCCAGACATTTATAAATACACACACACACACACACACACACACACACATAAACATAGGCATTCATTTATATGTAAAGAAAAGGTAAACTAAATCTGTGAGCAAATGTAGATATTTTGTTTAAAATCTCCAAATATAAATAATAAGAAAAATAAAGATATAACAATGATCAACGCTGAGAAACGACTGAAAACTTCGTATTGAAGTGAGGTTATATATATACTATATATATTTTGATATTTGTATCCATTTTAATACAAGCCTCTTTTTTCCCTGATATTTTAATAACATATTTGTTCAATTTTTTTTATTATTTTTGTTAATTTTCGACATAATTTTGGAGTTTTTGTTGAGGTAAATCAAAACTATTCAGTGCTATTCGTGTAAAGGATTAATATTGTCAAATAATAATAATACGCTTAGACTAGGCATTGTAAATATCATATCAATGTAAAGATAAGACATGGAGTACACTTCTTAATGGCGTTATTCCCATAATAAAAATACAACATAGGGATTTGTTGCAGTGCAAATATAAATTCAGAGTACTTTGAATTTTTGCTATAATTGGTATTTTCGAGTATTTTGTGGTGATTAGGCAATAACAACTAAAGTCGTTGCATCGTTTTGATTCGCCGAAGATTGACGTCATACGCATCATTTCTTATTAAGGCCGTTGACGTAATCTTCAGACTTTGTAAATGGTGTCTTGTGTATATTATAAATATTGTAATGTATTTTCACATATTATTGTAACATGAATTCATTGATCTGTGTCGTGTAGTCCTCCTTTATATTTGAGTATCAACCTGTGATCAAATGTATAGTGGTGATTTATTTTTAATTGCGTTGTGTTAAGTATTCTTGTACTAAATTTAACCACAGGTTCTGAGAAACTACAGACATAAATATAAAAATAAACTAACAGCTAAATTGACAGCAACCGAGACTAGCTTAATATTAAAAAAAATAAATTTATTAACACATATATATATATATATATATATATATATATATATATACATATATATATATATATATATATATATATATATATATATATATATATATATACATCTATGTACAAATAATGCTAATGCTAATTTAATGATGCTAATTTTCATAAGTAAGCTTTGTCAACATCTTCTAAATTCATTCTGACAAATTTTATATATTTAAGAAATTTAGTAAATAGATAGAGGACCTAATCTCAATTTCAAAAATGTATGTAAATTTGGGGTACCTTTGTAGGTCTAAAATGTTGGGCCCGGAACACTTCTGGTTGAAGGGTATCTATGGCTGATCAGGAGAGAGAATCTATATATCATCCGTTGGTCTCGTCAGGGGCTTCCTCCTGAGTCTTTGGGGGTGCGGCCGTACTATTTGGTGCAAGAACACTTCCTGTCGGACTTGGCTGGACTCTCCTAGTCTGGACTATCGAGCACCTTCTCCTCTGGACTCATGAACAACTTCCGTCGGACCCGACTTTCGAACACCTTCTTTTGGGACCTCCAAAACTCTTCTCTGGGACCTCCGAACCATCTCCCATCTTTTTAGATTTTTGATAATTTATTATTTCAACCTTGTCCCCTCCTCCTTCTTGTCTTCCAATCGGGATAGTTGTAAGGATTTCATTGGCCTGCTTCAACCCCGCCTTGAGACCGCCAACGTTCCAAACCTTATCCCTTCTAATTGGGTACTGTCCCTTAGGGACTCATAAATACTCCACAAAGGTACATTCTTATCTAATGTCAAGTAAGGAGACGGGATTCTAATCTGGGACTGGAATCAGAACCCCGCCCGAGACCACCGTATAAGACCACAATATCCGTTGAAAAGAAATTTATGATCCTCTATCTCTTTACAAAGATGTGATGAGGTCAGATTTAGATCCCGAACATTTTACTTCATGTGTGAATGAATCAATTATATAACAGATCTAAATCGCCTCATCACAATCTGCATTGATATTTGTTATGAGTAAAGTTTTATAGTCATCGTATTTTTATTTGTGACAACACAGCATCTTTTTAAATATGCAAATATCTGTAATGTATGTATATGTTGTCTTCCTATATAAAAGTCAGTGTGACAGCAGCAGAAAGCTCGGTTGCATCGAAGGTTCTGATGTTCGTTTATGTACTTTCAGTATTTTAAACTTCTGTAACGTTAGTTCAGTTTGATATCCAGAGCTCTACGTCATTCATTATACTATCTTAAATAAATGCTTTTTGTCTAGGTCTAGTTGTTTTATTTTACTGCACCGTGTGAATCCCTTCTGAGCATAGCTTTATATATAATGTGATCCCTGAGGATACTTCTTTAAGAATCGCCAAGTCATAGCAGAAATCTTCATAATTTCATGCGGAAGCGAGAAGTTATTTAACAGTGAAGTACAATTTCAATTGTCCATCAGTATTTAAAATGACCCATCTACCTATTATCCCACTTTTTAAGTCTGATTGTCTTAAAATACTCTACAAGTGACATAAATTTTTCACTTAAAAGCATCAATTGTCAATTTTGACAGGGTGTTGAGGAAAGAAAGCAGGCGCTCCTTTTCTATGCTTGAGTGTTCTTCTACTGGGGAATTACGTAACTGGATCACTATTAGCTCATGAATTTGGCGCAAATAAAAACTGAGGCTATCAGCTGTCAGGATTTGTTGCTTCATACATCAAAGTAAATTGTATCCATCAATTTTACGACCGCAAACAAGCTCCTTGTAGAGCTGATTAATTCCCGGCAAAGACAACTTAATAGGGTAGTAATGCATTTCGCGTTGTACACCACACCCCGTTGTTTTTGCTTTGCCCTTTTTCAAGTAGAATAACTTGTGTGTCAGAAGAGAGGAATTTATCACTCGATTGGAAGACTGGAGAATACTGTAATTTGAAAAGCAATTACAATACCCTTATCAATAAATAATAATAACAATAAGGAAATAAATTTTCTTATCAATAACATCTAAAGAAAGTGCAAGAAATTCTTTTCATGCGTTCAAAATAGTTTTAAATAATTATTTGGGTTAATTACCAGAAGTGATCAATAATCTGAAACTTTAAATAAAAAATTATCAAATATTTCGTTTGGCAATTCTAAGAGTATATTTCTGTACTGTAGAATAGAGAAATGGTCTTTAAACTTGGTAGCCTGGGGTACCGCAAGTGAATTTAAAACTACAGTATATTCCGCTTAATGTGATCAGTTTGGGACACAGTGATTTTGATAAAAATAACCGATTGATAACAATAAACGATATGCAAAATTAGATAAATCCCCCCCTTTAATTCCACTTACTAAATTTCAAAACAAAATGAATAAACACACCTTATATTTATGCATTGTATATTACCCTTTAACCCCTTCCGGTATGATTTAATAATGAAAAACTGTGCATGAAATAACCATTTAATTTTTATTTAAAAAACTTGTTTCATTTTACAATTCTTAGATATTCTTAATTAAAATCCACTTTTTACATAGTGTTAAATAATATCAGAAACAGTAAAATTAAGAAAATATCAAAGCAAAACATTAATAAGGTATACAGATAATAGTCTTCAAGCTAGTGGTACTTTTCAAAACAAAGTGCAAAGGAATTCTTAATTGTTTACACCGCCAAGTAGTCTCACTTTTAATTTGATTCTTGTAACACACACGGCATTTCTTAGTAGGTTTTCTTTTATTCTGACTCATTAATTTGGCAATGACTTGTACCAAGAAATTCTAAGTAAACTGTTGCGACTCCAGTTCCGCTTAAATATGTTTTATCCCTAAGACGGGATTTTGTTGCTTGATGTTCCCTACCCCGGGAAAAAGATCTGTAGTTGAACTCGAGCTGCCATGTTGGTAGTCAAGTTTTAAGTGTTAGTTTGTAGATATGTGTTGTGTGGTCAATAAATGTTCGTAATGGAGTTGGATATAATTATTTATTGGAACATAAACAATATGCAATAGTGACTTGTGATTTTCACAAGTGATAAAAGTGTTGCCAAATTCAGTACACTAGAAATTTTAAACTAAATTAATTATCATATTTAACAGTAACTTTAATCGCATGACAAGTGTAGCTCGTCATTGTGCGGTATGGAATGAAAAACTAATGACGAGCTAGACTCTTCATTTTACCGGAAGGGGTTAAAACATAAGAATATTATACATAATTTAAAAAGTGATCAATTGTGGACTGTTTACAATTTTTTCTAAGAAGCTCATTGATAAATTGTTCGCAATCAAAATCAACCTGTCATAACGATTTAAAATTTCTATCTTTTGTTTTAATGTTAAATCATTTCACTTTCTGGCTTCCATATCGACAAGCTGCATGTAAGCAAACAAAGCATAAAATGTGAATAAGCTCCTTCTCAGTTCCGATAATAATGTGTTGCCTTCTGCTTATCTGACAACCATTGACTACCAGCAGGGTGTGCGTATTTCTGAAAAATTCCAATAACGTGTAATTTCCAACTACTTTGTCATTTCCTATTTCTTTAGGTTGAAAATAATTCTCGGAAATTCAATATATTTATATTTCAAAGTCCATACAAAATTTTGCATAATGCTGTGTTTCAGTAAATGCATAAGACATTTTGGAGCAAAAAAATATTGAAATAAAAAAATGTTGATAGAATTTTAAAAGATGAACTATTTATATGAAAGTAAAATTTCGGTTAAGTATTTCGTTTTAAAATATTATATAAATGTATTTTTATTTTAATATTAAAAATGCAATATAGTAAACTCCAGAATGTCGAATGGGAGAAGGGTTCAGTCCGTTCATCTCCCCCCCCCTCAAACTACGGCCATGTGAACAAAGACAAAACTTCTTTCATCTAAAAGTAAGTAAATTAGGGGAAAAAATTCAGAATTGGTGGTTCTTTGTTTCACAGAAAGTATTGATTGTACAAATGTCAGAAGAAAATGAAAATTGGACAGACATTAAACGGGCTGTGAGATAGTAAATCTACTCCCAGTAGATGGAGCTCTAGGAGAATGGGATTTACAAACTGAGGTAGAGCAGAGAAACTGTGTCAATATAAATGGTATTTATGTCGATGAGTAACCTATTTATAAAAATTTTATTACCATCTCAAATCCTGATTAACTTTTTTTCTTTATAATTATGTTCGAATCTATGTTACTGATTGATATCTGTGAAAGCTGTTAAGAATTAACAAAACTTAATTTAACAGAATAAAATTTCATTTAAGTATCTCCATTTAAAAAAAATAAGTAGAATATTTCGTAGGAATGTCATAAAGTTTGGAACGCATGCCTCAGTTGTCAATACAAAATAAATATTCCTCTTGGAATTCCATAGAACTCATTCCTCTCTTCAACGTTTCATCTGTACAAAGCATCCTTAAATGCTAATATCTGTTCATTTGCTGAAACTAATGCATTAATTAAATAATTTTAGAAGGATAAAAGCTACTTGAATTTTAATACAATAATCCACTCTTTATCTTTATACATAAAATTCTTCTGTCAGCGTGTTTGTAATAGAACTCCTCCTAAACCGTTGAACTGATTTTGAAGAAATTTTGTGTGTGTAATTAAGTTGATTCTAGAATGGTTTAGATTCACAATTTGATCCAATAGAAAATGTTTTATTATTAAAAATCTAGAACTGCTGGCTTATTGAGATTATTATAATGCCGATTAAAATTTTCGCTGCCAGCGTATCATTGGCGTAGTTTTCAGTGTAACGGGCTTTATGATCGAATCTGCGAACAGGCGATAAGGGAATTTTAACCGCTTTCCTGATTATCCCGAGTTATCTGGGGTTCGTATATATTGCAGTTAATTATTATCCCGAGAAAACTCGGGCAAATCAGAATTTGTCTGTACGATTTGTTTTACCACGGTTTTACTCGGTCTGGAAGAAATGAAAGAAAATATTCAGCTTTGATAGGAAGTTTGCCAAGTTTTGTTGGTTTCGCGGTCCTTTTGGCGGAACTGGTCTCGTGTTTTCCACTGATTAGAAAACTAATTTCAAAAAATTATCGTGACAAGTTTACTGCCATAGATTATCAGGAAGATCCAGTATTAGTCCTTTACCACTCAGGTTAACTTCAAGGCATTTTCCAGATGTTGTTTCTACTTTGAAAAAAAATCAAATCCAACGAGACAGTGTACTCTGCGCTCCCGTAAAAATGGATTTTAGAGGTAAGGCAATACGATAAAAGATCAAATACCGGCGTTCAGAATGTCAGGTACCACTTAGTGTTG